>NOXB01000039.1:0-33191 GCA_002901145.1 Cladosporium cladosporioides
TTTTTCTTTCACGCTTAGACAGTATCTGCCACGCTTTTTGTATGCATCGGAGTCTTGTCCTGCTCCGAAAGCTTTTCGGTGCAAGTCCCGTTCAGTCGAAGCGATGACGTGAGCGCATAGGTGCGCAAGTCCCTCACACAGTCCGCCCCGTTATTATTTATGATACGACGAAGCAATCTTTTCAACTTGTGAGCCAGGTGACATTACGACTCTATTACCCACAATAAGCATGCGGTACCTGCTTTGAGCATCTTCGTCTCGCTTCCATCTGAGCTGATATCGCGAATCTTTCTGCACCTCGCCTCAAATTCATCTTCTGATATAGCTGCCTGCCGTCTCGTCAGCCGGCAATTCAGAGAGCACAGTTCTCCCTTCCTCTTCCCTTGTGTGGTTTTTCGCGTCAGCTCAGAGCTCTCACAAAACTACATTACGTGCTATCTCATCCATACTTTCGGCGGCACGTCACTCGCCTAATATACGATGCAAGCGAATATGCTGAATCCACAGCGATGGACTGGTACCAGTACGTGGAAGACTGCGAGAAAGCCCCCCGAGATCTAGGATACAGCGAGCAGACGAGGCACATACGACATAACATTATTGCCAGGCAGCGGCTCGATTGTTTTAGCAATCGCAACTCGTTGACAGCTCGCGCTGGCGATGAGATCGACTCCACCGTGTCTCAACCTACAGATACTTTTGGAAGGGTCGCGGAATCAAACGTACAATCCAGCAATGCTTTCGTCTTGGCTGTCATACCACCTTCGGCTGTTACGTGCAAAGTCAGGCAGACCAGCAGTGGATACGGAACGAAAGGATCGATATGAACATCCTGGCGGGCTCTTACTCAATTCCGAGACTTCGTGGCATCACTTTCACTGACTATCGCGGCCTCGCACGCGAAGAGGAAAGCTACGACACATGCTGCCGTAGATTGTTTGGCAGGAGCCTGGAGCCTCAGCACGCTGGTATTAGTGGGCAGGCTACACCTAGCGGCGATTGCCTGTTTTCTCTACTCAAGGTCGTGGCCAAAGCTCCGTCAGCTTGCATCGACAGCCTAGCCATAGGACCGCATTGTTTCGAGTACACCGGCGAAGATATCGACGAGGTAGCCGACCCTAACCATCCACAAATCCACAGTATCTCGACATCAGCGCGTTCGAGAATGTTCAATTAGAGCCGGGAGCCAATCTTCTTACCGTCCTCGGTCAGCTCCATCACCTTCGTCTCGCGCTGTGCTACTCTGGATGCCGCAGTGATGAACAGCACATGCGGGAGCAGCTTCGTAAATTCCTTGAAGCTTCCGCTCCGCAAATGCGCACCCTCACCCTGCATATGATCTACCTCTTCTGGGGCGGGGTGCGCGAAGTTCCCAAAGTCGACAACGATGCTCACTTTGAAGTCTTTGGCTCCATTGTTCTCCCTTGCACATGCCATTCCCCGTTCGCTTAGCCTACGCCGATGGATTTTGCTGCAAGAGAACTGAAAGTCTTCCTACTCAAACACTCTTCCACGCTACGTGATTTGCATCTCCTTGGCTGCCTCTGTGGAGATGACGAACACGAGCTTGCACGCCGGGGTGGCGATAAGCTCGACCTCGAAGGTGTCGAGCTGAGCGGGTTTATTCAGCTGTGGATAATGCCAGCGCGAATCCACGAAACTGGACACAGATGGATTTGTTACAGTGGCGGAGCATGTACCACGCTCTTTCCAAACAGCCTGTTGCGTGCTTGGAGGCTTTTGGCTTTCAGGGAGGCCAAACTCTGTCGAGAGGCAGCAGAGGGTGGAGATTATACCAGGGGCTGAGTGGTGGAAGCAACCAACGCACTATGGAAAGAATGCTCGAGAATCCACAAATCCGGTGTTCGGAGTGTGTAGAGTGTGCACGGAGATTAGACTTGTCAGCGGACACAGATGGCTCCAGGGTATCTTTTTTTGTATCATACTGCGTTAAAGTTATAAAGCTTATGGCACGTCGGCTATCTTCCCGACGACTTCTATGACTTCTAAGTGTGCTCCCGCGCCAGCCTTCTACTGTACAACCCTGCTCGCTGTCCCGACTTCATCGAGTCGCCCCAGCTTTTGGGCCTCAAGTCCTCATACTTTCCTATCGTTGTTGTGCTGCACTCTCCTCTCCACTACGCATGAAGCACGACATGTCCATGTGATCAATCGTGTGTCCGCCGCCCTGGACTCTGGCTCTATTGTAGATGTTGATGAGTCTCGTCTTTCGGACCTTCTTGCGGTTCGCTGTCTCCCAGACGTCCAAGCACTGCACGTGGGGGCTGTCCACCAGGTCTGTCCTCTCCTCGAACACGTATTGATAAAGCGCCTCGTTCGGATTGCTCATGCTACTCTCGTGTCTTTCTTTGCGCATTCCGGCCACCGGATTTGAAATCCAGGATGGCCGATCGCGTGTTTCTTCCCCACGTACAGACCTTGTAGGCACGCCACTTCTGCTCCTCTCTCGATGGCCGCCTCAAGTGCGGCTATCGTCGACACAGCCGTGCCGTTGCAGTTATGTTGTATCACTATCATCGTCAATGGACATGTGTGTCGGGTCGCTGGGTTCAAAGATCTGGGCCGCCCTTGCGATCATTCTGGTCCTCGGCCGGAGTTCTCTTGTCTTTCGGGTTGCTTGTTCGTTCTGCGGTAGTGGTTCTGGTGTGCTCATCTCTGAAGATATTGGGATCACCTGTGTTGGGCTGATATGACTTCAGTCAGCGGGTGTCATCCCCATTTACATCTGATTTCCGGCCGTTGTGAGGTCCTCATCTTCTGCTACCATTTCCATAGCTGGTGGGCTGCTGCGCATTTCGACATCCTTCTGCTGACGTGACTTTTTGCTCGATCTCCTTTCGGGGCATCGCGGCGATGTTGCCGGGTGTGGTCCTTTGCAGTTCACGCATTTCGCCACTTGGTGCTCACATGTCGCTGATATCTTGCGGCATCCTTCAGCTGTGCATCCTTCAGCTGTGTATTCGTGTTTGCTCCCTTCGTGGTCACCAGCACACACAAAGCACTTGGGGTCTTCAGTGCACTGCCCAAAGTGATCTCGACCGCAGCAGCGCATGCACATTCCGCCTTCTCCTCTTTCCCAGAATCTCTCTACCTCGTGGCGTCTGCCGCCGAAAGTCAGTCCTTTTGCCATGATCGCATCAGCAGTCTTCTTGCTTTTCACGGTCAGGACCAATGTCGACCTCTTGATGCTCCCGCTGTCGAGGCGCTCGGCCAGCGTATTCGCCTTTGAGCCAACGCGGCGCGTATGGTAACTGTTCGCTTGTCATCAGTTCGATCTCCCTCGCGCTAAGTCCAGTCCGCTTCCGCTCATGTAACGATCCAACGCGACTCCGTGCACCCGCAGCTTCAGCCACTTTCAAGGTTTTCCATGTACGCAACTTCGGGATCCAGTGTTCTCACAGCGCCCATCACGGTTGGTGCAGAGTTGAGTAGCTCGTCCGCAGACGCGTTTTCGCTCATAACGCATGTCAAGTTACCTTTGTCGGTGTAATGCATCTTGACCAATCTAAGCGCCACTGGTGCTCTCGCATGAGCGAGGGCTTTGTTGACTTCGAACATGATGTCCCTAGGGTCGCAGTTGTGGGGTTGAACATTTCTGACAAAGAGGGCTCGCCGCTGGTCCCGAGGATGTTTCTTCAGCTTTTTCTTACTGCTTGCAACTGTGACCAGCCGTTGCCTGGTCCCACGCCGGCTACATTGGCCCAGCTTGACCGCGACTGTTGCTGTGCTTCTCTGTTGAATGTGCCCTCGGCGTCTTTCGGCAAAGCGCTGTTTCTTGGCACTGTCGGCACACCTCTAATTTCTTGCCCGATATCTCTGACCCTAGAATCACAGACTTGATGAGCTGCACGAGTTGTAGCTGCAACTTCTTGATCCCCGCACTTCTTCCTGAAGAGCTCTCACACTGTCTCCGCAGCCAGTGGTAGCATCGTAGCCCTGGAGGCCGCGCAGGGCTTTTGCAATGGCATGCTCAATTTCCTGGAGGCAGCTATAGTTTGGAGCCAAGAGCATCCAGCCCAGAGGGTCTGAGCCCCTTTTGGTCGCCCTTTGGAGGCGGAAGAATTCATAAGTTTGTAGCGCATAAAGGCTACAATTGCGCCGCATGCGTTACATACTTACAGCAGAAGTGCAAAAAATACGATTACACGGTGTTTGCGAAGGTGTACTTCGATATCATTTAGGCACAAGTCAGATACATAGATAGATTCATCCGGAGGCGCTTATCTTGATCTATACATGCAGGTTGCACTTGAGGAAGGCTGATAAAAAATACGTGAGATTAGAGCAGTTCAAACGCGAATGAAAAGGCCATTTGAATTGTCCGTCCGCGAAGCCACAACAATTTGGGCTCAGACCCTCCTGGCTGGCAAACTTGCTTTGCGCCACAGCCAAAAGAGGGTCTGAGCTTGCTGAGATAAACGAAACGACGACAGCGAATCCGGGGTCTCCGCTCCACGTATCGACCGTGCGCAGCACTGTAGGGTCTCTCGGCAAGGGAGATTGTGGGGAAACGCGACCGTGTCGTCGCCGCCCACGCAAACTACTCGCGTCCCACAGAATCTAGCATGAGCGCTTTATCAGACTTTCAGAACACGCCAGACCAACAGGCAAGTGACTCGCACGCAGATTAACGAGATGAAAGCACAACAGCACGGTGTTCACCAACTGTCTTCCGCGGCGTTGGCCCACACACCACTAACCTCGTACCGACACCACCGAATAAACAGCCAAAGAGCAGCTGGATCTGGAGGCATGGAGAGGCCGTGACCAACCTGAAGGACGACCTGAACAAATGGCTTTGCCGCATTTGCTACGAGGAGCCGTCGCAAAGCTTGATCGTATGCTTGCCATGCGAACCTACGAATCAGCCGATCCGTCACCTTGTGCGATGCCACGGATTCGACAAGTCTGGCAACAAGCATGCTTTGAAGCGCTCGCGTGATGGCGTACATCGAGACGGGAACGTAGCGGTCATGATGACCAAACGCCAGAAACGTTCGCAAGAGGAAGTATTCGACCGCGAAGGCTGGAAAAGGACGTACCTGGAATGGCTTGTTCTAGCAATCAGTCACTACGCCAAGCTTCGGGGGACAAAGGTCAAGGCCTTGATCTTGTTCAGGAATCCGATAGTGGAGCCTCTGGTACCGCAGAGCCACCATACACCACGAGACTGGATTGTCGAAGCTTTTACTGCCGCGAAACCCATGGTCATGGTGTCTTTGCAGATGGCAAGAAGCACAATCATTGTCAGTTTCGACCATTGGCTTGCGGACAATGAGCTCGATCTGCTGGGCGTCGTCGCTCACTATCTAGACAGCAGTCTCCAACTCAAAACCGTCCTGCTCGCGCTCAAGCCTTCCTATGGCCACGATGCCCAAGAACTCCAGGAGACGTTGCTGTCTGTACTTCGGAGTACAAGATTAGTGACAAAATTGGCTACTTCTTGCAGACAACGCTGCCAACAACGATGCCGCCTTGCGCCTTCTGTCCCGTCACATCGACGTTAAACCAGCCAGACAGAGGTTGCGTTGCAGCGGCCATGTGATCAACCTCGTTGTCAAGGCCATACTATATGGCGTCGACAGCGAGTGCATGCTCGATGCGGCCTCTCGGAGGCGGACCATGGAGGGGATAGCGAGTTGTTTGACAGTTCGACAGTGTCCAAATTCGAAGCAGTCCTCCGCTCCAAAGACGAATCATCGCGACTCGATGCCTGGCGGAAGAAGGGTCCGATCGGCAAGCTGCACAACCTTGTCGTGCACATCAAGATTGGTTCAGCGAGACGTCGCTTCTTCGAAGCTAAGCAAGGGGAGACGGACACTCGGTTGTATCAGGTGATCGTGAACGGAGGGGTGCGGTGGAATTCCGTTTGTGAGATGATCGGGCGTGCCTTCCAGGTCAAGGACGCGTTGCAACTGTACCAACAGCACTTCAGTTGCAGCGGCACTGATCGCCTCGACATTCGTGACTGCCTATCAGCAGACGATTGGCAAGAGCTGAGAGACTGCTTAAGCTGTTGCGACCCATGAAGGAAGCCTCCTTGAAAATCCAAGCCGTGGCCAAGATGGCCAGAATGGCTGCAGAGCCTGTCCATCTTGGATTGGCTGCTGTCTACCATCGAGGGTCTCAAGAGAACGCTGCCCAGGAATCACTTCAGAGCATGTGTCAATCTTGGTTGGAAGAAGCTGGACAAGTAATCACGCTTTGAGTGATGCCACACCGGCGTATCGTCTCGCATTCCTGCATCCGTGTTTCAAACGGCGTTGGTTCGAGCGGCACTGGATTGGGAAGACAGCCTGGCTTGAGAGCGCGGATGAAGTTCATGAACAGAGCGTGGCAAGATGCAAAGCGGCGGCCTAAGAAGTGACTGTGTCGTCACCAAAGCAACAGGAGATGGACGCCTTTGATGCTTACAACCACGACATCGAGGACGATGCGGATAACGACGAGTTGGCTCGGTACCTACGAGAGGAGCATGCCCCGCAAGGCACTCGCCCGCTCACCTACTAATATGATCGATGCAGTAGTTCGCGATGCCAAGCAAGCACCTTTGAGGACCGTGCACCGAACGAACGATGAACACAGAAGTAGACCCTGAACAAATGAACGAAATCCGTTGCATAAGCCAAACGAACGAGCACTACGTCTGTCCGGTGTTCGTTTGTTCACTGCCCATACTGGGTGCCATGGTTGATCTCTATACATTTTTCAACAAATTCTGAACAGCAACCAATTCCACACCGGTTCTTAGTTCGGTCACTGTACTGTATGGCTGTGGCCGTCAATGATAAGTAGTCTGCGTGTGGTAGTGTCCTGCGGCCTGGCCAGAGGTTCGAGAACCCCAGTCAGCCACTCGTAGCCGTGACTTTCGGATGTCCAGCCGCTACTGCTAGTCGAGAAGCGCCAGTCTTTCGGTACTTGTGCTGAGATTCAGGCATCATTGGTGTGTTCTGCCTTGAATATGAGCTGAGGCGGTATGGCTGTGCTGACAGATGGCGAGAGTAGTGGGGATCTGAAAGCATTGCAACAGGTGACTTCATCTTGGTCAGTCATAGTATATCCGAGGTTTCAGCCTTTGACAGCCTCTCAGACTGGAAAGCGAAGGTTTTGGAGGTGCGTGCACTCGACGAGGAGCATGTATATGTCCGTGTTAGCTGGCTTAATCGACCTGAAGACTTGGAGGGTGGACGCCAGAACCATCATGGCAAGAATGAGCTCGTGCCCACGAATCAGATGGATGTTATCAATGCACAAGCTGTGAACGGTACATTCAGATTAACACGCTGGGACCGTCTGAAGTACGACGATCGGAAAATCGCTTCTATTAAAGACGAATACTTCTGGAGGTAGACGTTCGACTTTGCAACCAAGAGGCTGTTGGTAAAGCTACGATTGAACCATGTCTGATCGATCATCCAGACTGACTCGCTCACAGACCCCACGGGCCATGCATTAAAGATATTCTCCCAGTGTCAGGGTTCGACAGTGCCGAGACGCGAGATCAGACTCGCCGAGGCCGCCTGACTGGATAAGCCGTATGAGGACGTCCGATCCTAAGCGCATTTCCAGAACACGTCCAGTGAGGAAAGAGTCTCGGATCGGTTGGACCGCCGTTGTCCAGTTGGCTCAGTCGACGCGAATTGGCCTGTGCGCTATCGCAGTACAAGGATGCCACCATGATCTTGCAGTCATTTTAGTGATCTTTTGGGAAACTGACGATAGTTGGTCTTGACGTCGTGGTAGATAGCGGGTGTTGACACTCCCTCGTCGTCCCGAACGTCAGATAGTGTTGGGAGTGCCTTTTGGCTGATCGTTTTCCAATTCAGGCTCCTGCAATTGGGGATAGAAAGGTCTTCTGTCGCTGAGAACATTTCCAACCATCGTTCAAGTAAGATTTTCACCGGCTTTGTCGCTGTTCCTGTGTCGGGAACTCCTTCGTAGTTTCGAAATACGGACCCCTGAAAGACTTCGGCGTTTGCTGCACCCCGGCCAATCGACATCGATGCCATGCTCCTTTGCTGAATCTTCAAGTTCGAGATTCGCGAAAGCTTTTTCACGCGGGCTAGATAATTGCTCGGACGGCGAACGTTTCCGTTTCCTGAACATTTCGGGGCATCATCTTCTGATTCCGTTCGAGACTCAGAACAAGTTTCAGCTTTGTCGAGCAGTCGAGCTAGTGTCGTGAACGAGATTTTGATAGTTTCCTGATTGGCTTCTGCAGAGAATTTTTTACACAGGGAAGGACGGAGAAAATCAGCGATGTTCAGGTCCAACGAACCGTCGCATACTAGGCCTTTGCCATCGCGGAATGGAACTGCTTCCATGATGGGCATACAAATGCCAATGTCGCCTTCTTCATGTTGCTCCACGCCTGGCCGCCACAGTGATAACCTGGCAGTTTTGTCACGCCTGCTTCGTGTCTGCTTTGGAGAGTGATACACGATGTCCAATGCAATCACGCATCGAATTTTGTGTCGGCTGTTTGTGATATAACTATCCGCCAAGCGTGTCAATTTGTTACTCTGTTGTGAGTAGCCAACTTCTATGACAAGACCGGGCGCTTGCGCTCCTGAGCTTTCATGAGTGAAGGAAGCGTCTGGGCTATGACGAACAATTCTGTTTCCGGTATCGTCTTTCTCTTCACGGTCGACCAATGCTGGCTCTTCAAATTCTAGCGTTGTGCTTCCCAGATTTCAATACCTTTCCTGTTTCGAGTGCAGCTCGCTGATCATATGGAAAACCTATCCGCAAGTCCTGCAAGCTCTTTCTGGATTTGGTCTGCAACAGCTTGCGTGAAGTGTTCGTGGATGGCGCTGGGCATACGTAGACAAAGTTGCGCCTCTTCGATCGTGCCGTCGTAATCGTATCGTATCTTTTCCTCCCACCCCTCAGCGTGCAGGCAGCGCTCGAGCTCGACTAGCTGCGACTGTGGAAGATCGAATGCGGCGCAGGTGTTGGATACGTTTTGCTGTTCCCCGCTCGAATCTCGTGTCAAGAACTGGAGTATTCGATCGACGTTCGCAGTCGTTGACTCGAGGTGCCGCTGCTGTCCCTCCTGATCATAAGTCGGCGTAAATGGTGGAGACGGCGGCAAAGTGCGACCGCCCGGAGTTTGGGATCGAAGCGGAAGCTCGGTTGGAGGTGGTGTACTGGGAGCGCTCGTAGAGGGAAACTTGCTGGCCATCGGCGGGTATGGCATAAGCTACACGCCAATTGATGCGTGCTATCGGACTTGAGAGTCTCGGGCGTGCTGTTCTGGCTCAAGTGGGAGCGACTGCCAACCTGACAATACCTCGGTAGCTCCCGCCTCCACGATTTCCGCTCGCAGCTCGCTTCTAAAGTAGACAAACACGCGACGCGTTCTGAGCGCGCATCTTTAGTTGGCTCGGCTGTATTCCTTGGCATCACGTGCAGCGAGCCGTTGACAGACGTCTGATGCCAAGGATACAGCTCCTCCGCTTCTGGAGGCTCCTCCTTGACTGTCAAGCTGTATTCCTTGGCATCACGTGAGAAAGCTAGAACAGGATTGACAGATCCATCCAACACAGTAAATTTGAACATTCCTTGCCGTCATGCACCTCATAGTAGACCTGGCATGTGAGCAGATCTCTCAATATTGTTTGTGCACACGTTTTGAAACCTACCCCTCACCACCAGTGTCGCCGAGAAGCACGCTGTGGTTGCTTCTTCAAGTGGAAAGTCAGTACAGCTATGTACCTTTGGTCGACCGATGCCTAGATGTATCCTATTGGAGCACGTGACGTGTCATGAGATCTATGTCGAATGTAACCATGGTAATGTGAGGGATGCGAGTTGCTTTCGCAAAAGAACCTGTCTGATTGACCCGATCACCCCGCCCACTTTCCAAAGCACTATCGCCAGGCGAGCTGTGCTGAAGCTATCGTTTGTAATGCCTGCATCCACGGATATATGACCTCTTGTCCAGCCACCCTGATTGCTGTGTCTAAAGACCAGGTCGAAGAGCCATGAATGTCAATAGTACTGTACTGCAAAATATGACACCTATCAGGAGAAAATGCTTTCCACTCTTCTCTTTCATGCACTTTATCACCTGGCTGATACCGTGGCCTTGGGCTTGTGACTCATGGATCTACAGCCACGCCCCGAGAGAAGCTTCCTTCCGTGAAGAATCAACTATCTCGGAGGCTCAGACCGAAAAGTTTCTATCAGTGAGTGACGATGATCTGGAGTATCTTACTCAGGAAGAGGCCGAGCAGATCATTGCACGGTTCATGGAGATCCCGCGAAGCTATGACAGACTGGTGTTCTGGACGGGTATACCCAGAGAGTGGGTCCAGCAATGGGCAGACGAACATGGCATGTTGACACTTACCTCGGCGATGGGCCCTTTGATGGACCGCAAGCACCCACGCTGTCTGAGAAGGTACAAGGAGCTAGAAGAATGGAGCAAGTACATCAAAGGTGCATCCAGGATCTTTGCACGTTATGCTTGCAAACGTGGTATCGTCAGAGTATTGACGTTGCCTCCTTCCTGGGCAGACTTCATTCGGGCGGAGTCGACGTATCGCAACATAGAAGAGCCCTTACTGAAAGGAAGATCGGGCTGCTGTTGTGCTGTACAGATCAACACGGTGCATCTCTTGACAACTCTCGAACAGCTAGAGTATCAGACCTGGCCACAGGATCACATACCAGAAAAGCTCAGATGCAGAGGCGCCGCTATTTCCAATTTCAGGCTTCCAAGATGGACAAGAAAAGCTCTGAAGGCTGCCACCAAGAGCTTGAGGTCTAATTGTGTGAGCTCCACAGTTTATGCAGCTCCCAAACCAGCCAATGTTAATGTTGTGTTGGAGGAATCGGTCATAACAACTAGCGGACCACAATCAACTGAGCAACCGAATTGTGGCAAGCAGCCGAGGGACAGCCCCAATGCACAAGGTCACTCACGGCTGCCGAGCCACCAGCCACAGGATAACAGGAGGCCGCAGATTCAACAAACCACGAGCAAGAAGAAGCAGCCGCAGGCTCAGCAGACATCGACCAAGAAGCAGCAGTGGAAGACTCAGCAGCCAGCAATTAGCAAAAATGAGCGGTTGCAGAAGCAGCCGCCGCAGAGCAAGAACAAACAGCCCCAGATTCAGTTGTCACAGAGCAAAAACCAGAGGCCGCCAAGCCAGCAAACACAGAGCAAGAAGCCTCATCCGTAGAACAGCAGAAAGCCTCAACAGGGCGAACAGCCACAGAACAGCAATAAATTGATGATCAAAATTGGAGCATAGGTGCAGAAGTAACGAAGACCAAAGGCAGGTGCAAGATGGATTTTCGACATGGCGATCTATATTCAGGGCGATGATCAATTTGTGAAACTGTCTGCGAAGTCAGCTAGACTCGACATGTATACAAGTCTGCGTAAAAGTTTCGAATCTGTAGCCACGACTCCAATAGTGCACGTTCAGGTAATGCGATACGTTCCGCATGTGCAACATGCGGCAGTTCGGGTGGTTTTTGGGAATGCGATGCATTCCGGGGAAGCATAATTGCGTAAAGTGGCTGACAATGCCGAAAGATCCATGTCTCGTATCGATAGCAACACTTCCCTAGTAGACTCGTCTACGGAATCATCGAACTTGTTGACGGAGGAACTCTGCTGGATGGATCGCTGGTAACGAGGTGGACCTGCGTAGTACGTAGTCGACGATGGCGCTCTCGTAGCGTGGATAATCGAGGTGTGTGGCAGCGCCACTGTTCCAGATTGGTGCATCAGGCTGCAAGAGCAATCGGGGTATCCACCGATGACGTCCTCTAATGCGACCAGATCTACGCTCCCCAAACAAAGGGAGGTTGACATCAGCTGGAAGACAGACTCCCAGGCGCCCCCGGCAGGTAGGAGACTGACGTATCTTAGCGCGAGGTGGCGCAACGAGTGAAGTCGGGACAGGAGTGCGCACAAGTGTTGCCCGACCGTAACGACAGTCAGGTCCAATATCTGCAACTGACCGAAAGCCTGCGTAGCGACGAGCCCCCCGAATAACATTTCTGAAGCCGATACGGCCGACCGATATGGCCGCGAATCCGGATAAAGCTGGCGCCTTGGTGCCGAACTGGAGGTATGGTGGTAGAGAAGGGTATGCTCGTCGGGATCCCAGCTAGACTCGCGGAGCGCTAGCCTGAGCTTCTTCAGATTCGTGCCGCACCCTACCATCCTCGATACGGCTGTCGAGACCGAGTAGGTCTCGCTGTCCGAGTTTCCCAAGCCGTCCGTATCGACGTGACACTCGAGCGAACTCAGGCAGGAGAAAGTGCTCTCCAGCGGGCTAGGTACCTTGTCGCAGACTCAATGTATCTACAGGCGGCGAGGGGACCCACCGATCCGGTCCAACCAACCCTCGATGCCGACTTCCAAGTGCTCTCCGGTGGTCCACCGCGTCAGCCAATCGTCGGTCCAATCTAGCAAGCGGCGTAGGTGTGTCGCACTCCAAAAGGCACACCCGCGAGTCCGGAAGGCGACATTGCGGACGGGCTTAGCATGGAGCATGATGCCCTGCATGGCGACGAACAGTTGCAGGGCATCAGCGTCGACGTCGTCCTCGTAGCCTGGTCCTAATATCAATGCATCTCGGTGGAACTGGATCTGCCTCCAGCGCTCTCCCCACCTGTCGTAGTGGTACGTGGGGCAGTGGTAGAAGCTCGTGACGTTCGGGAGACGCTCGACGGCCGCATCAAACTCCCTTATTGTTCGGCGAGCCTCAGTGACGTTTTGCGACGATTCGGGAGTGTGACTCTGACTGTGCTGGATGGCGGACGACATCGCGGCTGCGAGTTACGAGGTTTGATGGCTTCGTAATCGTGTTGATATTCTTCGAAGAGCGCGTGACGCGAGTCGTCGGTCATGCCGTGCCAGTCACTCGCAGACATGACGCCTTCCATAATCTCGACTTCGCCATCATTATCTTCTGACAAAGGGCTCGTACTCGTAGATAGTAGCGTCGTGCCACATCTGGAAGTCGTTCAATTTCTTCAGACCACTTCTCCTTTGCAACTCGATGGTCTTTACATGTGCGGCCAGCCGGGGTTCGCAAGAGATGTTTACAAGGCCATCGGTACCGCCGAGATCAAAATCGAAGTACACTTTGTCGAATAATATTGGGTCACGCGTACGCGGGACTCGCGGCACACGCAGCGGAACTCTTTAGACTCTCTCGTTCGAGCTCAAGAAGGACATTGTTCAAGAGTTCCACGGGAAGGCCGAAGATCGAAGCCATAGCAGGCTGCCTATCGCGATGTGTCTAATAGCTCGATCACAGCGTGACGGCTAAAGACCCACCATCACCAGGACTGGAATACAGTAGGCTTCGAGGGCGCACTTGCTCGTCGAGCAACGAATACCGGCCCAGCTGAGGTCACGTGGGCGGGCCACCCCCACGCCAGCCCTACGATATGAGTATCGAATCCGAACATCCCGGCGCGTTAGTGCCAAACTCCAGACAGAGTGCGTCATGCTTCCGCTAGTCCCAATCGGGTGGCTTCGGGCGCACTGGAAGAACGTCGAAAATGAGGTGGAAGACGCATTTTAATCTAGAAAAGCAAAAGCGGTGTGGAGATTGGCGCAAAGTACGCATACAAAAGTTGTTCGCACGAACTCGGGCTCCTATAAGCTTTTCTCGACCAACTATAGCAGAGGAGGTATTCGAGAGCACACTGCATGTTGCGTCGCGATAGAGTCGATATCGAAAACCCATCGGTCAAATAGTCTCAGCGCAAGCGAGGTCGAAGCACGGGATCAATTTGAGTCTCTAGTCTTGATCATAGCCGCATGAGGGCGCTTATGGACCCCACTCGTTAGTTGATCCTTGACCAGAGAATTTCGCGTAAGTCGGCAATTGATGCACCACCATGCTGAAGCGAAATGCAACGCTGGCTTGAAAATCACGCTGCATAGAATCGATGTTACACGCGCGTGCTTGCGACTCTCGCCAGCACATACTTCTAGCGAGCCACAGGCGATACGAGGAACGTACAACCTTTATAAAGCTCCGGCACCGGAAGGTGCCGATGAAGTACCTCAAAAACGTGCAAGGCACGCTGCCATGCAAATATCGATTCCAGCCTGTGTGCGATCGCAGTAGTTGAAGATGATGCAAGACTGTATTTTTGCGGGGTTAATCGCTTACAGACCGGTGAAGAAGTTCTTTAAGCGTGTGTTACAACCCACTTGATGTTTACAGTGAAAGCCAGGTGGACCAAGGACCAGCAGCAAACGTGCACGGCGGCGAACGATAATAAGCTCTCGGTCGCAGTGCGTGCAGTGTGGACTCCAAAATTACGGACGAAGGAGAATTTGACAAGGGCCGAAAGCACGGTCGCGACGCTGCTACGGACTGGGCATATCGGCCTGAATGACTACCTGTGTCGACGGCGAGCGCCCGGGTACTTAAAGCCAGACCGCGACTGCGTTTGGCCACGACAGACTCCAAAGCACACCATTCTGTTCGGTCCTGCACACCCAACGGGGCGAGCAGAGATGCTGTCAGAAGCGAAGACGACAGATTATGCCAAGCTGCTGTCGACGAAGGCGATATCAAATCATATCAAATCAATCAAACTATACTACCATACTTAGCGGTCTCACGTTTTCCTGTCCCAACTTGACTCAAGCGTCATCAATCTGTCTTCAATTTCTCACTACTGTTCCAATCTAAGCATGGATCTCCTCTGGATCTCTTGTATCGCCTCAATTTCGCACGTGCACTCCAACAACCTGACCTGCCTCTCTCCGCCTCACGCTCGTGCACCTGAATCTCGAGTTCACGTCTCTTGATCGCTTCACCAGATACTTCTGCCATTTCCTTTTCGCATCTCTTGAGTCTCCTTTCCAGAACTTCCGTCTCCCCTTTGATTTTCGCCGTCTCCCATCGCATCAGCTCTTTATCGTCTTCTTGGATCATGAACATTTCGCTCTCTACCTGTGCAAGTAAATTTGCCATCGACCTACTCTTCCCAATAAATGTCACTCTCAGCTCTTCGTGGATTTTCACCAATTCGTTTAGCCGACTGGTCGCATTGCCACCATTCCCCATGCCTTCGTTCTACGTCAACCATGCAATCTCTTGCTGTAAGTCCTCGTTCTCTCGTCGCCGTTGTTCGATTCGGGCTTGCTCTTCCTCCATCCGCTGCGATACTTCTCTCATCTCATTTTCGTTGCGCATCATCTGTTCCTCCAGCGTGGATTGACGCTCTGTCCGTTTTGCTGCTGTGAGCACCTTGCGGTTATCCTCGAGTATCTTGTGCAATAGCTCGACCACAGCGCCCTTCTCTGGGACTTGCTCCAACATCTTGTCCACTTCCGCGCTCAACGGCCCTTCCTTGGCCATCTCGGGCTGCTTTTTCGCTTGTTGCATATCGCGCTGTTTTTTGAGATATGAACACCTGTTTACAAAGCATTTCTTTCAAAGAGTCGCATAAGCAATCATCACTGTCACCTGCCTGACTGGGCCAATTACTCGACGGAAGGAGAACCTCCATTCATAAGCTCGCCCCTCCGGATTGCTGCAGATCGCCGCGCCGAGTCCCTGCTGCCCGCAGACTGCTGGGCCAAAAACTCCGTCAATGGGATCGCATACCGGTCAAGTAGCGCAATGATCTGCAAGCGGAGCGGCTCGGGGTCCCCGAAGCCGCCGATCTTGTTAGTGCAGACGATAATCTGCACCTGCCCTGGCACTAAAGGTTCCACTTGCCACAAGTTTTGACAACGCACGAATACTGTTGCACGAAAGGATGACCTCTCGCTGATATGAAATTGTGGATTGATTGATTGTTGTCTAGTTTAGGCGCGCGGCCTGGTAGACCGGGCCTTTCTATCTAGTGTCTTGTCAAGCCAATTCTGCGATCTGCGACTTGGATTCCTAAAGTGCCTCGGCCTGCGACAAGTACAACTCCCAGATCAAGCACATACTGACAAAAGACCAGATTTGGACGATCTGGCCTCAGTATGTCACCAGTAGTCTGAGGGATCAGCATGAGTGGGCTTACTATTAGCTTGACCAAAGATAGGTTGCCTGTCGCTAAGTGCGGCTTGTTTAGTCGAGGGACGTCCGTGGCGTCAAGAGTGTCCATGGATCCAACGATCAACACTTCAGGTTTTGACTGCATGCTATCGTGCAGATCACACAGCCCGGTATCTGCTTGACCAAGTTTGGTACCGAGAATGCTGCATACTACGCTCTCGAGCATCGAGTCAACACATCTAGACCTTGGCACCAACGTGCAACAGCTTGTCGCATCGTCCTAGGCAGCTGGTCATAGTCGCCGCAGGACGGGTACTCCGCTGATATACTATACAAATTATTCGATCGAATGCAGAGCAAGCAATAAATGTGCCACATGCAGTCACTACACGCGTGTATAGAAATAAATGTAGCGCAGCATATTCACGCCCGCGATCTATGCACCCAATGCTCGAGCACAAGGCACTACAGATGCGGCAAGAGGTATAACTGCTCACGCAGTCAAGTGAGAACAACCAGAACGCGTGAGCGAATGCTGAGCGCCTTGGAGCTTCAACTACGGTCCACCAAAAAGTGCTAGGCCTGATCAAGCGGATAAGCGAGCTCAGCTGCAAAACGACTGCAATGAAACGCCCCATCAGTACCAATGTTGGATTCTAAAGCATATGTTGATCATATCTGCAACTCTTGTCACAGTTTGAGTACATTAATAGTGGATAGGGTTATAGGATGAACTGCTATAGCTCGCCCAAGTGTGGCTGATAGTCATCCAGCTGTCACTAAGGATCAAATTGACTGCAGCAGGCGGCCGTTGCAGTCCCTTTCCGAACTAACATGTGTCGGATACGAGGAAGGCTCGCAACGAATAAACGAGGCAGACCCTTCTTCAGCTGGCCTTCAAGCGAGTGATAGTTTTAATTCCTAGATGTCAGCTCAGAGATGTGCTGCTCACTTGTCCAGTGGTTCTCGCTGAGCCATGGAACACTCCATCAGCCACTTCACTGGTTCATGCTACCAGCCGTAGAATACAGTATTGCAAACGCCTCATCGCTTGAACAAACAATAGTCCGGACGCCCTCTAGGGACATCGTACATGACCACTGTTGAACCATGACGCCACCTAGTAATGGATCAACTCCCGAAGACCAGACGTACAGTCACGTTGCTATGAATCCGAGCTAGATGAGCGATGCTCCAGCTGATCATGCGACATTAGCTTGCTCTAGCTCATGAATTGAGGATATATATACCGACAGCAACCGTCCGATTCACTTCATCTCTCAATTATCCCCGACCCCATCATCAAAACAAAGCCATCCAAACAACCCTAGCAATTTCATCTTTCGAGTTATCCACAAGCAAACATGCACTTCTCCCAGATGTTTCTACTTGCCGCTACTGTCGCAAGCGCTTCTGCGGCCCCGACTGGAGACTTGGAGGCCCGCACCTCTGGAGGTATCCAAATGTCAGAAGCACGACGGCAAATGGAAGTACGGTTGGGAAGGCGCTGCTCCCTCGGAGAAATACACTTGCGCCACCAGCGGTCTTATTGTATGTGTCCTGTTTCCGAGCCTCCGTTCCGATACTTGCTTTCCGTACTGATACAATGAAATCAGAACATTCTGACCTGCGTCAACGTTCTCAACGGTAACACCGTCAACGTCGACCTGCTTGATATCATTGGGCTCTGAGATGTCTAACGTGGGGTCATCTCGGTCTGTACCATCCTCTGGCGATGAGCTCGTCAGAATGAGGTAAAGATTGTGTTGGCCAGAATATCGTCACATTTCATTGTGTGAGACGTATTGTGCTGGCAGGTTTGGCGTGTGACGACATGCCAACATCACACTCCCTTTCTGTGTAATCAAAGACAACAATGAATTGATGAGATTCGGAAAACTCCTTGCTTCCATGACGCACAGCTGTTCATGCTGAATCAGAAGGCTTCCCGCGCTGAGAATGCTGTTCGTCGGGTCTATTTGTTTCATTGATTTGTGATCACCTCACTGGCTCTTTTCTCGCCTTTCTCCTATCAGTAATGACTAAGTTGAACCTGGGGAAAGAAGGCCAGATCTTCAAGTTGCTATGTCTACCTTAAGTTTAGCATGTCATCCGGGCAAAGACACTAAGGGTCGTCGTAGCCGAGAAGCAGATAGCTCTGTACTATCAGTGCCAATCTAGCGTTGACCGATATAAAATTGCCCAGGCAGACTCATTCACTAGGTTTTTATGGGTCCTATCGCTAGGATTGCTGTGGCTATGGCATCCGACATCAGGATTTGTGTCTTGGCAATACACCGAAAGATCCATCTTCCTAAGATCTTGTGTCTGTTTTGCACTTGCGCCTGGGAGAACAAGGTGCAAAGAAAAGGCATTGGGCCAACCCTGTGGACGAACGACATTGGGGCCTGTTGTTTACGCCGCTAGAAAGTTGGTGTGCCGCTTGAGACAGCTGAGATTCGCACAAATTAGTACTGGAGCGGTCTGCTGGAGTGTTATGTTGCTATCGTGGCTCGAGGAAACCCTAAAAATATAACAATGACCAAATTCCCGCGCATCGTTTCTACCAGTGTGGCATCGCGAAGCGTTCCACCTAGGTTTCATGCATGGGGGCGGCATTGGACTGACATCGCGACGCGGTTTTAAGGAGCAACTTCGCGCTGGGAGGCATAATAGGATAAGGCTTGTAAAATAGATATTGTCTGCCATAATGAGATTTACTGCGCACGTTCCTTAATTCTTCAGCTTTGCGCATCAAATGACTCCAGTACAGTGCACTGCGACACCAGACCCGATCTTTTTGTCGCAAATACTCGATAGAAAAGTCTTGTAACACTCTTGGAAACACTCTTGGAAACACTCTTGGAAACACTCTTGGAAACACTCTTGGGAACACTCTTGGAAACCTCCCTGATAAAACACCCTGATAAGCTTACATGATTATCAAACGCCATCTGCAATTGTCTCATACATCAGTGATTACGTGCTATTGTTCTGACTGGCAAACGTACCTCTCGTAGTAAGTTAGGTTCATGCATTTCCCATGGCTGGTGCATCGCCGAGCAAGATGGTCACTTTCTCTGTAAGACTTCTCCAGAATGAGCATTGTCATACCTCAGGCACGCTTGACGCGATATCACTGTATCCCCTTCTGCACGTAGTCCCCTAAGATGTACGACTCAGTGGATGTAACGCTTACAAATCCGATCATTGCCGACAGTCTGCAACCACCTGAGGTCGCAAGAACGTTAGTTACTGCCAGGATCACGCCTACCCGGCAATGTTTGGACGTGAAGGTTGTCGAAGACTTGTGGCTATCAACCTTGAGAGGATGCTCAACAAAAAACTTGACGAAGATTTCAGTAAGGTATACACAGGATCGACACTGCACTGCCTCCCACCGATCCCAAGGATATGGGTCCGATATCATTTGCAAGCTAATCAGGAGAAACCGTTCTTAAGACCTAGGCTTCACAGGTCGTTACCAGGCAAAAGCACAGACTTGATGTCAAGCTTTGTCACGGCAAATCTGCGCACATGAGAGTCTAGAGTGCGTGAAACCTGTATGCTCCATAAGTAGACAGCCTGCCCTTCATGATTATGCTGAGTCATCGACCGATGCTGTCCGTACTTCTCCCATGTCGTATCCGTTCTCACCTTTGCTGGCATTACCATCCTCCGCGACTTCAGAGTGAGTCATGCTCTCCTGAAGTTGTGGATGGCGTCCCACTGTCGACTCTTCCCCCCTTTCCCATGCGTCGAGCAGCGTTGCGCAGCGTGTTCTCAACGCGTCTCCTCGGTCTCCAGGAATGGAGGACAGGTCCCGTACCTTCTTTAGTGCCTTGTAGATCCTGGTTGCTTGAATGAGGTCCCATTCCAAGTCCGGGCGAAGCTTGAGTGATGTAAGAAGTTCGCCCGCAGTAGACACGTCCAGCTCTGACGGAGCAGAAGTTTTTCGTAGTAACATCCTCTGCAGATCATAGCGGGCGTACAGCAAGTCTTTTTCTCTCTCTTTTACCGCGCGTCCTTCGTCTGGAGTCGACAATGGCTGGGACTTCCCAAGATTGCGGGAATCAATCGCATTTTTGTTTGTCAAGTATGCTTTTGATGGCATTTTCTCTTCAGATTGCGACGTCGCTGGTGATCCAGCGACTCTTGCCCTCTTTGGCGGCTGCGGTGTGTAAGCATGCGAGCCGTTAATGATGACCGCCACAAGCTTACCTGATCATTGTTGCTTGTGTCATTGCAAATACGCTTTCGACTCGCGCTGACCACTCTCCAGCACAAACCGTACCGACATCATCCATTGGCTCTGGGCACTCCTGCCGGTGACTGTCGTAGATTTCGCTACCTGCGCTGCCTCGAGCCCTGCTGCTGCCTTGGCGTGTGATCCAATGTTCCCTGCACGTTTTGGCTCAGTATCCGCATGAACGTCAGTCTCAACACGTGCATCAGGCTCTGGTCTAGTCTCCACGTCGGTCTCTACTCCGGTATTCGTTACAGCGTCTGCATCAGTGTCCGCCTCAGTGTCTGCTGAGTCTGCCGTCTGCTTCGCCGTCTGCTTCGCCGTCTGCTACGGCGTCCTCGTCAGCGTCTGTTTCGGCGTTCACCCAAGTCTTTCCTATGCCACCAACGTCAACAATTGCACAAAAGTCAGATCGAACACCCGTTTCCGTGTCTGTCTCGATGCCTGACCTAGCATGCGCCGCGCCGTCAGCCTCAGCAGCTGCTTCAGTATTTGCTGTGGTATCTGCCATGCCTGTCTCAGCGTCTGCTTCGCTATCTGCCTGAACACTGGCGTCAGAGTCTTTCTTTTCGTCTGCATCAACGTCCGCTCCAGCGACTAATTCCCCATCTTCCACGACACTCGACCTTGATTTCGACATTGATCCTAGCGGTGGCTCCAGTCTCGATGGCGTTCCCGTAGTTGCATCCTGCTTTTTCGGCCATAGCTCTTTTGTCGTGTTACCATCCCGAACTTCCAATTGCTCTTGCTCAGAAGCCCCGCTCAGCAGACTTGGCTGTACTGGCGACTGTACATCCATAGGCGATCCCTCAGCAAGTGTCACTTCTTGCAAGAATCGCTCAGACGGTCGACCGCTCTCTGTCTCAAAAGAGACAAGTTCGAGGCGCTAGCGATGGTTAGAACGCAATGTGTAACCAGGGTGGTAGAATCGCTCACCTCCAGATTCCCGTACGAGTCGGAGGAAACATGATAACGATCGAGCGAAAACTTGGCACCCACGCTGTTCTCCGTCAGGATACGTCCGCACTTCTCTGGCTCAATGACGGCCGCCGATGCTTTCCTTGTCCACCACCTGACAGTCGTCGTGCGTACAACGACGCGTTGCGGGCCTCCATCCCACCCAGCTTTGTTATCTTTCCCCAGAGTAGAGCAACGGCGAACTGCCATTTTTGTAGCGCAATATAGCCACGCTAGCGCTAGATTGTTGTCCACTTCTCCAGCCTCCGTCACGTATTGCACCCACACCCAGTCCCCTACTCGAATAATGCTCTCCGGTTCTTTCGAAGGATTCACTGGTAATACATCATTAGAGCGATCATGCGTGCGTGATAGTGTGATACTCACGCTCTAGGCTTTTTCTGAACTCAGAGATTCCCTGTGGTTTTCGTGCGCAACGGTACTGTTGATTACCGCGGGCGGTTCGTATTGTGAATGTCGTTTGAGCTCGCTGTTGGCGAGCCCGTTTCTTTAATCGCATGGCGAAGCGAACGCGACAAAAAGCGCGACCACGCGCTACGCGATGGAAAATGCGTGACGAGCGGGGTCTTAGTGGTGGTTGGGAGCGCAAGAGGCATTTCTCTGGAACACGCGACCTGAAGTATTGGCCAGGCCACGAGCCGCCTCGAAGCGGGTCTGTTCCGCTCTCGGCAGTGCATCAGCTAGTGGTGATTTAAAACATTCCCCCTCCGCTTGAGTGTACTCAATTACAAACATGACCATAGAGAAACGCTACAAATGTCCGTGGCCTGGCTGCAATGTTACATTGCTGACAGAAAGAACAAGTCCCGACATCTTGACCTAGTTCATGGACAGACGCGAAAACCGCGCGGCCGTCCAAGGAAAGTCTTCGCGCATCTTCCAGAGACTGACCATCAGATCTATGAACCAGGGCGCGCATCACACAACCAACCATGCGAGCGACAGCCGCATGTTCACCAGACTTCGCCTGCCAGGCCTCCCTCGGATAAATGGTGGACACATCAACCGTGGTACCAGGAAATTCGTGGTAAACAGTACCACTGGGATCGTAATTCATTTTTGGAGAAGCTTCTACAGCTTCCACGCCTTGAGGACCAGGACGTGCCGAGCGAGCATGTACTTGCTAGCATCACGGCGGGTGATCTTCCCGCGAAATCTGAGATGGATGCATTACGTACTGTTCGAGACCGTGAGTGGGTTAGCACGACTATCTTTAAACCATGTCCAGTTGACACATATGTAGATCGTTCCGAGCTCAAGTTCTATAGCATGGGTCAGTTCGACAGTGCGGAAAGGAACGAGAAATATCCTGGCGAGTTTTACGACACTTTACTGTTCAATCTGTCCGCTCCGCCTCGATCTGTCAATCCTCGATATGCAAAAGTACAACTTGACGAGCCTGAGTTCGACTTTTCTCGAGCCCACGTTGACCGAGACTTTCTGTACCATCCGCAGCAGGCTGAGCTGTTCGCAAGCCCGGCGGGATCATGGTCTGACGTCCATATCGGTATTCAATCTCGATGAACGAAAAACATCCGTGCATAATCGTGGCTGATGTACAACAGATCACTTTCTGGCCGGTTTGGCAATGCCTGTCGGTGACACGGTGAAGCTCTTTGTTTGCTGGCCCCCTTCCGAGCATAATCTGAAGCTTCTGGACGGCGAGCCCCCAGGACCAGAGCGCCTAAGCCGCATTATCGATCAACTAGGCGGAGGTCGGTGCGTGGTCGTATGCCGAAACAACCCGCTGTATATGAGCAGTGGTTGCATTCATGCCGTTGTGACTTTACGAGGTGGCTTCATGTATGCCGGGAATTTCATGACTGCAGACAACGGCGCAGCGTTCATTCGAACTCTGCGTCTCAGTCCAGCATTTGTCGACCGATATGACGACGCTGGCCTTCGAGGGCTTTTCGCAAACCTTGTGGACCAGATCGACACTACCCTTGGACGACTTTCCTGCTGGCATTCTTTGATCGCAGAGCTGATCAAGTCATGGCCGATCATCGAAGATACGGTCGAAAGACGGAAAAGAAACGCCTAGCAGAGCGACTTCTCAGGCTTTCGAAAGAAAGCCCGTGGCAGCAGGTTTGTGCTGAGTTTTCCGATACAGACATGGCAATGCTAGACGATATTGTCAGGACACAATCGGACCGAGTGTGCGACGCATCCAGAAATCACTCACTCAAAGACCTAGAAGACGTAGAAATCGAGTAACGTCACCAGTCAGAACGTGATTTTCAACCACTGGCAGTTGGAGTGTTTAGAGTAGTCCTTGTTTTTAAGAAGAAAAGAAATGATTTTCTGCACACGGTGGAAGGATATCTCCATCAGCAGGTCAAAGACGCCAGAGTGTATTGGAGAGAGTATTGGAGAGTGTATCAGAGAGTGTATCAGAGAGTGTATCAGAGAGTGTATTGGAGAGTGTATTGGAGAGTGTATTGGAGAGTGTATTAGAGAGTGTATTAGAGAGTGTATCAGAGAGTGTATCAGAGAGTGTATCAGAGAGTGTATCAGAGAGTGTATCAGAGAGTGTATCAGAGAGTGTATCGGAGAGTGTATCGACGAGTGTATCAGAGAGTGGATCGGCGAGTGTCCTCGCGAGTGTCTACACGAATGCTCACGGGGGCATACTTTCTGTCGTAGCCTACTCGTTCACAAGCTACTCTGCAAGTCTGTTCTCAAACAGCCGGTGCCTCTTCACTGACCTTGTCCAGTCTATGCAGGCCGGCTGTGGCGTGGCATCTCCGTAGCCATAAAGTTCACCCGAGCGAAAGTGGGCAGGCAGCAGCTGATGCGTCGGGTGGTCGCCGTCCGCGCTGAGTGCGCCTACCGCGTACGTAGTCTGTCGCTGATCGAGGAGTCCCTTCGCGGAAGGCAGGCCCAATTGATTTCGGAGGGACCCTAGCAGCGTTGACCGTAAAAAGCCGGTACCTGCTCTTGCTCGGCTGTTCAATAAGGGCTGCAACTTGTTCACACGATCTTGTTGACCCATCCACCAGAATTTCCGGGCCGTATGCTCATCGTACATCACGCGCTAGTCTGTAATCGATATCGGCAACGTACTCGCTCAACCCGGACATATTCACCACATCAGAGCCATTGTCGTTGAGTGCCACCATCACTAGCATCTCTTGCCTCGAGAACGTCCAAACGCCCGAGATTTGCGGTATCTCATGTGCGCAATGTGAACGAGTTCTCGCTCCCGGGCTGTTCATGTTACGCCGTCTGGTCCGTCTGGCGTTCTGCTGATGATCAGGTGGTTATTGCCATGATCTTGATGCGTGCTGAAAATCGCAAGGCTCCTCAGCTACCGCATTCAAGCTGGACCTATGGTTCATTCACTCCAGCAGGTGGTATCTTCGCGACACTCACGAGTCTAGGTATGGTGGGCGTACCCGCATCTGCTATTGCCGCTTTAGGCCCAGGCTTAGCTACAGTCGTGGTATTCGTTGTTTGGTTGAGTCGATAACCAGTAGATATGCATATTGACGGAAATTGAGGTCAAACTCTGTCTCCTGGACTAATTAGGCGATCGAGTCAGCAAAGTCCGAATCGCGTTACTTACTAGTATGCGAAATGCAGGCTAGGCCGCGCTGTATCGATCGGACAGCTAGACGGCGAGTTTATACGCCGTTTCGGGCAGCTTTTTTTGTGATCGGGTTTTAGGGCAATGGCTTGATCTTCCAAGCTTCCGATGTGGAAGCATCAGTGCAAAGGAGAATCATAGATCTTCTGAAATACAATGCTTGACTTTCCTACGCGCCTCTTTCCCACTTTCAATGTTAACCCTACAATTCTCGTGATGTTTTTTGACTGGAAGTCTTCTAATTTTATGAGCATGCTATCTTTGCAGTTGTCCTTCTGTCTTGCCCGAAGGGAGGAATTGTACGATCTCAATAGACTTGCTCTCGGCATCGATGGATCTGACGACGTCAATGTGCGTACCCAATACCCGTGCCGTAGCTTCGAGTGCTGGTTTACAAGAGATGCAGATCTCTTTATTGATAAACATGGTGTACGTTTTGTACTTAGCATAAGGATCAGACCAGATGCGTGTGAGGAGTTGTGGCTCTACGTGGCTCGCCCATGATCTCGACCTAATGCCTACTCCAAGCTCGTTCATGATCGCAAAGCTTTGTCTGTAGTTTTGGAATTCGATCGTTGATATGGCGTCTCCTGTGTGGAGTCAAATCCGCTGACTGCTATCTGTAGAGGTTCATCGTCGGCACTATGGAGCAATCCGATCGCTTTTCGCGAGTTGTAAAGACTACATCAACCTGCAATGCGCAGGTTTCCGGGTGATCATAATAGTGGATATCAAGTCTCCATTTGCCGTCGATAATCTGAAGCCGCAAGTCCTGGTCGTTCGCGAGGATCTTGCCTTTAGGACTTGTGGAAGTATTTTGATGTTCCAAGAATGAGTCTTGCCTTTGGCGAGCAATACTAGTGCAATTTTCTTGGCAGAAATTTGTCGGGCTCTGACGACTCAAATTGACGTCGCTCAAACGAGTAACTAGGTGGTCTTCGTCCATGATATCGCGCGTGGTATTTGTGCGTTATAAGCTTGAAGTATGGTCGTGCATACGTGTTCCAAGTGAGCGAACGAAGAAGCGTGCACGAGGTCGAAGGGGTCTAAAACCAAATCGGTCAGCCCAACCAATCTGCCAGGCTCACCAATATGTAAAATGCTGGATAGTGCTGTAAGTTGTTTGAGTTCAATCAGACAGCCGAGAATTGTCCAGGGACCTATAGCAGAACTTCACCTGCAGCCCAGTCGAAACAAATCACACACCATGTACAAGCTACAGTACAGGTAACAATTTTCTGTACGCAGCATGCATGTGTGATGTTGCCCGCTTGGGCTTTCATACGCCTCGAGAATTACCCACCCATTGCATGTGACGACTATGGGGGCAGAGCGAAACCGGGATAATGGTAACTTAGTTTAGCGCTTGGGCAGCCGTGCATGGACATGTCGGGACCGTACATCCTCAAGGCAGATTCTTTTGCCAAGCTGCAAAAATTGCCGTCGGTTGCTGCCATGACCGGTGAAGACGAATTCTGATGCTAATTTGCAGTTACTCTCGCTACGCTCTCGTTGAAGCAAACCTGCATCTCGCTGCAGTGTAGCGTCTTTGATCCTTGTTCGTCGCTTTGATAGGTACAGCCATGCGACTAGGGGTCCTTGTCTTATCGGGCAGCTATCAGCCTACTTGTGTGCTCTGCTCCAGCTTGCAGTACTCTTCGCTGATGCAAATACAAGGTGTATTCGACCTTTTCCACACTGGTCATAGGCTAAAATAGGGTAGATGAGGTATCGGCTGCAAACAGCTGCTCCCCCGCATGCTGCCAGGGGGCTCTGGAAACACCACAAGCGCTGATTGAATGTAGCGCGCCGCTCCGGAAATTCAATTTTGTCAGCAGCACAACTACAATCTCCAATCGCATTTCTTTTCTTCTTTTCAAACAGACTAGCGGGGCTCTCATCCCGGACGGGTGATTTTAAAACATTTATTCGCCTTTTAAGACCATTGATCGTTGATTTCCGAGCGCTTTCGAAGCGTGACAAAAACTCAACTCCTAAAACCGCCCAGAGAACCACAACAGAGGGACTAGAAAAAGTAGACTTTTCGAATTACGAGAGTACGAGCACTACTTTGATAGACTCACCAGAAAGCGTTGCGTCAAGAGGCTTTTGGAGGATGATCCCCGTATGGAAGACACTAAATGCACATATAACCAGAAACCGAGCTGATTAGAATCATCAGGGTCAAGATGCAAGACCACGGTGCACACAATGTGGAGGTTCATTCAAAGACAACAATGCAATGACTATGGTATGCTGTCCTCTTGACAAATGTGGCGGGTGAAGTGATAAATGACCGTCATAGCATCTCATCACCCACAAGTCACGCAATCTCGAATGCTGGGGTTGCTACAAGAAATACAAGACGATCAGCAATATCTTCCTTCACTTGGAAAGCGGAAGCTGTCCGTCCGGATGGACAAAGAGAGCGTAAAAAGGACGCAATAAAGTTGAACGGCCCTTGGCGAACGAAGAGCGTGATTCAGAATACTTCATTTTCTGTCCCACTTGTGACCGTAGTTTCAACCTGGTCAGTGGGTTCTTGCAGCACATCGAGAGCCCAAGCTGCGATGAGGGATTGTGGTCTGGTCGGTGTAGCGCTATTGGACTACTCCGTCAATTGCGTCGCAATCTGAAATTCGAGACGCAGACAATTTTCGGCATCCAAATTTGATCGACGTTCAAAGCAGAAGCGACGATAGACACTCACTTGAATGATTTGTTGTTGATATGATTGATGGACGTAAGTAATTCACGTACCCTTTCTTTAACAGCCTTCCTCTTATGATGGATCGCTGTGACCAGCGCCCGGAACTAACCCTTGGTCCTCGGCAATGCCCTCGACCAGAGGAAGAATGTGTTCCACTCCCCTCGATACAAAGTATGAGAAGAATTAGCGATATGTTCGTTCGGTAGACTACATACACGCGTGACTGATCACGACGCTGAATCTCCGCGACGAGGTTAGATCAGAAACTCCTGCGGGGAAAATGCCGTAACTCTCAGGATGATAGCCTCAGGCATCATGGAAGGAGCAAAGGCCCCGGAGAAGTGTATGGATACCACCGTGCTCGTTATCAGTTGTGTTGGGCGTTCATCGCAGCATCGCCGACCTTTTGTCGCCTAAGAACGAACAGCGTATTTTACCTAAGAGAATGTCGAGCTCTAATGGTGCCACGTCCATACAGAACCCTCCCCTCTCTTGTCGTTCAGTGCATGTGATCTTTCCTCTGTATTTCCTGTTTCCTTTCTTTCTACTTCGTCTTCTTCCAATCACAGCAGCGTTGCCGGGCTGGCCGACCGCGTTGGCGGTAAGCGCTGCGGCGGTCGTATTCGAAGCGGTTGCAACGTATGAGCATGTGCTTTGCGCCATCACTCTACTTCGTGGCATGACGACGGTCTTTGTTTGGGAGGCCCCTACTCCAGAGGTAGCTACAACATGCGCTAGTCTAGTTGCACAAGCGGAGGAGCTGGTCTTTGTGTGAGCCATTCTTCTCTCGACGCACTTCACGTATAAAAAGAGTCTGCATGTTTTCTGTGATTCAAACTCTGTCTGAGTGTGATGTATTTGTACCACGTGCTGGACGGCATCATAGGCAAGATCTAGAGTTTCAAGAAATCGTGGCTCCGTACACTTAGCAGCTATACGTATGAAGCTACCGTCACCTCGCTCAGAAATATACCAATTATTCTTGCAGAGGAACCAAGTCCACACGCCACGCCCCACGAGATCTTCGCTTGGGATGTCCCCACTAGTGCCACCATTTATCAACCTTTGGTAACTGCATTACACCGGTGCAAACTTTCGTCACAGTGACCTGTGGCGAGACACGTGCGGAAAAGACAGGAACAGTGTCGTGTCCAAACACACTTGACATTCACATGTCGAAAGACCATGCTGCACGCACGCCCGACGGATAAGCCTTGATGCTCGTTATATTGTGGCCGCATGCAACGATACCTTACGTGCTTAGATTGAGAGAACAAAGTTTGCACTAAACTGGCAAATTTCAATTTTAGCGCGCGGTTCCTCTTCCAGACTGCGTGTGCATGTGAGCATTTTGCCTTCGACCGGCAACACATGCGTGAAATAACAGCACGGACCATGCGTTTCTTGCAGCAATGTCTCTGCATTAGTACGCGCGTTTTCTCCATCGATAGCTGGTCTACATAATGCTATCGTAATCTGCAAAACATTGTGCGGCCGCGTTAGCCGCCGACGTGCAGAATCGGGCTTATGCAAACGTTGGGCCGCAACACACGTGATGCGATATTGTCTGCATGGCGACATAAATGCCATGCAGGCCATCACGTCGTTTTTTTCGTCTATCGTTCCCTTCTTTTGCGAGCACTGCAACCATAATGACCGATTTCAAAGTCGAAGGGTTCTCTTCAGAGGACGAAGTCGCATCAGACACTGACGTCGAACAATTCATCTTGTCCGAGGATTGGAGTTTGAAGGAATATTACCTGGGCGCAAAATACTTCGACTTTGCCATAGCAAAACAAGTCATGGGGTCGCTCGACCATGGCAGCAACTGGCCAGAGCTACATGTCCGTATGCACGTTACGACAGATCATAGCATTCACTGACGTCTGCTAGTCTCATGTGGAAAAATTAAAAAGAGAATTCCCTTTCAAGAAGACCTTGTTGGCTATCCAAGAGAATTGTCCAGAAAATGTTTCTCGCCAAGGCTGCGACGATCATGAAGAACTCATGGTTACTTGGGTGCAATTCTGCGCGACGGCGATCAAGAGTTGCGGTCTTTTGCAGAGCAATTCATTCAAAACGGAAGCCAGGGTTCCGAAACCCACGAAGAGAAAAGATAGTTTTTCCTTTGCTTTCCCGAAGCTGCAGTCAGACGCTACGACTGTAGCTTCCGGTAGAGATATCTCAGCCCTCAAAGAATTTGGTGACAAAATCGGAGAGGTGCCTCGGTACACAGCGGTTTCTGTCAACGAGTATCCGCCGACTTTTGAGGCTGTCCTTTGGTTTAGAGGAAACAAATTTACGGGTATGGGAGGATCAAAGCCAAAGGCAAAACAGGAGGCTGCCTTCAAAGCGTGTAAAAGGTTCGCTGATTTGATGAAGGAGTGATCTGGTCTCGGGCTGAGCCCAGTCCATAGAACTATCTTAGAGCAAATGCTTGTCAGACATCTGACTCCAGCGCTACAGTAGCGACAATTCATGCGTGCCTTAATGCATTATGATGTCTACGCCGCATTGGTGGTGAGGAATGTGTGACGAGGCGGGAGAGCCTGATGAGTCAAAGTCAGATTCCAACTTTCCAGATATTTCTAAGGTATTTCATAGTTGCCGCTGCTGAAGCTCGAGAATTTGTCCCTCCCAGTTATCACTTTGTCTTTCACCATCTACCCCACCATGCCGACACGCAACGGCTTTTATGGCGATCTCGCCCTTTGGAGTACCCTCGCCATCGGAAAACATCAGCGGACGGACGTCAAACGGAAGGTATGGCAACGTTTTCTGGATGATCTTTGCTATCTCTGTGACACAGAGACCGGTGGGAAGACGACTGTTTCCATAGCTGTCTCCAAGTCAGTAAGCGGCCAGTGCTTCTGGATCTCTGCAAATGGTGAATTGCAAAAGGCTGTCAGACAATTGAAATTGGTTTTGAAGGAACTCAGCGACATACATCAGAAGCCCGCCGTTGACCTCGATCGGGTTAAAGACAAGATATTATGGGTCGGGATGCGCAGGAGCTCGATGAAGGTGAGAAACTACTTGCGAGAATTGCGACGCTACACCCGCATCATGGAGACACGGGATCCATGGGGAAAAGGTGAGAGAATCTTACCATGCCATGCTATCTCGCTGATTCAATAGGCGCGTTGTCAGTTCGGGCTTTCCGTGCTCTCTTAGAAATGGAGAGTTATACAGACGTATCTATGGAAGCATATCGTTTGCGGTCCAGCCAAGAATACCTTGACTTGAAGGACTACATCGCACGAAACCCGAGAGATTCTGTAGGCCTTCACGTCCGCCACTATCTCGGACGCTTGGCTTCCTGGGCAAAATCGGTCACTTTCGTCGTACAGGCAGCGAGCTCTCACGATACTCTCCGATTCCCGATCCAAATTCAGCCCTTGCCATCGCAAGAGTCCATTATATCCGACGGACTTATGGAAGAACATGCTCTAGATGCGATGATCGCTTCTCTCACCCGCGCGGGTGTTCAGGGAGCACGGCGCTCGTGTGGGTCTCGGTGGTCTCCTGTCCTAGATATTACAAAGACAGGTGGCAAAGCCTCAAGCTCAGGACCACTGTTCATGCTGAAATGACCATACTGGATCATTTTCACCGCCACGGTCTGTCCTTTGCGCACGACAAACGATACATTGCATGCAGCAAACCCTCATGTTTCTGTTGCGGGGTCTACATGGCTGTTCATCCTCTAGAAATCGAAGAGAGACCTTGCCACAATAATGTCTGGGTGAAATGGTCTTTACCACGACAACCGCAGGATGGCAGTTTGGAGGTGACAGAAAGTAACTCCGATCTAATGCTTGGTTTGCGCAATATCATACAACGAAAGATCAAAGACGAGCTTTCCTGCGGTGCAGATGTCGGTCGGCAACGATTATTCGATTCTACAACAGATCTCTCTGCTTCTTTACCGACGATCTTCGACTCTATGCTACTGGGATCTTCGCAGTCGAATCTTGATGAATGAACGATTCAGACCACCCATCATACTTGCCTCACACAGCACCACGTTCTCCTGCAGTTGGTAGGGGGAAGACTAGGGCAGAAATGGTGCGGGATTTCGATATGCAGGTGCGGGACTTCTAGCGGTCGAATCCGCTGCAAGTGAATCGTAGTATCTGAGTCTGTTAGCAATGCTCTCCTAACCACGGCCTGGTCCTTTTCTTTCTGCTCAGCTTATTGAATGCATATGTAGCAACTTCTCAAATATTGATTGATCACATCTGAGGAAGTCGCTACTCCTTCCTTTGCTCGACCTTTACGCTGATTGAGTTTGATTCCTGCTTTTGCCATGGCTGTCCTCGGCCTCGGTTCGACGTGCGCAAACGTATCAAGTTCCATCGGCGAGGCTCGTTGCATGATAAGCCGCAGTACACTTCGACCTCTTTGATGCAAATCAAAAACCTACAATGCATGCAACTTGCGCTGTAGTAGATCTGCGTTCTACAAATTTATCTTTATGACCAGAGGCGCAGGGGTTGAGGGTAATGAGAAGACCGTGGATGACATGATTTATGAACAGGGTTGGGGTTAGCGTGGCTTCCTTGCACTATATACATGGCGTGCCCGTTTTCCAATTCGTGCGTGGTGTATCCCGTACAGAGCCAACGAGTATCGGATCAGATCGTATGGAGCTGTGGTGATGTTCCTGCAACCTTTCTTCAAACAGATCTGAAAGGGATAGTTCGAAGCTGTTCGACAAGGGTCAACGATGTCAGCTTATTAGCCGTGTGGTCGATGACTGCAAATCGTTGGGATGTCGGTATACTTTCCTATTTGCCAAAAGCAATGGTTGCAGCCCAGTCAACAAAGTAAGAACCCTTTCCTGCTGCCGAATGACGAATCAGTTTGGCGCTAACACTGATTTCCCGGACTCGTAACTCCTATCGGGCATCGATGCGTCGGGCTGCAACGTCCTACGTACTTCTCTCTAAGCGCCAATAGGTGTATTAATAGGGCACACACACACTTATCGTAACCAAGTGTGTATTGCGTGATGGCCGGACAGTGATAAGAGTATTTGGCACGACTTCCCACAAGCTATGGTTGCACTAAAGTACCCAACCGCCTTTTAGCGTGGATCTGCTAGCAAAAGCGACTTCTCCACAATTCGCGAACGTCTGACGTGCGGCACTGCGTGGCAAGGGCCACATCTAGTACGCACTATGCACAGCGATTAGGCCTACTTACCTCGATCTCGAAATGACCGGGATACTCGGAAGGCAGGCGCCAGGACCAGTTGTTCCAAAGGTCCTTCCCATGTCATTCCAGTACTAGAGAAGAAAGGCCATCGACAGTGCTCCTAGAATTGGTCACAAATGTCAGTCAGGAATGGTAGTACTTGCATGTTCGAACATAACACGCCAATCGTGCTTCTTTCTACTTGCCATTGTGTTCGACACAGCCCCCGTAACTGAACACTGAACAAAAGTACGAAGGCACATAGAGCGCATTTGGCTCACATGAAGCATGCCAAGAGGACAATTTCAAATTCGTTGCATGTCCATACATGCTGGCTGCAGCAATTTCATGCATGTTTGGAGTATGACTAAATGTACGGACATGCTGGCTGCAGTAATGTCATGCACGTTTGCTGCACGACTAAATGTACGGGTCACTGCTGAACGCATTCGCTGGCTATCT
>NOXB01000004.1:1800000-2055607 GCA_002901145.1 Cladosporium cladosporioides
GACATCGAACTTACGATGATACTATCATCTCCGTCTGCGTTGCTGCTGGTGTCTTGAGTTGTTTGGCTGTGAGGTTCTATTGCCACGGGTGCGCTTGCGCTGAGACTTGTTGCCGTTGCCATCGCCCTCGTCGTCACCATCATCATTGGCAGTGTTGAAATCTTTTCGCTTTAGAGTTTGGCACAATCCATCGAAATCCACTTCGTCTTTCTTGTAATGACCCGCTGAGTCATACGTTTCATCACCCTCGCCGGCTGATGCAACATGCGGTACGTCGGAAGAATGCTGTGTTGATGCTGATTTTGAGTCCTGGTTCTGAAACGGAAGGCCACCAAGGTGATAACCCACATGGCCGTCTCCAGCAGGCCGTACCGACTTGTGGACCTGGGCGGCACCTTGGCCAAAAGTTGGAACAGGAGCGGACGCGGTGAAGTTCAAATCAAAGGAAGAAGAGGAAGCTGCATGATCGCCAGCAGTTTCGTGGTTTGGGGCATCGCTCATCACAAAGTCGTTTTGTGCGTTCATGGCTGCTGGAGCGGGGACGTTCCTTTGAGAATTGGTGCCGCCAACGCCATGTCCAGTAGTTTGTGCCGAACCTTGACCAGAAGCAGCCATCTGAGTAGCTGTGATAGCCACATTGGCAGAGGTGGCTCGACCACCACCACCGCCGCCGTCGCTGCCGCCGCTTCCGCCGCCACCACCACCATCGTCATTATCTGGGCCTTGATCGGCCATGATCACATCCTCCTGTGTGTTCTTGGAAGGTATCTTCGGGTAAGCAGCAGCGACAGCTTTGCAGTCGGGCCCGTTGTCAAAGTCATCAATCTCGAAATCGTAAAACATGCGGTCGTCGTCGTCGTCGTCGTCGTCGTCGTTGGAGTTGGACTCGCTCGCTATCGACTGCTGATCCAGTTCTCTATCATCGGGCTGAAGCTGTCTCAGGATCGCAGGATCCAGGATTTGCATAGGGCTCCCATGCTCGTCCCGAATCGCGACCCTAGTCCATTCAAGCAACTTGTCGTTCCAGATGGCTGTGATGAGCTTCCCGCCAGAGAGATCTTGTCCCTCAACTCTGACGGCGAGGCCCATCAGCGTTGGACAAACGAGAACCATAGCTCCGGTCGCTTCGTAGGCTGGGTTGATCGATTGTACAAGGCGGCGACAGATCTCGGAGCGAGATGGTGTGAGCTCTGCGAGATTGAGCACGGGTAACTCTCTTCCGTCGAGGCCAAAGATCGCTGGCAAGTTTGCCGTCCAATACTCGCCGAGAGGCTGTAGCTGGTGGATGTCATGGGCGGACTTCGTCGATGTTTTCGACTGGGCGAGTTTTGTTGTTGATCTGGTCACTTCCCGTGGTGGTCTCACGAAGCGTACGTCCGTCTTCCGTTACTTGGTCGAGGGTCATTGCACGAGGAAAACGTTCCGCTGTCGAGTTTCCACCGAGAGCCATTCTCCCTCTCGTTGGAGTCTTGCGTTCTTGGAGGAAATGCACGCCACGAACAACAGGTATGACTGTTGGATGTCCATCGAGAGCAGACTCTCCTCTCGCTGCATCCATGCGTCCTTTGAGGGATCTCATGGCACGAAGAACAGGATCAGGCGGTGAGTATCCATTGAGAGTCGGCCCCGATCTCGTCGCATCCATGCATTCTTGGGGGGATTGCATGGCACGAAGTACAGGATGGGCGGTTGAGTATTCATCGAGAGTCGGCCTCGATCTCACAGGCGACACTTCAGGCACTTTTGCAGGTTGACAGGCAGCTGCCATAGTCGACTGAGATCGCTTAAGAGACGAAGCGGCAGGGTCTGCAGGTACCACCTTGGCACTTTCCGGCTCGCTTGCTTCTGTCTTGATACTCGGCACCTCAGTCTCTTTCGGGTATGAGCCTGGGACGATTTCGCCTGGCGATGAGGCCTTCACGGTGGTCATGACGTCCTTCAATATAGCCATGGTCGCTGGCGAACACCTTGGAAGGAACCTTACGAGATCACCGAAGCCTTTGCAAGCTGCAAGGTATTTCTCGATGACCGCACGCTTGACAAAGTCCAGCGCGTGAGACGGCAGCTGTTTCCCGTCGTTATACCAACGTGCAGCCAGCTGAATGGCTTGATCTACCATCTTGTTGGTCCGCCTCTCGCGCATGTTACCCACGGCTACGCACCGGTCAGTAGTCTGTACGATTGATGTTACGTCTCGTAGCTTGAACTTACCTCGTTCCAGGATCTGAGTACGGTCTGCAATACCCTGCAGCGCGCCGTCCTCGCCCATCTGGCCGGCGAAAAGGTTGTTGTCGCCGTCTTTGGCTTCGCCGACGGACTCGAGGTCGTTCTCATCGCTGTCATCGGCACTGCTCACATTTTCGTGCTGTTGGTGATCGATTTTAGGCTCCCTCGATTGTATGCGAGTACCGTCGACTGCACCGTAGTTGTGGCGATATCTCCGGGCGCGCACATTGTGTGTCGCTAGTGATCTCTGTCTCGCCATCGTGCCTGCTGGCTCGGGGCGAAGAGCTCGGTGTAAGTTTGAAAGAGACAAGGGGAAGGTTGAGACGGGTGAGATTGCGAGGAGACCAAAGCTGAGCTTTTAAAAGGGCTGTGTGCCGCCAGAAAAATGAAGGTGGCGACGTGCAAGCCAGGTCACGCGGCGCTCGGGCGAACTTGTCCTTGCAGTACTGCAATACCAGCCACACGATGAAGTGCTGTTACTGTAAGATCGGGTTCTCTTAAGCCTGTGCTGTGCTATCACTTACAACAGTGCCAGGGATGGGCCAACACCAGTCAAACGATGAAGTGCTGTCACTGGGCAACCTACCTTTGATGAACCAGGGGTGTGCATTCACTTACAAAAGTGCCAGGGCTGGGTCGGTACCAGCCACACGATAAAGCACTGTTATTGGGCAATCAACGTTTGACGAGCCGGTGGTGTGCATTCACTTACGAAAACGCCAAGCATGAGTCACGCAGCTTCCCAGCCCTGCAATCCCGTTTTTCTTGGCAAGTGCGGCTACTTAAATCGCACTTGCGTCCGGTGCGACCTGAAGATTTATTTTCTCGCAACTCGGCAGGGCGAAAGGACGAAGAGCTTTTTTACCGAATCGAACAGTGCTGTCGAGCGCAACTGTAAATGGCGCCACCTCCGGGAACATAAACCCGCCTAGAGTGGGGCGTGCAAAGGAGGGAGGTTGTGACGGTGGAACTGGTGGCTTAAAGGCCTCCAGGAAAGCCTGATTGCCCTTTGATCCGGATGGACTTACGCGCCATCGCTCCTCTGGGTGTCCCTTTTCGGTGACCAAGCTTCGACATCCGATCGCCCTTTTTGGCGGTAAGTCTTCCCACCCCTTCTTCCTACGCTAACAGATCTTTTAAGGGTTGATGAGCAGACTGCTCGCAGGATTCGGCACGAAACGCCTCGACCGAGTACCCGTCATCAGAAGCACCCTCGGGCTTGCTGAGGAAACGGGTGTGCGTTTGCTTCCAACGAAGGCCAGGTTCGATCGGGCGTCACATTTTCGTCTGCTGGCCGGGCGAGGTTCGCGTGCGCATGCTTGCTCCCCAGTGAGTTCGTGGAATGTGGAGGTGTCGTGTGGGAAAAGCGAGGCACGGTTCTTTGACCGCAGAGGGTGGGTATAACCCGTCTGCGCACTCGAGAGCTGTTCGTGTTGGGCTCTGCGGCATTGCTGAGGGCAGCAACATCAAAGTCTGCTTCATCGGCCGGTGGAAAGAGGTAAACGCTGCCAGATACCGCTGGCGCGCGACTAACTCTGCCTTTTCCTAACCAGAATTGAGCATTTACAGGTTTTGTTCCTCTGTTGAAGGTGATCTATCAACAGGTCGGGTGGCTGTTTCATGGGCGCATGAGCAGAGGCTTCGGCCGGTGGGACTTTACGCTTACAGGTGCATTGCCAATGGGTCCGACCCCAATTGCCATTGCCGGCGGCGAGGGCGAGGCACTACACAATCGCCCTCGGACCGTCTTTTTTTTTCATCAGTTCAGAGCAATTGTGCTTTGCGCTGGAGAAGAGAATCGTTTGTGTTCGATGGGCAGAGTCATGGTGGGTTGACATTGGCGGAACCATTCAGCTGAGCAAACGGTCGGCACGACTTTGGACAGAGGCAAGTGTGATGTGAGCATAATGTCGTCCTCGGGAGGGACCTTACAGCAGTATACTGCACTTAGACTCGAGAGTGTGTATGCTTGACATACATGGAACATGAATATAGCATTCTTGTACAGGAAAAACGTGAAGCATGGTGAAAGGTGAAGTCCACAGTGCAATTTTCCGCTAGCCCGAAGAAGCATGGTGCAAATGTTTGAACACGCCCAAAAAGTAAGGTAAGGTAAACAGCATCAGCATCAGCAACGCGACAGGTGCACCACGTTGTTCTCGAGCAATGATATTGTCCTACAGAGCTCACGGCTTGCAAAGGACGATACAGGCTCCTCACGAATTTTTTCGCATTAAGGCTCACTCCATTCAGTGGTTCCCAGCTGCCTACCATTGCTGCTATGAGGACGGGTGTCCGCATGACACAGTAAAACTTGCGCAGCATATTCGGCGGAGTGCGCACTCCTGATCTGCAAGGAGATTCCTTCGTGCAGATTGGTTAGCGACAGATGTAGCCGCTCGTTGCAACGCTGCCATCATCCTGCTGGCCAAACAAGTGGGTCTCCTTGAAGCGGGGAATACTCCTCCACCTTGCTGCGGCTTGCGCGTAACATTGAGGATGTCGTGATTAGAGTGAGAGACAGGTGAACTCTTCCGCTTCTCGAGCTGTAAGCTAGAATCACCCACAATCAAGATTACCAAACTTCACAAGCCGAGTGCAAGCTCTACCTAGACCACTACAAGCTCAAGATCACCAAGTATGGCAGGAACTACCGGCAGCTCCAAAAGGCCAAATTTTTTGGTGATTGTTGCAGATGACTTGGGCTTCAGCGACCTGAGCTGCTTTGGCGGCGAGATCAGAACTCCCAACCTTGACAAGTTGGCCAGCAATGGATTGCGGTTTACGGACTTTCATGCTGCGGCTGCTTGCTCTCCCAGCCGTGCCATGTAAGTATCTCGCATTCTTTCAGAGCGACTGGAGCTGACGATGTATTCTCTACGACAGGATCATGACTGGAACAGATCACCACATTGCTGGTCTAGGCAATCTCATCGAGTGGACCAATCGTTCTGACCAGTAGGTCTCAATTCTATCTTTTTCTCACATGCCTGCTCACATGACCAGGAACGCCCCAGCAGAAGGCAACGCCAAACACTGGTCCACAGCGCCACAGCGTGGCATGCCAGGATACGAAGGCTACTTGAACGAACGAGTCGTAGCTCTACCAGAGCTTCTTCACGATGCTGGCTACCTCACTCTAATGGCCGGAAAATGGCACCTCGGCCTGACACCCGAGAGGTCTCCCAAGCAGCGAGGCTTCGAGCGTAGCTTTGCGCATCTACCCGCTTGTTCGAACCACTACGCATACGAACCACATCTGGAGGGTCAAGATCGCATCCCAGACTTCATGACCATGAGCTTCATCGCTTTGCACTCCGAGGATGGCGAGTACGTCAAGAAGCTGCCGGATGATTGGTACTCAAGTAACGGCTACGGCGACAAGATGCTTTCCTACCTCAAAGACCGCAAGGAGCAGAACGACGAACGACCCTTCTTCGCTTACTACCCCTTCACTGCGCCTCACTGGCCACTCCAAGCGCCAGACGAGTACATTGAGCACTACAAAGGCGTCTACGACGAAGGGCCTGACGTTCTGCGCCAAAAGCGTCTTCAGCGAATGAAAGACCTCGGCCTCTGCCCTTCCAACGTCGAGCCACACCCCGTCGTAGCCGACGAAGTGAAAGAATGGTCCAACCTGACCGCCAGCGAAAAAGCCAAATCGTGCAAAGCGATGGAAGTCTTCGCCGCGATGGTCGAGTGCATCGACCACAACGTCGGCAAAGTGGTCGACCACCTGGAAGCCACAGGCGAGCTCGACAACACTTTCGTCTGCTTCATGTCCGACAACGGCGCCGAAGGAGCCGCCTACGAGGCCTACCCCATCGTGCAAGGGCAAATGATGCAGCACCTGCAAACCTACTACGACAACTCGCTCGAGAACCTCGGTCGTGGCAACAGCTTCATTTGGTACGGTCCTCGCTGGGCCCAAGCCGCCACAGCCCCAAGCAGACTGTACAAAGCCTTCACGACCGAAGGCGGCGTGCGCGTGCCTTTCCTCGCGAAATTCCCTTCCTCCCACCCCGTCGCAACAAGCCTCCAGCAGCATCACAAACGCCTTCAGCACAGTGATGGACCTCGCGCCTACAATCCTCGAAATGGCCGGCATCCAGCACCCAGCACCGACTTACAAAGGCCGCGAAATCGTGCCCCTGCGCGGCAAAAGCATGCTTCCCTTCCTCTCCGGCTCTTCCCAAGATATCCACGGAAAAGACTTCATCCAAGGCTGGGAAACCTGCGGCCGCGCAGCGGTTCGCTGCGGCGATTGGAAGATCCTCTTCATCCCTAAGCCAAAAGGACCAGAGAAATGGCAGCTGTACAATTTGGTCGCCGATCCCGGCGAGATCCACGACTTGGCAGAGCAAGAGCCGGAGAGGTTGCAAAGAATGCTGAAAATGTGGGATCAATATGTTCTCGAGACAGGAGTAGTGCCTCTTGCGCCCGCGTTGGGAGAGTGGATGGAAGCCATGGATGCGCAGATGCCAGAGGATGCTTGGATGGAGTACGAGTACTGGAAGGAAGGGGCGAGGGAGGCGCCGGAGAAGTTTACGAAAGAGATTCCGAGGTTTGAGAGGAGGGTCGTGCAAATCTGAGGGTTCTATTAGAACTGTTAGATTAGATGAGCGATGATAGGACTTTAGGAGATTTACACGTTCAGACACAAGTGTTATATGCGATCACGTGACCTTGTAGCCATGTATTGCGCGGGACTGGTGGCTTGCTCAGTCGAACAAAGAACATTTTTGTTTCAGCAGATAGTGGGATCAGTAGACAATGTTGATATCCGAGAACGTGAATTGAAACTGAGCAATTGAAGAAGAATTGTTTGGAAAGTGTGAATGTATTCATATCTCATAGCTGTCATACAAAGTTTGTACGTCGTAAACGAGATCTGGAAGCCAAAGTCCTCACATGAACGGCATGTTTGCATTACTTAATTTTTCCACCCTTGATGGCTGACCCGTGGGCCAAAACCAGAAAACTCTTTCTCAACAATTACGAAATCCCATATTCCCACCCAACTATGCAGCAATGCATCGCGCTTAGAAAGCAGAGCCACGGCGGTCGGCATCCTCGATCTGGGTGTCGAGCTTGCCGTCCTTCATGGCGCTGGAGGCGAAGGTGGAAGTGGGCTTCCAGCCGGCGGAGGTGCGGGGAGTGGTCTCCTCCATCATCTTGTCGACCTGCTCAAGGGAGAGACCCTTGGTCTCGGGAATGAGGAAGTAGGCGTAGACAAAGGCGCATGTGCAGAGACCGCCCCAGACGAAGAAGACAGAGGATCTGAGGTTGCCTTCGTCGGAGTTGACCATGTAAGGAGGTGATGACGGCGATGATACTGTGAAAATGTTAGTCGGAGCACATCAAATGGTGCGAGGAGGATGAACTTACGTGTTCCAGAGCCAGTTGGAGGCGGTGGAAAGGGCAACACCACGGGAACGGATTGGGAGAGGGAAGATCTCGCCAATGACGATCCAGGCGCCAGGACCCCAGGTGCTGGCGAAGAAGAAGATGAAGATGGCGATGAAGGCGATCTGGGCGTTGACGGCAGAGATGTTGGTGGCACGAGTCTCACCAGCGGCGTTGAGGAAGGTGTGGTTGAAGCCGACAGTCACACCGATGATGGCAACGAGGAACTGGCACACGAGCATACCGAGAGCACCCCAGACGAGGAGAGGACGGCGGCCCCACTTCTCAACGGTGTAGAAGGAGATGGGAGTGGAGCAGACGTTGACGAGGGTGAAGATCAAGGAGATCAAGAAGGTGTTGCTGATGGCGCCAGTCGAAGACAGGAAGGGAGTGGAGTAGTAGAAGATGAAGTTGACACCGGTCCACTGCTGCATCATCTGGAGAGAAGTACCGAGGATAGTCTTGCGAAGGTTGGAGTTGGACTTGAAGACAGAGCCGCTGAAGCAGTTGGCCCAGCCCTGGAACCAGCCACCAGCAGGGATGATGGAACGCTCGTACTCCTCGTTGGCAACGATCTCAGCAAGCTCAGCCTCGATGTACTCGCTGTGCTCGGGCTGGCCACGGAGCTTGGAGAGAGATGTCTTGGCCTTGGCGATGGCCTGGCGCTTGACGTAGTATCTGGGAGACTCGGGGAGGCATGCAATACCACCGAGAATGAGACCCCAGGCGAACTGAATGCCGATGGGGATACGGTACTCGCCGCTGTCAGTGCGGTCCTGGACTCCGTAGTTGACGCAGGCGGCGATGAGGAGACCAAGAGTGATGGCGAATTGGTAACCGGCAACGAGAGCACCGCGAACCTTCTTCGGGCAAATCTCAGACATGTACAGAATGACAATGGCGGACTCGAAACCGACACCGAGACCGGCAACGAGACGACCAGCAACGATGAGGCCAAGACCAGCAGAAGCAGTTTGAAGAATCACACCTGGAGGATGAATTAGTAAGATTGATGCGTGTCGGTTGGAAGGAGAGCAAACATACCAATGATGTAGATACCGCATCCCATGACGACAGTCCACTTGCGACCAATGATGTCGGCCATGTCGCCGGCAATGAGAGCACCGAAGAAAGTACCAGCAGAGAGAATAGAAGTGATCAGAGAGAGGTGGCCACCGGTGAGGGCAGCAGACTTGCCAGCGGCGAGCTGGGCATCGACGAAGGCATTGCCCTCAACAAGGCGGATGAAGACCTCAGAGCCAGTGACACCGTTGATGTAACCGGAGTCGTAACCGAAGAAGATACCACCGAAGGAGGCGAAAGCGCACATGAGGTAGGCCTTCCAGGTAACGGGAGCCTCAATGCGCTCGACATCAGTGGTGGCGGCCAGGCCGACAGAGGCGGACCTGTGGGCGACGCCCTGCTCGGCGTCGGTCTTCTCCATCGCGAAGGATGTTGTTGATATGTTCAGGTGGTGTGTTGTTGTTGACAGTGCTGGGTATGTATGTGAAGCAGCGAGAGGTAGGTTGTTGGTTGGTGAGAGCGAATGGAGGCGGCAGTGAAGTACCGGAGCTCAGTAGCCAGAGGCTGTTGTTGGGTGTGAGTGATGGACGAACGAGAGCAAGCAAGGAGGGCGGCGGTCGTTCTTTATGAAGCAGCAACACATGGTGAGGCGTTCACGGGGCAGCGACAATGCGGACTGCGCGGGGCAGGCCTGGAGAAGGCATGGCACGTGAGCGCGGAGCCTCGAGCGCGGTCCTTTGCGGGCGCGACCTCACTTAATTGGTCTGTGGGGCCCACTAGCGCGGGCCATAGCGCGACGCTAGCCACGGTCGCGCCAGCAAGCGAGCGTGCTTTAGGCTTCCTGCGCACTTCACTACTGCGCACGACGGAGTGGTAGCAGTGGTCTAAGTTAATGTGCTGCTATACGTGCAAATCTGCCTCTAGCGTAGCTGCGTAGGAGGTACGCCGCGAGCGGGCAACCAAGCAGTGAAGTCGGCGTCCGGAGTGTGCTGCTGCTGCTACCCGAACAATGGACACCAACAGGGACGTCTCGGCAGTAAACACACGTTGTTGGGTGAAGATGGTCACGCCCACCCACAGCCATGTGCTCCCCGGCCGCGCATCGTGCCGAGTCTGGGGGTTTGTCTCACACAAGGCCAGCGCCTGAAGCTACCGGTCACGCTGCCCGCCACCGCAGCGCATTCATTGTCCGTGTTGACACGGCCATTGTGTCTAAATTAGCGAGATTGCCTTCTGTTTCGTCATGACTGCGCTCGCTAGCCGGCGCTGCACTGGCAATCCCCGGTGCGAGCACCACAGATCACAGATGTGTTTCCCAAACCCAAGCCGCCGCCTGCAGAGCTAGTCGAGTCTTGTTTCCAGCAATATGCGCTACTCATGCGCTCGCCTGCTCTTGCACATGTCAGATGCCCACAGGCCCTGATCTCCGCTTTCTGCGGGAGGCGTTGGCATACACTTTGACTGCAACAAGGGAGCGCGTCGGATCAGGCACACGCAGCCAGCGGTAGGGTACACGCAAATTCCTCGAGAGCAGCCCCAGCAACCCTCCCCATACCCCAGCATGTCAGCCGCATCTGCAACCCAGCGAGGGCGCCTCAATCTCCGCGCTACAGCAAATCATCTCCGTTCGTTGCCACAACACGCCAGAGAAATTGGTCGTCGCTCGGGTGCCACCTTGACATGTGGCACCACCATTCACGGCGCACACCGACACCAAGGCAATGCATGCCCTGTGCGGATCCATCCATGGCGAGAAGAGAGCACGCGCCGCGCGACCACGCCTGAGGAGTGCGGCTCAAGCACTGCTGTGGTGGATCCGGGGCAGAGCGTGACAAGGAGAAGCTACAATTAGTCGTCAAGGCTGGCGGGCGACGAGACGATGGTGGGGTCGAGCCGTGTTCTGGAAGGAATGGTCGGGTAGTGAGCGAACTCTAGCTGTGATAGGATAGAGTGCCGAAATGCAAGTGCTCACGCAAGGCCGGCGCGTCGGAGCCGGTGGCACGAAGAGGCCCAAGCAGCCGCGAGAGGCGAAAGATTTTGCAGCGAGAGGACCGAGCTGATCTCCGCGATCTCCACCTACACGAGCGAAACGCTTTGACGCATCTCGACTCTGACCTCCAGTCTCCAGACGCTCCAGGAAATCCCCTCAGTGACTCCCCATGGCACAATCGGGCCTTCTTGATCGCAACTGCCCAAGCGAGCCAAGTCATGACAGAAACGTGCAAACTTGCTAACCGACATGCACTTCGACGACGCCGCACGCAACCATCGCATTCCTTCGAAACGCCAACTCCAATCACCATGTCTCCTCGTTGCCACCCATGTCGCGAGTCTCCAAATCTTAGAGGCGAAGCTCTGGAGAGCGTTAGATCCCTTGGCTTTCATGCCGCTTCGAGCTAGAGGGCCACTTTTAACATCACACGATGGCGGCACCATTTTCGGTACTTTGGCCCTCCTTTCTCTGCTACCTCCAGCATGGGCACGCTGGCATCTTCAAAGTGCAAATGGTGCATTTGTCGTAGTAAGCCCTACAGATGTTACGCGCGCCAGCCATGCAGTAGTTGACTTCGTCGTTTTGTCACCAAGGCCGGTCTGCGCGCCGGTATCCGAGTTTGGCGAGACGTTTGCTACGGTATGCATTAGGGCTTCGCACGTGTTTGCTTTTTTGCGCGACTTTGTATCCGAACTACTGCGATCGCTTTTGCTGGAAAGGGAAATCGTAAGATCGTATTCCCTTTCAACAAAGCAAGAAGCGAAATTCACTGGTTCGAGGATCAACGCTCCATCGTGAGGATCTAAGACACTCCTCACTCCGCGCCGTAGGATCCAGTGAGACCCTTTTCCTCGTGAGGCTTCTCGAGTCCAGACCACACGTGACGCCTAACGTAATACGTACCTATTTTCTATTCCTGTACCGAAACAGCGACCCAAACAATTTTTTTCTCCTGCTCCAACGTCGCTTTGTCATGGGCCACACGCCACGCCATCACCGTTTCCATTCGAGAAGAGCGTTGTATCCGTGTGGGCTTCCGTCTTCGCGCCTCGGCAGTTGGAGGAGAGCCCGGTGAGCCCGGCCATGTGGCTCGTCCCCATGTCTTGTGCGCGGTGAGTTGCGGCTCTCGGCGATCTCCAGCAAGTAGAGCAGACTAGGTAGACTAGATGACTGACTCTGACTAGCAAGGGCAATCGTGCTACTTTGGCCATGCTGTGCCATGTGTCGGTAGGCCAATTCCGAGGAAAGTATATCGACCAAAAGAAAGCAAAAAAAATAAAATAGAGGGAAAAAAGCTAATTCAATATCTCAATTTGTTCATGATTGCAAATCAACAATTCTAATGACGATGGCTGATGACTGTAATGACGAAGGATATTTGCACTTTGTGCTGCTTTTCTCTCATCCACAATTCATACACAACTTGCGCTTTTGCGACAGGTCACATTTCCCATCTGCCTCACATCTGTCGCGCGCCCTTAACCGGCGAGAACCGTGCCCTATCCGGAACTACAACCACACGGCTTTGCCATACGGATATCTCTTCTACCGCCCTTCGGTCTTCCGACTGCATCCAACACCACGCTCCGGTACATACCGAGCAGGGGTGTGTAGCAAAGTGGGACTACAAAATGTGCTGGAGATTGCCTGCAACTCCCCCATGGCGTCCCCAGTGTGGACGAGCGCGGAGTAATAGCTTCTAGGGTTCGCCTCCACCTCCCCTCCATCTGGGACGAAAAGTGATCCGGAGATTTGACTATGGGCGAGCGAGTCATGAGGGGCACAATAATCGAGGTTTGTTTGCCGTGCATATGTGGATAAGTCGTTTTGGTTTTTTTGTTGATCACCGGCACTTTTGTGCGAAAGTACGAGAGCGTCGGGTAGACCCCATACAGGTAGGTAAGTTATCGAGATCTACTTTCCAAAAATTGCATTGCTATCCGCATCTTCACATCGCTTCTCCTCCCCAACCTATCCCCATTATCTCCTACGACTTCCGCCGAAGCCCGTCGATTCATATCTCGCCCCGCCACTACTTGACGGTGGAGAATAGGAAGCCGAACCCGAAGATCCCCCTCCTCCCCCGAACGCTCGCGACGAAGGTCCAGCTTGCCCACCGCCTCCTCCAAACCAGTTCGACGGTCCTGCTTGACCTGCGGCAGGCCCGCGGTTGTTGCGGCTTCCCATCGCATATCCAGCAGCTGCGCCGGTCGCGGCACCACTGAAGAAGCCTGGCCGCCAGGAGGATGAGCTAGGAGATGAATGCGACGATGGCGGTTTGGGTGAGCGAGAGTAGGGTGGAGGCGGGTCGTCGTGGCCATCGTCGCCACCGCCTCCGTAGCCTCCTCCCCAGCCGCCACCGCCGCCGGGTCGTCGACCGCCTGTGTTGTTGCCACCGCCTGTCCAGATCGAACGAGCGATGAGGGCGACGATACCTGTAAGAGAAAGTCGTCAGCTTGGTAGGTGAAAACATAGCGCTTGCAATAAGCATGGGAAACTTACCCAGAAAAATCGCCCAGAACACAAAGGTAAACAACGTCTCTCCCAATCCTCCTTGCCCACCGCCGCGCTCTTTCTTCCCATGATCCCAATCAACCCTCTCCCCATACTTCTTCTCCCCCGCCTCCGTCAAGATAAGTCGATACTCAACTCCACAGCTCCCCTTCAGCACAAACGGATCCTCACTGCTCGCATAACCCTCACACACAACATCCGTACTTCCCAGCTTGAACTCTCGCGGCAAGCTCGCCTGGCAGGTCCACTGCACATCTTCAGGCGCGTATTCTGAGCCAGCATTGGTGCAGCGCATGACGTCGACATCGTAAAGACCTTTGGCGTTGCCACCTACACAGTCGATTTGAGGGACGGATGGGGTGCGTCGCGAAGTTGTTTGCCGGCCGCCATGCAGGGTGAGTGTCTTGATGTTGAGAGGAGGACCGCGTCCGATGGAGGTTTGCGAGCCTGAGTGGTTGCTGTTGTTGTCGCCAAGGCAAGGAGGGCGGTTGTGAGGGCGCGCATGTTGTTGTAGGGATTTGATGACTTTCGGCGCACTATTGGTGCAGGTGTTGTTTGGCGACTTCTGCGGTTCGGAATCGTGAAAGTGAATCCTGCAATTGTTCTTTTTGACGATGTGGTGCTTTTTTAACTTTTTCTCTTTCAGAAGATGACAATTGTTACCTACCTTACCAATTCGGTGGCGAATGTTGGAGAGAGCAAGATGCCAGACAGCGGAGCAGGCGCCAGGCTTTCGATTGCCCCTCCCTCTTCTTTTGCACACTCACCACCTTAAGTTACCGCCAACATTGAATATTGCAAAAAGACATACTATCACATTGTTGTAAGCAGTGATCAACCCATTGCGCGGGTACACAACGACCAATATGAACTTGTTACCCATGAGGAGTAAATATTTTGATGAAAATGCCTCAAGCTTGCAACTAGTCCCAGACGGCAAGTGCAGCTCTGCAGCTCAGCTCCATGAAGCTTGACGGCAGGATCAAACAATATATTGAAGGTCGCTACGACGTCTTGGCCAGTCATGTCGCTTCTTCCCACTAGTTCGACTGCATATTGTGGCTTGCAGAAACCAAGCAGACGGCTGATGATGCACCACGCGGAGTCTCCACAACCTGCAACTCCTGAAGCTGGTCGAAGTGTCCTTCCAGAACGACATCAACAGGACGACCCCGCAGATCTCTCATAGGGTCAAACAACAGATAGTGCTAAGCCCGTTCGGAGTAATTGCTCTGCTGTACGCCTAACGGCGCCACCTGATGACATCCGGCCCGTTGGAGGAGATCTAGAGACTCACTCTTGGCACTCAGCTCGCCCTTCTGAGGGAAACAACTGCTTGGGAGCTGTTGACATAGACCTATATCATAGACATGATGTTCGTCGTCGCCGCTGAACACCAGGTGTTGGCTGCACTAGTGGTGCTTTTTGTAGGGTGGTTTGCGCGATTCTTGCACAAGGGCTATGCTGTTCGGAAGACGTTTCACAACCAAGTCAGTAAACTGGCGAGCCTAATAGCCGCGACAGCTTATAACTGATAACCTCACAGCCTGGTCCACCGCACTCATGGCTTTGGGGCCATTTGCAGATGATGGGTGAGATGATGAATGATAACGTACCTTCTATGGTAAGATCTGGACCTGCATATGCTAACACGGCATTCCTTGCGTTGAGCTGACCTTTGTCTCTTATTTACAGGTCCACCCGCATGGTACGTTGCAAGAGACATACAACAGGAGACCAGGCCTACTCAAGAATCTCCCGATATGCTGACTATGTTCAAGTCATACCTGCACGCATTCGGGACAAATACAATCTCGGCACCCACTTCTACGTTGACCTTTGGCCCATAGCAGACCCTTTCCTCGCAGTGTTTGATCCCGACCTGGCTGCTCAATTCACCACTGACTATTCAGCGCCAAAATATGGTGGCATGCGAGATTTCATGATCCCTCTTGCAGGTCCTGGCGACATGGTTTCAGCGAGTGGTCCCCACTGGAAGAAGTGGCGAAGCATCTTCAATCCGGGCTTCGCAAGTAATCACCTTATGAGCCTCGTACCGGGCATCGTAGATCAAAATCACGATCTTCACCGAGAAGTTGACGGAACTTGCGACCAAGCATGAACCGTTCAGACTTGAGGAGATTGCAACAAGGTGTGTTTCCAGGTGTAGCATACGAGTTCGCTAGGTCGCATTACTGATTTCTCGTCTCATCAGATTGACCGTGGATATAATTGGAAAGGTTGCTCTGGATATGCAGCTGAACACACAGCGAGGAGATAATCCGATGATCTCAGCCTTGCGAGAGCAGGTGCACCTCATACCCAATTCGGGAACGCTGAACCCATTCGCCGGCTGGTCTCCGATTGGTATGTACCGCAGGTGGTATAACAGCCGTGTTATGATAAATTATCTCGATGAAGTGCTCGAAGAACGCCTCGCCAACCAAGTGACCAATCACAATAATAATGAGAAGAAGCCACGCAGACGGACAATGATCGACCTCGCTCTAGAAAGCTACAAAAGCCAGACAGCTTCGTCTGCTAAGAAAACGACCGGCCTCGATCCAGACTTCAAGAAGCACGCCATCACCCAGATCCGCGTCTTCATCTTCGCAGGCCACGACACAACCTCCAGCGCCATCTGCTACGCCCTCTACCTCCTCCAAAAACACCCGGAAACCCTCGCCCGCATTCGCGCCGAACACGACAGCGTTCTTGGTCCGGCCTCAACCACTCCCTCAGCCCTCAAATCCGACCCTTATATCGTCAACAAGCTCGACTACACCACAGCAGTGATCAAAGAGTCCCTCCGTCTCTTCCCCGCCGCCTCTGGCCTCCGAACTCCCGACCCAACCCTCACCCTCTGCGATCCCAAAACCGGTTCCATCCTCCCCACAGTCCCCAACATGCTCCTCTGGGTTCCTCATTACGGCTTGCACCGCGATAAAGCGATCTGGGGCGCCGATGCGAACACTTTCAATCCTTCCCGCTTCCTTCCCGAAAACTCCTCTTCTTTCCCAGAAGCGTACTACCGCCCTTTCGAGCGCGGCAACAGGACTTGCATCGGCCAGGATCTTGCCATGCTTGAAGCGAGGATTGTGCTTGCTATGGTTGTGAGAAAGTACGATTTCACTCCTGCTTTTGATCAATTGGAGGTGTTGGCTAGGGATGGGAGCAAGTATGCGGAGAATCCGAAGTGGAGACAAGGCAAGCAGGATTTGGACGGAGAGGTGGCTTATCCTGTTTTGATTGGGAGCGCGAAGCCGAGGGAGGGGATGCCGATGGTTGTTAGGAAGATGGAGGGATAATGGACATATGGAAACTTTGGAGTGATATGAGGACTTTGCCGGGCGTGAAAGCTCACTTCTAACCAAACTATTTGACCGACAAGGATGCATATGTTTCTCGCTCGGCTGCTTGGCTTAACGCGTTTTGTCGTGTGTTATTGTTCCTCAACTCAGGGAGATACCATCTCATGGTATATATGCCTGTGGCGTGCTGGAAGCGGAAATGGATGTTACGAATATGTAGTCCATTGGGCTCCTTTCACGCCGAGTGACTGCCGGAATCTCAACAGTCATAGCCTTTTGCAGAGTGTCCCGCATGGCCTTAGGCATGATTTTATAGGTAGCCCAGAAGTAGCGATACCGACTCAGATGCCGATTGACATCGTACAAGCCAGATGATATGAGCTCATCCACCATGTCAAACCTTTCAGCGGTGATGGCTTGGTACAATGGGTTCTCGCCTTTGCTATCCCTGATGTCGACATTCAAATTCGGCAGTGCAAGCAACAACTTCAATACAGCGATATCGTCGCATTGTATTGCCACCTGAAGATACCGACGACCAAGCGGACCCTTATTCACGTTGAAGCAGCATCTCTTCAACACTGTTGCGGCGGCCTGTGTTTCTTCTGGAGTCACGCATCTGCTCCCTTCGAACCAATGATAATCCCAAGTCTGGAGAAGCAGGTTTTGCACCTCTATATGACCGTAATGAGCTGTCCACCACAGTGAGAAGTCATGTCCATTTGGACCAAGTCTGTAAGCTGCAGGGTAATAGGCGCCGTGTCCTCCTTGTTGGCCGGGCTGAGTAGGCAGGGTGAAGATGGTATTCGTTGACACACCGAACAGATCTTCCAGAGTTCTGCATTCAGTCGCAAGCTTGGTGAACTCCTTTGGCGGCGATAGTGCGTGCATATTGCGCAATATCCGATTGAGCAACACTGGCACCGGCATATTGTAGTCGGCGCTGATACACTCGTGACCAGACTCTGCCACGCTAAGAAGCGCATACACTTTATCGTGTGGAACGGCACAGCGCAGATGCTTTGTAGCCAGGAGTAGCTGCCAGAGCGATGTATCCAGCGATGTTACAGTGAGCTCAACCATAGCTCCTGCAGGACTGTTTACCAAGGCATCGATCTTATCCTTCAGTCGATGTGCACAAGCAAATGATCGTGCGCTGAGCATGAAAGCTTCGAACTTTGGCCATGGTAGGAATTTCTCACCACACATCAAGACAATGTTGCGAGCGAACTTCAGCTCTTGGAACACCCAGAGTCGTCTCCAGTAAGGCCTTTCGCAGAAGTTTTGGATGGCTGAGCCCAACGGGCCGAGCATATTCTCGTCAATACTTTCTTGTTATATGACTTTGCCTTAGATATTGCTTCGAAGGCCTTGTCACTCTCTCGGTACGCTTGCCCAGCCCACACGACAACTGTCTTTGCATTTCTGAATATGTCGGACATGATGTTGACCTGATGCGTCCGCTCCCACGCGCACGCTTGGTCAATGGAAAGCACATCAATCCACAGCCAGCCAGAGAGTTGTTGAGAACATTGCCGTGCCTGCCGCAGGAAGCGCCAAGGTTCCTCGGATTAGAACGACGGTGGCCATCCATCTCTATAGGCTGAGATAGGAGTGTCGAGCCCCAAGTGTACGACAAGGCGGTGTACTCGTCAGTGCATTCGAGTGGGAAGATCTGAGAGAGACAGCGGATGACACTGTCTCGGCCGCCCGACTGAATCTTGAAGAGACGTATGTGCCCTTTGTCGAGATCTGAACGATTGCGGACGGCGTTGCTTGCTGTTTCACTGAAAGCCTCGTCGCTGAATACGTCGACAGACGGCAAAGTCATCTCTCCAAAATCGCCCGCACTTGTGTCACCCGAATCTCCCGTGGTAATGTGCAGTCAGTTGCGCCCTGTACTTCAACTGTCGCGTCTTGAGAGGCACGCCACCGAATGGTATCCTTGGTGCCGGGCTAAGACGGTTCTTAGAGAGCGAGGAGAATCATTACTCGACCAGTCTCAAATTTAAAGTCGCCAGCTGTGTTCTCTGGGTTGATCATCCTGCGCAGCTAAGCCTCATTGCTGTGCACAATCGAGAAGTGGTGTGATGTGGCCTCCTGCTGTGGGCTGCATATATGCATGCGAATTATATCAGGCAGTAACCTGCTGCGGGCTGTGGCAGCCACTAGAAGATGAGAGAGTCACGTCTCAAGCGAGATAGAAGGCCATGTCTTCTCCAGAAGCGCGTCGTAAGGTCTTCCATGCATAGCTAAGCCTCGCCGCCATGCGCTGTCCGAAGGTGGTGTGATGCTGCCGCAGCTATAGACACCTGTTTGTCGCGAGCCGCATTGAGTCCAGTTGGGTTCTAGGACGACCGTGTGTGTCTTGCCGGTTTGATCGTCTGTGAAAACGAGCGATCACATACGTTCACGTCGTTCTTTGAATGGTGAAGACGTGAAGTGTGCAATAAGCGTGAAAGTGGGACTCCGTTCTGGCAAGCTTCGTAGCCGAAAAGCGATTTGAGCTTTTCAAACGCGCAACGATCGCCCTCGTCGAACCAAACCCAAATAAGATGATATCAACACCCATCTACGTACTTAGCATCAATCTGCTAACCATACCGGGCCCATGAGACTTGGAAGACGATGTCATCGCGATCGGATGTTTCCCATAGGGTTAGGATATAACCCCAAATCCTGGACGATGTGGTCGACAGCAGCATTCCACAGCAAAAGAACATGAACGCAAACAGCACAACATGAACATCGCTCCGTCCTCGCGCCGACCGACTTCCATTCTTGCTGACTCATGGAGGCCATTCTGAAACACATTCTCATGTGTGTGAGTACAAGTCTATTCGTTGTATACCTAGAGTACAGCAAAACGCCTTGAGAATGACGCCTTGTCTGTACTCGCGCCTCGCTCGCTCGCTCGAAATATATATGCTTGTAAACAGCCCGAGAAAAACACATTCGCCCTCGCCGAACGCCTTGCTTTGAAATGCACCAAATCGCTGGAAACGACAAGAAATTCACACTATGCCATCGACAAGTTTCTCAGTAGTTGCCTGGTGGGAAGTTCACCCTTCCACCCGGCTGCGATGACGAATCGTAGGTCGAGCTCGGGTTTGCGAAAGGATTGAGCTGCCCGTAGCCTGTCGGGCTGAGCACACCAGTCGGACTCAGTGCGCTTGGAGCCACGCCGTCCTCGTAGCCGGACGGAGCGATGCTATGCGCGTCTCCATTCATAGGCGAACGTCTTCCAGGGTGTGCATCGAACTGGCTGTTGCGAGAATCCGATCGCAGCATGCCGTTGTCGCCTGCTCGTGCTCGTCGTAGTCTGGGACCTGGCCGTACTTTCTCCTCTCGTCGAAGCTGTTGTCTCCGTGTCCCTGGCCGTACACATCCGCATCATCCGGCTCGTCGATCCGCGTCGACCAAGCATCCTTGCTAGCGGGGTCGTCGATTTGTGGTTGGAAAGCGCCTCTGCCGCCGTTCTTGCTGCCCGGCACGACGCCAGTCTTGCGGTATTTGTTCATCATCCACACGCTGATGGCGCTGGTCAGACACCAGAAGAGAAGATGACGACGCCGAAGCCGACGGCGGCTTTGGTGACTTTGCACTTGCTCACGCTGCCCCAGGCCCAGGTCTCGCACTGGCTCTCTTTGTCTGCATCCTTGTCGTCGGCGTGGTCTTTTGCTCCTTGCTTGATGCCTTGCGATTGCCAGCCGACGGCGATGGTTGCTGCGAACCAGAGAAGGGAGAAGAGGAGATCGAGGCCGAGGTAGGCGTATACGCTGGCAAACCGCCAGGCGCGGGTCCACATAGGGACCATGACTTGGTAAATCAGGGCAGGAATGCTGAGGAAGCACTGTGGAGGGTCAGTGGGAGGCAAGGCTGGTATGCTGGGTTGCGATGCTTACAAGAGCAAAGTAGAAGCCGACCTGACCGCCATGATTGCCTGATTTGGTGAGGATGGTGAGTGCGAGACAGCCGGCGACGAAGGTGAAAAGGGCCTGGAGACCGTGGAAGAGGGCTTTCGCCTTCTGGTAGTAGCTCTGTTCGATACGCATGATGAGGGGTTATGCTGTGCTGGCAGCGCAGCTAGCAGGGTGGTGAGGTATGTGCAGCAAATGGAAACGTTCGTCCTAGCAGAGAGAAGTATTGTTGACGTGTATGTACATGAGTGGAGGTGTTTGCTTGAGCGATAGACAAGAATAACACAGCAAGGTGCTGCGGCGCCTCAGCCGTTGCTTGGAGCCCAGCTTCGCCCTGTGCAGCTGACGTGTCGAGCCGCGGCGAGAGAGTGCTCGCTGCCAGTGACCAGCACCGGCGGGGAGTGTCGTGGGGATTCTAGAGCGGGCGGGCAGGGTTTGAGACGTGCTGAGACGTGCTGAAACGGCAATGAATCCTAGGACGAACGACGCTGATCTAATAAGATTTGCTCCGTCAGTCTGTTGATAAATACACCCGTCGCTGGGCAGATTTAGAGTTAAAGTCCGGGGTAAACCTTCCTTAGCGCCGCGCTTCCTCAATTGGCATGTGCTGTCATCTTTGGGATTGAACCCTACTTGTACAACCACTACCACATCTCCACCACACAAGATCGAGATCACAACCACAGACAAACTAAAAGCATACATCCTTCAACAGAAGAACCACATAACACTTTCACACCCAACATGGCCGCCTCCGAAGGCCCAGAGACCTTCACCCTCCTCCCCCTCACCCTCGACCCCCACACCAAAGCCGTCTCAAGCACCACGCCCTCGCTCGCCGACCACCTAGACGAGCTCAACCGCTTCCACCGCCAAATCATCGCCCTCGAAACGCCCAACCAAAACATCCCCCCTCCCGCGCCCGTAAACCCCAAACGCAGCGTGCAAATCGGCAAACTGCGCGAGTCCGGCAACGCAGCCTTTAAAAAAGGCACCTTCGCGGAAGCAGTCAAGATGTACGACCTGGCAATTCGCATGGCGCTCGACCGCCCGCCGTGGAAGCTTCCGGCCTGGTGAGAGAGGAGTTGAGCGCGCTGCATGGCAATCGCGCGCAGGCGCTTATGGGCGTGCAGAACTGGCCGGAGGCGGCGTTGGATGCGAAGATTAGTTGTGAGATGAAAGAGGGTAGGGATGTGAAGGGGTGGTGGAGGCGGGGCCAGTGTTTGAAGGAGATGGGGAGGTTGGATGAGGCGAGGGATTGGTTGAGGCAGGGTGTGGAGTTTGAGAGGGCTGGGCCCGAGAAGGGGAGTCTGGGGGAGTTGGAGGCGTTGTTGAGGGATGTTGAGGGCGTGATTGCGGCGAAGGCTTGAGAAAGAACATGATGTTTCGACAGTCTCGCATTCGGCCATGAAGGCAGCTGAGCAAACCAGGAGGCGGACGCAGCGGTCCGCAAAAATGAGAAGCAATTCGTGCTGCATGATGCGCAGCTATCGGCTGCTAGACCAGGCGAGCTCTGAATCACAGCATGTCAGGGCCATACCCATACGCCTGAACGCATGTTGCACAAGTGATGGAGACGCTATAGAATTACAGAAATATGGCCCACTGGACAATCTTACGGAGCTTGCTCAAAAGTGTGTTCGACCCAACGACCTAACCGAATTTCAGGAGCTCACAAGATACACGAGCAGAGTTGTCTCAGGTAGAGGATCGACGGCATAAATGAGTAAAGAGTGATTTATGACGAATTACCGTTCAATCTTACCTCATGGGTATACGCGAGGTGTGAAACACCTGGGAATGGTCCTCCATGCTCATTTAGGTCTTGCAAAAAGTTGTCGTTTCTTGTAATAGCTAAAACTTGCCTGGTCTTGCGAGGTTGCTTCGACAGAGTATCATCACGCTGAAATCGCTATCCAAGAACAGGCTTCGGAAAGTAGGCGGAGCGAGTGTATGATGAGTGGAGGCATTCAGTAACAACATCCATCATTCCGTACTAAGCTCGGAATTGATCTTCCTAAACAGGTATTCAGTGTAGAATCTGAGAAACATACCATGGACGCTGTCGGATCTGATGTTCAATTTGTGTTCGACCAGCGACACCAGCTCGTCTCTGGAGGTGGCATCGCGCCCGACCTCGCAGAGACTATTTAGAACCGTGCTTACGATGTGTTTACGTTTCAGGCTCGAATCTGTCCACCATCTGTCTTCGGCCTGGTACTCGCACATGGAATTTGCGATGTCTTTGCGGCTGAAGACCTTACGCTCAACCCTCATCTTCCAGTCTTGCAACTGGCTATCGGTGTTCCTGCAGTGGCGCCCAACGGATATGCTGAATATTGCGTTACCCAGAGCACCCATGCCGGGATATTTAACCATCATCCGATCAAGGTCGCTAGTGGAAACTGAGCGCTGGGTTGAACGCGAAGAGTCGTCTCTCTTTCTCTGTCGAAATAGCCATTCCCAAAGTTTTGGCCGAGTAGCCTCTGAACTCACCGAAGTAGTATTCGTTCTCCTGGAATCCGCGAGTTGCCTCAGGTCTTGGCAAAAGTGTGTTGTAGATCAGTCCTTCGCTGCATGAATGCCTGCGATACCGAACGCTTTTACTGTAGAACATTGGTGTAGATTCCCAGACAGACTTATATCTTCGCTCCGGATGAGTTGGAACGGGTTTGTGAGAAGGCTATTCGATTTCTACACGTTGTGGTGAAGAAATACAGATCCAAAAAGTCCGCAGCATTTCTTGTGGAGATATCGTTTCGTTGGCGCGCCAGATGGCCAATCGGTTTGTGGCGCCACAATTTTGTTGTCTTTCAGCTTCGGCGAAGACACAGCCGCATTCGACTCACGGAGGTGGAAGATCTTTCAGGTCGCTCCAGCGTACAGTTCTCCGAGTCTTGATCGACTTACCCGATGCTGCAATCGTTGCTGCAGTCCGGTTTAATGGCCATTCCGGGACGCTTTGTATCTTGGCCTTAGAGGTGCGGTGCTGCCAGTTGTAGCATGATGCGTTGGCCAGTGCCTCTACCTTGATTGGTAGTCTGAGGACAGAGGTAACGGAGACATCAGCTAAAGATAGATACGAGAGAATAGAACAAGTGTGATCTGTGACAATCGAATCTATGGTAGAGAGACTGGCTGCCCGTCGTAAGTTTCGACTGTAGACTGAGCTTTGGAGCAGTTCCTGTTCGAATGCGAGATGGTACCATTGGTAGGATGGTCCGTATGCTGTTGGTGTTTCGGCGAGACCAGCCTCATTTGCGTCCGAAAGATCTGTAGATTCAGGTATTCCGAGATGGATCTGGTCCATTCCATCAATGTCCGTCTGGTGATCGACACCTAGCGGATGACCGGACATTTGACTTGTTGAATTGCTGGACATCTGTGTGAATATTGGGAGGAGTTGATGATCTTGGAAGAACATGCTGATTTGATTGTGAAGTGTTCGCGCGGTTCGATCTGCTTCAGTCTCAGATTCGCTAGTATCAGTCAGCGCCGACGAGAGCTACAGTGAAGATAGTGGTGATCACCGGACCATCTGGAAATAGTTGTGTAACGATTCAAGGCAATGCAAATCTCCTGCAACTTTGAAATCCATGGCATGCAATGGTCTTCGAAGCATGAGACCTCCTTGACTGCTTTTGGTTTGTTGAGTCTGCCAGCTGTCAACCGATCAAGACGTCTAATTGTTTCGTCAATCTCTGAGAAAAGCAGGACGGATTCCGATATTACGGCTACAAAATCCGTAGCTGGTAATAACGCTGCACGTCTTTGCGACAAAGAGGCCAAGAGTGTTGTCGGAAGTACATCCTGTAGCATTGTGCGGAATCTGTTGATAGCGGCGTACAGCAATCCGTCTGTATCGCAAGGGAGACTGTCAGAGATGATCACGTCGAGGATGTTCGTGGTGATCAGCATCAAGCCTTGGATCGCCGAGGATACATTCAGCGAGCCTGTGAGCGCATCGAAGTCGCTTGAACCGATGAAGATTGAGCCCTACATTGGTGAGTGCTGTGGAAGTACAAAGTTTTGTCCAGATGACACACGTTGAAGGTATATCTATCCCCAAAATGTGCTCTAGCAGATTCCGAAACGTGTATCTGCTCGTATGAGTGTCCTCTGATAGACGCCATGGTGGGCGATACTTCACATGGGATATGGGTCAGTCTCAGTGATCACATCCCGAGCAAGGCCATGCGTGTAAAGAAAAGGAGGGAGGCGAGACAGGGCTGTCGTGGTACGAGTAAGGCTGTGGTCGCTATCTCGCTGCAGGTGGCGCAGTAAGCTGGACGCTTACATGTACTGTATATATTCACACGATACAAGCGTGTTAAGGTGTGCCCAAAAATGTAGTCATCGGACGAGCATCGCAGGCATTCAGCCTTGTACACTCGCCGTGTCATTGTGCACACGTGAGAGGCTTTGATGTCTCGTAGGGCACTGCATCAACATGTTCACGCAGATCAGCTGACCTGGATCGAGGCTCGTTGAACGAGGCCTTGGACAACACACGTACAGAATCGAGGTGATGGTTCCCCTCGCCTTATCGTAACATGCTTTCAATACATGTGTCAATGCACAACCCATCAGCTATGGAATGAGGCTCAGATCAGGCAGTTGAGCGACTCATGTCGCAAGTCTGCTCGTACACGCCCACTCGTTCCGAAGCAAACATCTTCCGCACGAGAGGCGTGCATACGATCTTCCATCTCTCAGGGAACACTTCTCCCCTCGAATATGCTTATGGTTTCCGAGGCCGGCTTGCCGGCTAGAGTGGAGATGCGGATGTAAACTCAAATGCTGATTGGCGTATGGACGATCGCGAGCGTCGCGTGGAATTCCGTCAGCAGCACGACATGCAGAGGCGTTTGCAGGTGTTTGCAGGGCTGGCGAAGAACTTTGATCTAGGACGGTACGCATGTGTAGGTCCTACGAGTTATGTATGAACCAGCGAGACGGCTGGCAGAGGTGCCTTGCAGTGCTGAACATACCTGTGTTAGTGTTGAATGCTTTGAGATCTACTTCGGTCTTGATGATGCAAATTCCGCTGTAGGAGATTTTGTTTGGAAGCTCAATAGCACGAGTGATATACCGAGACAGATCCTCGAGATGGCCGCAAGCTATGATATCATCGTGTCGTGTAGATCAATGTGTGAGTATCTGATCGAAGCATTGTCTTCACGTCTGCTTTGCAACACGAATCTTGAAGTGAGATTGTCGATATATCAATTCCAGATATCAATTGAAACGATACATCAGTCCCATGCAAGCTCCTTTAATCGGGAAGTTTCCGTAGATCTGCTGACCAGCCATGTTCATGATATGCGGATAAAGTCTTAAGCAGGCTCTCGGCTGGCGAGGCGCGTAATCCCCCACTTGCGGGGCAGCTGGAGAAGTGGCAGATGGCAGATGACTTTGTCGCGAGTGCCATTTGCCAGAGCGTGTAAGCCGCGTCCAATGCCGTGAACAACCTCCGAACTGCTCTGCCGTGAAGTGACATCCTGCCCGTCATGCCGCAGCCCATGAGAGACATGAAGCCACCCTGTAGCGTAGGTATAAGTCTCCTCTCGCTGTCCCTGCCCGCCTCTTCCATTCCTTAATCCCATCCTCTCATACTGGAAGTATCCCTCGATCAACACCCATATCGATACATCCTTATCCCCATATAACTTATCCACACGGAGTACACCCATCAGCCTCACATACAACATGTCCGCCCAGGCTCCCACCAATGCCACTGAGGCCACCCACAAGTACGACAAGAACTTCACACAGAACGTCATCGACACATGCGGCTCCAACACAAGCCCACGCTTCAAGCAGATCTTCGCCTCCGCTGTTCGCCACTTGCACGATTTCACAAGAGAGGTTGAGCTTACGCCTGAAGAATGGCTTGAGGGTGTGAAGTTCTTCAACGAGGTCGGCAAGACTTGGGCCGAGTCAAATGGCAAGCGCAACGAGATGCACAGGATGTGCGATCTGGTCGGTCTTGAATCGTGAGTTGCTCTGAGTATCTCCCTGATTTCTGACACCCTACTAACGATCCATACAGCCTCGTTACTGAAATCGCCAACTACGTCCCCACTGACGACCCTAACTACCACCCAACATCCGCCGCCATTCTCGGTCCCTTCTGGTCTCCCAACGCTCCCTGGCGCCAACTCGGCGACTCCATCATCCAGGACACACACGAGGGCCAGGTCACATACATGCATGGTGTGATTCGCGATCTCGTCACCCACGAGCCCATCCCCAACGTCACCTTCGACATGTGGCAAGCCAGCAGCAACGGAAAGTACGACTTCCAGGATCCCGACAACCAGTCCGACAACAACCTCCGCGGCAAGTTCAAGACCGACGAGAAGGGCGAGTACAGACTCTACTGCCTTCGTCCCACCGCCTATTCTCTCCCCGTCGATGGTCCTTCCTGGGCATTCCTCCAGGCTGTCGACCGCCACCCAATGAGACCCGCTCACATTCACTTGATGGTAAGTTCACGATCCTATCTCCACATCAGATCCATAATAGCAGCCACTAATGGTAACACCCACAGATCACCCACGAGGAGTACAAGCCAGTCGTCACCCAGATCTACCCCAAGGACGACCCCTGGCTCGCCACCGACACCGTCTTCGCCGTCAAGGACGACCTCGTGGTCGACTTCAACCCCATCCAGAACCACCCGCCCACCGGCGAGCACAAGGGCCCCGGCGGCGCTGCCACCCGCGAGCTCGAGCTCAACATTGTCCTCGCTCCTAAGAATATGTCTATCAAGGCTGTCGAGCCCGTCGAGCACTAGATTGGCAAAGAGGTGGAACGTCGGCACGATATTTACGAATAGCGAATGGAAGATTGCGAGGGGAAAAGTGGATCTGTCCTCTGCATACATGCCGTCTTGAATGACTGGTAGCGTGGATTTCTTTTTTATCGACGCGTTCTGAGCGAGTTCACATGATTGCTTTATTATTTCCAAATGAAATAAGAAAAAAACATTTCAAAATCTGTCCAACTGCCAAATGTTCCCTGTCCGTTCTCAGCATCAAAAAATGCCATTGCATTTTTTCAAGGAGAAGTGAAATAAGTTCAGGAGGAAAAAAAAAGGTCATTCTGAACATTCTTACTCCGACTGACTAGGGTTATCATACGTGACACCAATATTGACGTGGCGGGAACCAGATGCGGCGTATGATTTGAGAGCAGGGCCAATAGAGACGTAAATGGTCATTGCGAGAAGAGTCGCAATCTCTCTGCATCGCTTCTTTGGGAGAAACCCACAACACACCGAATTCCTTAACGGAACAAGAAAAGAATCTCTCATCCGAGCTTGCATACATACATGCCGTACAAGAAAACAACAACAAGAAGACTCCAGTCATGACCCTATTCATAATTCCTCGCTTCTGAGGTATCCGCTGACCTGTTATTTTTTGATTCACTTACACCCACAATCATCGCTGCCTGACTTCTCTTTGGCTCCTCCGAAGGCCAGACGGGATAAACTATCCACAACGCCGCGAATGCCGCCCTTGCCAGCCGCGACTTGCGTCGGACAGCTGGAGTAGCTGGGCGGCACATCGAGGCAGGGGTTTTGGGTGAAGAAGTTGCGCGGGCGGAGAAGGCTGTACACATACATCGTCAGCATCGCACGCTCTTCCACGATCAAGCTTCGGGGGAATAGATCTTTGTCACTTACACTGTCATCGGCTCCGCGGGCATTACGGGGAAATCTTCCGGCGACGGGAAGTGGGTTAGGCCGAAAGTGTGCCAGAGCACGACATCTTCGTTGTCGAGATTCGCGGTCGGGTTGGCCGCGATCCAGGCTGGGATGCCTTGCGAGGGCTCGCCCGAGGTTTGGGGCACGTGGCGGCCGGCGGGGTGGAGTTGGGTGTCGTCGTCTAGTTGTGGTCAGTCGCTGCATGGGTGGTGGTAGGGTAGGAGAGATGTACATTTGGTTACGTGCACGGCGTGACGAGCGAAGCCTGCGCGCTTCCAGACCAGACTGCCTTCTTTGGGGAGGAGGGAGGGACTTCGCGGCTGACGAGCTTGTAGGAGACGGGTTTGTGGGAGTAGGGGTTTAGCTGGAGGGTGGTTGTTAGTTGCTTGTTCGTCCAGGCGGATAGAGGGTTGTGCTGTGAATACCTTGTTGGTGTTCGACATCTCCCAAGTACGGCTGAGAGCACCGTCGTAGTCGCTCATGCCATTTGCCATGGTTTCGACCTTGGTTTTCTTGGCGTAGAAAGCATTGCCGTAAGGGTTCTCTTCGCTGCCCACGGGTGCTTCTGCTGCGACTGCGTCTGCGATGAAGACAGTGTTTGCGGGACCGTCAATGTTGGGATCAATGCGCAAGCAGAAGAGGTGCTGGTGGTGTTGTGAGCGTTGACGCCAGGGTAGACTTCTGTTCCCCAAGGCGCTGCTGACTCGCCTGGGTTAAGGGAGTAGGTGTTCAGGATGCCGGTCAGCTTGATCTCCAGCTGGATCGTGCCGTCTTGGTGGAAGATCCAGTAGACGCAGTACTCGTAGTTTGCCGCAGTGAAGATGTGGCTGATGATCAGCTTGCGAGCGCGGGTGACGGTTGTGGACTCGTCGCGGAAGTCAGTGTGCTTGAACAGGATGCCTGCGTCTTCTTCATGGATGCAGATCGCGTTCTTAATGGTAGTGGCTTCGCCGGCTCTATTGACGAAGTCGGCGTTCATGTAGTGAATCGCACCCTTGCAATCGCAGCCAAGGGCGAGCGAGTTGGTCATATAGCCGCCACCATACTCGCCGAGATCGAAAGCGTGCTTACGCTGGTGAGGACGCTCGGGATTGCCGTACGGCACGACCATCTCTGCAAGCGACAAGCGCCAAAAAGTAGGACGGACATTGCCTCTGTCGTTGTATGTGATGTTCGACAGCACGATGCCCTCCTTGTAGTTGAACCCGATGTGGACTGACCAGTTCTGCCATTTGAGAGTACGTCCATCAATGGTGAACGAGACACCTTCAGGCTGTGTGATATTGAGAGGCTTGATATCCGTCCTGAATCCTGTCTCTTTCTTGATCCAATCGGCGTGGTAGTTGTGAGGCTTAGCCTTGTTGAGAGGCCTGCGTACTTTGGGAACGTCGATGTGGACGATCGACTGCGTGTCGGCGTTGAAGATGGGACAGAAATCCAAAGGATATGTGTATTGCGAATCGTCCGGGTGTGGTCGGTAGTACATCAGAGCTTGCTGCAGGCGGACCTTGTTACCAAAGCGCTCGTCGTACCCAATGGTCCAGGGATCACAGTAGACCTTGTGCATGTCCTCCGCAGGAATGCCGACTATGCCGCACTGCTTGATGACTTCTGGATCCTTTCGCACAACAGATTCTACGGCGTTCAAGTCTTCCATGGTGATCAATGGCTGAACACCTTCTGTCAACTCCCATGAGATAATCTTGCCTTCCTCCAAATCCACAAGGCCATCGTAGACCTTGCTGCCACGACCGATAGTGACAACATCTGCGATTCTGCTTGGGCGTTTGGCATTCTTGGGATTTTCTATCCATCGCATCATCTCTGCTTTTGGAGGCTCGCATAGTGTGATTGCGTTGAAGAAGAGATCGCTGTGGGATTCGTGGACAATGGCGACTGCTTTCCTGATTTCGTCTGCTGTAAGAGGGTCAAAGGGGTGGTGAGGCGCCACCTGCCCCGTGAGGTGCGAGCTCATCTGCTGCAAGCGTTCGAGAACCATCTTGCGGATCTCAGTGTGTGTTCTGTTGTGTCTGTGTGCTATGTCTTGAGCGTTGTATCAACAGAGTCAAAGAGTAATGAATAGATGGGACATGAGATACTGGTCAAAGGAAGAGCTCGAGATTTTATGCAAACACCTACCGTGTCGATATATCAGCTCGTAAAAATATTGGTACCGACAATCGGTACAACCCTCTGCCTTATCATCGTGCATGCTCTATCGAGCTCCAAATCGTCCATCGTACGCGATGAAGTGTGGGGGTGAAGAGGGGACTCTAGAGAATCGATAGGCAGTAAGCGATACGCTATACCAAGTTGAGGTCATCTTTGCGGTCTCGGCCGGTTATGGTGACGGCTATGGTAGCGGCTATCTCATCTTGACGGCTATCGCGGTGTCAGCTGACAGCTCCAAACGACAAACACACTTGTGGTCAATCTCCGGAGAATCAGTTCTTGCAGTACGAAATCTAGGAGTGGGAGAGCCAAGGAAATAAGTCTATTCGGTTCTAGCACTGCTGTCGTAATTTATTCGCCAACTCGCGCCCTACATGTAGCACATGGCATCTGTGAGAGGTAAAACCAGGGAAACTGCCTCCAATCCCTGGATCCTATCCGTTTCAGCCTCGTGAAAGTAGCAGACCGAGAGGCACCAACTATACAGGGGACTGTGACGGAGAAACAGACGATCGAGTGATGATACATTAGTTCAGAGTAGGAACTATGTGCGTGCGAGCAACACATCTCGGAAACCAGAAGCCGAATCCTTCCAAACACGTCTTGACACGCCGGAAAACGACTCCGAGCCGTCGACTTGAAAGCCATCAAAGACCGACATGTCAGACCGAAACGCACATGCGACTAAACCCATATATAATTCTCGTGCCTGTGTGATACATTGATCTGAGCTACCATAAGACGACAACCACAATACCCACCATGCCACCCCCCGCCATGCGCCCCGGCGTCCCAACCGCCCTCGCAGCCTTCGCAACATTAGCTACAGTCGTAGGCGCAATCCACTACCTCGAGATCCCCTCGATGCTAGCACAGCGCAAGAAAGCGCGTCGAGTCTCTAAGCGCTGCTACGACACGGAAGAACGCTACTCGCTCGCGGCTTTCAAAACGCTGACGACGCAGCTCACACTGCCAACAACATACCCACTAGCTGTGGACGTGCATAAGAACGTGCCTATCTACGACTGCCTAAGCATTGATATCGGCGACGTTGAAGGCGCTGAAGCGCTCAAAGACGAACTGTTTCACGTTCTCTACGACGGCCCGGGCGTGTACGTGATGAAGAACTTCTTCACGGACATGGCGACTCTGGATTTCGCGAATGCGGCTTTCGCCACAATCATCGACAACGAATTGAAAGAGAATGGAGCCAAAGGGGACCACTTCGCACCGGCTTCAGCAAACAGTAGAATCTGGAACTCGTTTTCGAAACACTGCATTCAGGACCCTGCTTCGTTTGTGCAATACTACTCTAACCCGCTCTTCCGCCTCGTCAGCGAAGCATACCTCGGTCCGGCCTACAGAATCACCACGCAATTGAATGTGGTCAAGCCCGGTGGCAAAGCGCAGGTGTCGCACCGTGACTACCACCTCGGCTTCCAGACGAAAGAAGATGTCGCGCGCTGGCCGAAACCGATGCACGACGCGAGCCGTCTGCTCACGCTGCAAGGCGCTGTTGCACATACAGATATGCCGCTAGAGAGTGGACCGACGAGATTGTTGCCTTTTAGCCAGAGCTTTGAGGCGGGCTTTATGGCGTACAGACAGGAAGAGTTCAACGACTATTTCTTGGAAAACTACGTCGCATTACCGCTGAAGAAGGGTGATGCTGTGTTCTTCTCACCGGCTCTGTTCCATGCTGCGGGTGAGAATACGACGGCGGATTTTGAGCGCAGTGCCAACCTCATCCAGGTGTCGTCGGCGTTTGAAAGCCGATGGAGAGCGTAGACTCCCTGCCTTTGGTCGAACGTTCCTGGGAGTTGTTGGCTGAAAAGAATGCAAAGGAGGAACCGAGTCGTGATATCGAGGCGCTTGTGAGTGCCATCGCTGAGGGATACCCGTTCCCAACCAATCTGGATCGGAGACCGCCTGCTCCCGGTGGTATGGCGCCTGAGAGCGAGCAAGATATTCTCAGACGGGGTCTGAAGGAGGATTGGAGCAAGGCGAAAGTTTTGGAGGAGCTCACGGCCATGCGTAAAGCTGGTGCTGCGTAGTGTGTTAAACGGGTGTTGCAGACGCCATGTAATGATGATTTACGCCGATTGATCCAATGTTGCCACACTTTTGGCCCCAGTACTGTCACATATCAAGTATGTACATGCGGTCCCAATGAATTTGTGGTGTTGTTTCGTCAGTAGCGATCCAGGTATCGCAATGGTATTGTTTACCAGCATGTGCTTGCACGGGAATGAGCTGTCAAGCTTCAACTGGAGGATATCTACGTTGGCTCAACCGCGTCTGGCACTGTTGAACATATCAAGTAGCATGTTCTGCTGGGCCGGAGCTGCTTGAGGCGGAGGTTGTTGGGCTTGTGCCTGAGCTGCGGGTGAGTGTGAGCTCCGGAAGAAATCCGTGTCTGGATTCGATGCAAACTTGGGCTGCTGGAATTGCGGCTGCTGTTGCATTTGGTTGAACTGCTGTGTTGGCTCTTGGTAGACTCGTGGTGCGATTTGTGGCATGTGCTGCTGTTGTTGGGGTTGAGATTGCGGCTTCCCGAACAATTGCATCAGATCAATTTGTTGTCCAGCAGGAGGCATTGCCTGTGACTGTGGGAGAGTCTCCATCGGAGGCTGAGCCTGGTATGCATGATGTGTCTGCTCAATGCCGTCGTGACCGTAAGAAACATTTCCATCCTCCTCGTAAGACTCGGCCAGCTTCCTGCCCTCTTCCGCTCGCAACGCGCATTCTTGGATCTTCATAGCCACCATCTCCTGAGTAGTGGGTTGCGTGTTCTCCTCCGAGAAAATCCACAGTCCATAGATCTGCTCCACACCATCCTCGCCAGGCGTCTGCAAAATCACATAGCTGTCGGTGATCTCCACATTCTCCGCGCTCACCAATTCTACTATGAAGTTGTCGAGGCTCTTGCGATTGAGGATGATCACGCTGTAGCGGGTGTGGCTTGTGCCGGCAAGCTGGCACACGAAGAGCGTGCCCTCGGTGCCAATCTTCTCCCACCCTTGCGTCTCTGGCGAGAAAGAGTAGACCACTGCGAATGGTGCAATTTGTTCGATGCGCTCAACATCGGGACAGTAGCGCTGAAGCACTATGAGATTCAACTCGGTGTTTGTGCGCGAAGGCGGAGGCGCCATGTGAGCTGCGGCATTGTCTGTGAAGGTTGCTGTGTCTGTTTCGTCGTAGTAGTCGGACACTGCTGGCTGTGGTTGCAACTGCGCGGCGCGCGTGGATCGTTTCTTGGGCGGCATTGTGGTGGATCTATGTGTGAGATGTTGGAAATGGGTTCGACTGCAATTTCTGTTCAGAGAAGATGTTGTTGTGCCAGTTGTTGTTGACGTTCTCGCACGATTAACGTTTCGCGGCAGATGATCTTCATGTCGTCTCTCACAAGCCGGCAGCACAATGTGGAGCAATCGCATCACTGCCTCTTCCAAACTTCCAACCATGCCTCACGCGACCCACCCATGCCGCTGACGGCAAGGCTGTGCAGCATACTCTAGAACGAAGCCATGATCGCATACACAGAACGTAAATCTAGCCCAGGCCCACACAGAGCCTCGAGATAATCCCTTGCACCATGAGCTCTCCTGTTCTTCCGTAACGTCTCGTGTTATCAACCTGGCCCCGCCAGACCAACTACAGCACAATGCCTCGCACAAGGTCTCGACCGGGAAGCACGAGCACCACCAGCAGCTTGATGCAAGATGTGCCCGGAGGCTTCCCAACTCGCGATGATACAAACGAAGAGGAGTCGAACTTTCAAAGCCTTACGCAGGCTATCTACGCGCGAAGAGCCGAGTTCGTGAAGCCCAAGCGCATGCGCATTAAAATTGGCACTTGGAACACGGCGGCGTACAAAGGCGCAGAGAAAGATGTGGGAGGCTGGTTCGTGGACGGTAAAGGTGTCACGGAGGCTCTGGCTGGGCTGAAGGTCGGCGATCCGTCGCAGGTGCACGGTGGTGACGAGATACCCGACCAGTCAGGACTGGAAGGGCGGGAAGATGTTGCTAAACAAGAAGCGAGATACGAGCGGAAGAAATCAACTGTACCGAAGCACGACCCTGGCTCAATACCTGGCGGCGATGACATAGGATTATATGCACTGGGCTTGCAGGAAGTCGTTGATATCACTTCTGTATCGGAAGCTCTCAGGCCGTACACGGATCCAGCGATCGCAAAGAAATGGAAAGCGGAGATGGAAAGTGCTCTGCCGAAAGGCTACACCTTGGTCGCAGAACAGCAACTCATAGGCCTACTTCTTCTCGTCTATGCTGCTCCAGATATAGCCGCGGAAGTTCGTTCTGTCAGCACGACAAGCGTCGGCACCGGTTTGGGCGGGTACATGGGAAACAAGGGCGCAGTTACGGCAAGAATTATACTTGGAGATACCACTCGCATCGTCTTCGTCAATAGCCATCTGGCTGCCGGTGCTGATAAAGCCTCATTAGAACGTCGCAACTGGGATGTTTCACAGATTGTGAGCCGGACCCGCTTTGAAGCGATCCAAGACGCTATGGATCTTTCGCAAACCACCGGCGAGCAAATTGGCGACGAGGACTTTGCGTTCTGGTGGGAGATCTGAATTACCGGATGGAAGGGATTCCCGGCGACGATGTCAGGCGTCTGCTGATGCTCCACACTCGCAACGAGTACGATCTGAGTCAAAATTCAGCTCAGAAGATTGAGAAGGAGATCGAGAATGCCACAGATGCCGTCAAGCAGCGTGTAGAAAACAGGGCTAGCATGAGTTCCAGAGATTCGGCATCCGACGACAAATTCGCAAGCAAGCACCATGACAAGCACTGCTACCGAAGGCACAGATGCGACAATCCTGGAGGAAGAGCTTGAGGCCAGTCAAGATCCAACATCGTTGCAGACTACCCTTTCAAGCCTGTTGCCGCACGATGAGCTTCAACAGCAAATGAAACTTCGCAAAGCATTTCACGATGGCTGGCGTGAGGGTCCGATCAACTTCTTACCGACCTACAAATACGACCCTGGTAGCGTTGGCGTTTTCGACTCAAGTGAGAAGAAGCGCGCTCCGTCTTGGTGCGACCGAATCTTGTACCGCACGCGTCGTGACAAGCTAGGCTACGAGGCGATGATTAAAGAAGAAGAACTTGCGAAGAAGAAAGACGAAGAGATGAATCTAACGGAACCGGCGAGGCCGCCATGGACGACGAAATTCTGTACGACTATGACCGGAAGCTGACGGTGATGAAACTAATGACTACGACGAATACGACGAAACACTTGATGCTCCAGAAGGCGTGGTCATCACGAAAGAAGGCTTCGGAAGAGATACATTTGGAGTATTACGCTGCGCACCAAGAATCTTATCGTCCGACCACAAGCCGCTGGATGCTGTTTTCATGCTCAAGTACGATGCAGTGGATGCAGCGCTCAAAGCAAAGGTGCATGCAGAAGTCGCCAAAGAGCTCGATAAAGTCGAGAACGACAGCAGGCCTGGCGTGACCGTCGGTGGACAAGCACCGCCCTGATGAAAGCGAGCATTCGGACGAGATCCTACCAATTTCGAAGGCGTGTGGTTTGGCGGGATTCGATGGGGTCAAGCGAAGCACCGAAGCCTCACAGTGGCCAATACTGGTCGAGTTCCAGCCAGCTTCACTTTACTCGAACGGCCTGTCGGACCAGGCCAGGCTGCCGGCATCGCGCCAAAGTGGCTCAATCTGAAGATCAACTACGTGGCAATATCTAGTGGTGTGAGTGGTACAGATCCCGTACACCTTGAGCCCGGCGAGACCGCCAACGTCGACCTGGAGCTTCGTGTATTCGACATGCACATCGTACAAGCTTTGAACGAAGGCATCCGTCGCTTAGAGGATATCCTAGTCCTACGCGTCGAAGGTGGCCGCGATCACTTCGTCCCCGTCCGCGCTGAGTGGCAAGCATCCTCACTTGGCCGCTCCATCAACAAGCTCATCCGCATTCCCGAAGGCGGCATCCGCAAACTCCAAAGCCAACGACCCGATAGTAGCAAAGGTGTGCAAACGGCTTCTCACGCGCGCAGCAGTTCTGGCTCTATGAAGTCGGCCAATTCTTCTCGCCTCTCGCTAGACGATGCTCCTGTAAGGTTCTCAGCGCCCCGTGAGCTGTTCCGACTGACGGAGGCGATAGAAGAGCTGAGCGCACGCGTTGTCGCGGAACACGAGATGACAGCTTCTGAAGACTCGCCGCAGCCGCTTTGGCAGGAGTATCCGGCTTGGCCGTTTGATGAAGCGTGTTGGGCAGAGAAGGGCACAGAGCAGTGGGACGAGGCGTTATCTGAAGTGTGCAATGCGCTTGACGAAGACTCACCTCTGGAAGCAAGCATGCCGGATACACTCCCCAAGCTGCAGCGATTGTACGTCCTCGCAAACTTCCTGCTCATCTTCCTAGACGGCGTGACCGACGGTGTCGTCACAGAAGACCAATGGCCAGCAATAGACTCCTACCTCTCCGATCTCGAGCGCTCAAAGCGCAAAGCCTCGCTAGACGAACAGCGCACAGCGCTGCAAGAAGCCCTCTCGCGGTCCTCAAGCCACAGCATCTCTTTCGTCCTCATCACTTCTATGCTCGACAGACTCGTGCAAGACATCCACCACTCTTCTCGCGCCAAGCAAGAACCGCCCACCAGCCCGGGGCGAATGGCGATACCCTTCCGTCGCATGACGGGCTTGGGCAAAGTGCCCGCTGCTCCGGAGCGTGGGCAGGCGGCGCAAGCGCTGGCGAAGATCTTCGCGCCCGTGGTGTTTAGGAGTGGACCGCGGGCTTCGGACAAGTCACGGGCGCAGCAGGAGAGGAAGAAAGTCGAAGCGCTGGAAGTGTTTTTGAGGAAAGATGCGCAGAGTTGATGGATTTGTGATCTTTGGCGATCGATGTGATTTTGTTTTTGCAGTGTGACCGATTTGGGCCTACTGCTGATCTATTTACTGCTTTCCCTTCCCTCCTTCCCTCCTCCAAAGGGGGAACAAAACACCGACACTCATGTGTCAACGCCGCCTTCTATGCCGTCCTGTGTGCAGGATTAGAGGCATTTCCTTCCCATTCCGGTGTCGGTCGCCAGCCATGCTTGACGCCGCGTCCAGCGTCCAAAAACGCCGGGAGTTCCACGAGCTCCGCTTGGTGCACCAGAGTCCTGCTTAATGATGGACTCTTCACGATAACCCCGCTGCCTCCGACCAAGGAATGTGGTCTGAAAGTTGCTGCTGCGATCAAATTTGTGATGATCGCTGCCCTCCCATGGGTAGGTAGTTTTTGCAGAGCGCTGCTCCAACTTTCGGAGCTGGCCGGTGTGGCGGTTTGTTGCCACTACTGTAGTGTTGTTGTCGCTTAGACGGAAACAGAAAGCGAGAATTCGTCTGTCTCGCGAGACTAGGTTTCTCGATCCAGGGAATTTACTAAGAATTTGAATGACAAAGGTTGCCACCCCGATTTCTCCAGTCGTAAAACAATCCGTCTAGCCATCAACGCCCCGACGCACTCGCATTGATCTGATCAAAGTCGGGAAATGAGATGTAGCCGTCGCGCTGGTGCACGCAGTCTTCCCAGCTGCGTCGACGCTCCATTGTCGATAGAGGTGATTCGGACGCTGGTGTGTTTAGTGGGCTGCCGCTGGGAGTCGTGGTGGCTGAGCGGCGGGGTGAAGCTGCGCGGGAAGCGACTTGTGAGAGGATGTCGCGGGCGTCGGTTGTGCTGGAGGAGCGTGCGCCCAGAGGAGACATTGATGTGCGGATTGGGTTGGAGTTGTAGGAGTGTTGGCGGTTGATTGAGGGTGGGGTGATTGTTGAGGGGTGAGGGGTGATTTCTTCATTGTTGCTGATGTTGTTGTGTTGTTGTTTGGGTGTACTTGTTGGATGGAGATAGCCAGGTTTGTCATAGATAACGAATCTCAGGGAGATGAGGATGTCGGTATAGAGCGGATTGATATAGCAGTGGCGACGATCAGAGTGTTGAGCAGTTGTTGAGAGCGAAAGTCACTTGTAGATGAGGAGGAGGAGCAGGAGTGACAGCCAGACAGAGGACAAAGCAAGTATAGATCCGTATTCGTGACAAGAGACGAGACTGCAAGACACACGGCACCGCGCGGTACCTATACATAACTCCTACACAGCTGTCTCTCTCCTCACGACAACAAACGCACGCAGCGAACGCACCAGCCGGCTAGGCAGGCCGGTCAGGGCTCCACCTCTGATCCCCTCCCCTCTCTGTCGAACGCACACAAAGGTACCCGACTACGCAGAGCGAACTACTGCAGCATGCTACGCGTCCCGCCCGAGGCCTGCCGGCGGCGCCCGCGAATCAAGCAGGCCCAGCTGGCGTGCGTCGACGTATGAGAGCGTTGGCCGCGCTGGGAGTCGGGCTCGCAAGGCTCACGCGGTGGATGCGCTGTCCGCAAGCCACGATCTGGACCTTGGGATTGACGGCGGGCCGGTTGTCCACCTCGTGAGCGCAGGGAGGGGACGCCGGGCTAGCGTCTGGCCTAGCATGGTCGTGCGAACGATGGCACACGGAACAGCGAGGATGCGTGCCAGAGCTGGCACTGCTGGCTCCTGGCTGGCGGCAGTCTGACGGCTTGGCTGGCTAGCGATCTGAGATGCAGATGCACACGCTGGCCTGGAAACATGTCTCCTCCCTGTTGCAGAGCTCGTGCTACCGACTGCTGTGCTGTGCGCTTGCTGTGCGCTGCTGAAGACCGCCGCCGTCATGTGTCATGCCATCTGCACCATGCCTCGTCGTCGTCCTGCTGACGACCGCGCGAGGGGAGAACTCTCGGTATGGCACAGCATTAATTACAGCATTATTACACGCGAGTGCGGTTGCACCGCCGTCCCAGGGCTACGGCTAATCTGCCCGCCCGCGGCATCTGCCAACGGCGACTACGAGAGACTGATCATAATGATGATGCTGCGGCGCATGCAGTCGCGCCAACAGTCGGGCAAGGGTGCGTTCCAGTGGCAGCATGTGTGACACGGCAGGCGATACGACCACGATCGATCAGACAGGCCCACCAGAAACAAGGCGAAACTGTGGCTGCCACGCTTCTGCCAGCGCTACTGCTGACATGCCCGATCCGCGCGTCCAGCTAATAAGTGCATAACTTATCTATTGGCAGCAATAATCCTGCAAGGCCGCGGATGACTCGTCCTCTGCTGTCTACTCTCGCTACTATCCTCCATGCACCATAGTCTGGTGCGGGCAAGAAGCGCCGCCTGGCCTGCCTGGACCGGAGCGTCGGACGGGGAGGACACGGAACCGTTTTCTAGATCGGAGCGAGGATCAGACTATCTGCCCATGGCTCGTCGGACCAGACGCCTTCTGGCGCGTTTCGAGATGCCCGTCTCCTCAATTCCACACACGGACACTGGCGGTAACACACCGACTTCTCCTTTCCATTAATCAATTTGCGCCCGAAATTGACTGAGAACAACCGTTTCATTATTATTACTGTCACCACCGACTCAAGCCACGGACCCTGCCTGTGAGCCGGCTCGCCGCCCTCGACTGCAGCTGTGCAGAATGCAGGCCGCAAGGACTGGCGGTAAAGCCTCCCAGCGCACGCAACGAGTCTCAATTTCTGCTAGATTGTCAATCGTGCGCCATGGCACCGGATCGAGTCATACTTTGTCGTCGGATGTCCGTCCCCTCTTTGCCGCAAGGCTAGGACCCCCTTCTGCGGCTTCCTTACTTTGCATCGATGATGCTTGATCGCCATGTGTTTTGCCCTGTTCCTGAGTAGCATGGTCTCTTACCGACAAAACATCCTGCCCTGTTTGGAATTCGTCGAACGGTGCCGCTGTGGCGGGGAGGCGTTTCCGCGGCTCACCTCTGGATGTTGCTGTGTTCGTCGTAATCGCTTCTTGTCGGTCTGAGGCTGTCGTGACAACCACGTTACGCATTGCAGCCCAAGTTGAGACGAACGACTGTCTCTGCTGGCAAGCGTTTGACTTCTCGACGTGTAAGAGCATATGAAGCGGTGATGCGACCGCGGATGAGTTGATCACTTGCTCGGACTGCGTGCGGTCAGGCGCACACGGAGACCCATATTACGCACCCTGCCGGTGTTTGCGGATCCACAAAGATGTGCTTATGCTTATGTTGTTATGCAGTGATGCACACGTGATGCCTTTGTCAGGCCTGACATGCAGCAGCCTGGCTCCACAATGCCACGACACAATAATCACGATTCGAGTATTCGTCGTTGCACTTTGATTTGGCTGCACTGACAGAATCTCGCTCCTTGCTCGTGATGATCATTCAATGAGCCCGACACCGAGATTCAATGCCGCGTTCTTGCTTCCATTCATCCAACCAGATATTTGCCCTTTTACCGTAATTACAATAATCAAGACTTATTCACTGCCACCGCACGCTCGTATAGAAGTCGCTCTGCTGATCAAAGCGCACTACGCCCGCAAGAAATGTGTTCTAGACGTTGGATGGAATAGCGGTATTTTCCCGCCACTGAATGGGCCTCGAGATGCTCCGTGTGGAGAAGAATGTAAGTTATAGGGCTCCGAGGGTAAGCCTAAATGTCAAGACGGGGATGGTGATGCGGGAATATGCGACATTAGGAGACGATTTGAACAATGCTGGCTGCTGGATTTGGAAAGCATTGCTGACATGCAGTACTAGTATGGTGATATCCCGTGTAATTCAAGAAGATGCTCGCAACGATGCGTTGTACCCAGGAAGTCTCTGCATCACTATCAAATCGTACGCATCCTGTGGGCAGGTAACCTCATGTACATCTAAGCATAACGCTGGCCAAACTGCCAAACTCGTCTCATCACTTGCGGCGGTTGCTAGAGCAATTTGACACGAACGGAATGATTCTGTCGTGTAAAAATTTGCCTATTCAAACTGGACTAGAAAGCAAGGTGGCAATAACGTTCTTCGTGCTTTAGATATGCGGAATATAAGTCGTCCACCTAGGTATCTCATATATTGAGGCCGGGGAGTTTGGCAGAGCACGGAAACTCTCGATGAATAGAAAGGAACGCGCGACGACCGCAGCTGAGGCGAGGACTGCTGTTGATCCAAGACCAAGGTAACGAAGGGCATCGTCATACTTCCAGGTAAACGCAAAATAGGAACTTTCTACGGCATTGAGGAGCAATATGACGAGGCCGGATGAAGCAGTGGCTACTGATGCCGATCTCCACATTATGCTTTCCACGGTTGTTGGAAAATTATATTGCCAGGCGAGTAAGTGGATGCCGCCGTACACCAGAAAAGTGAGTATCATAATCAGGGGTACGAAAAAACCTCGGTAAGTAAACACAGAGCGGTATAGCGAGCTCTCTATGTTTCGTACGCGAGGAACACAAAGATCGTACGGCCCTTCCAGTGATACAAGCATGCTGTTGTGATTACAAGAGACTCTTATCTTCCAAAGTTGTTTCCAATAGACCAAGGACGCGTCGGATACACGAGAAACGTGATCTGCCCACGGCATGATGATTATGAAACCTGTCCCGGGAATGATCTCTACTTCAGACTCATCGTGAGAGGGGGGGATCCATCGGTAGGGCTGCCTAGCAACGTGACTAGGCCGCCGTTTGTCGTACGCTCTTTCACAGTGATATCAAAGAACCATCTCCTAAGTGGGGACCACAGACGCACGGCTTTCCAAAACAACTCATGCTGATAGAGCCAGAGACTGTTCATGTAGACGTGTGTCTGAACGTCGTAGGGTTTGTGCCACCAAAAGCCGTAGATGCACAAGGCGCTCACGCAATGTGCAAAGGTGTTGAGCTCGAGCAGCGATATTGCCATGTCTTGGCTGAGGCGGGCGATACATTGGGAACAGAACCACAACGCTTGCGTGCAGGTGATGATCTTCGCGAGTCCACTAGCTTTGCTTGGATCTTGTAATACTGCCTTTTGGATCGGTAGCAGAGACGTGGGATCTTTGTCGGCAAGACGGTCTATTGCGGGAGAAGAAAGTGTTTCCCCCATACCATAGTCACTGACTAAAACAGCGCCACCACTCAGAGCGTAAAATGCCGTGTCCATTGTCCAAGGGAGCTGATCAGCATCCAACCGAGATAGGAGGTCGTCGTTCATTGATCGCCGCTGCTCACTTTGGAAGGTCCGGAGATCAGGCCTACGGCATAAGACCATGCGTAGGTAGTCGACAAGACCAATTGGCGAGATGCAAAACGTGCCCAGCTGACTGCCCAGCCATAAGAGACGACCTTTAGCCCACTTCGACCAAGTCTGATCGACGTTTTCTCGGGTTATCCCACGGCGTCGGTTGACATTGTTCATTAGATTTTTGGCGCTGCGATATTGGAGCCACGCGTTCAAAGCGACTACCTCTGGGGGCTATGATAGCAAGAATCGACCAACCGATCCTCCGTAGAATCTGCTTGTACGGAGGCTCCCCTGGCGGCGGTATGTTCAGGTGTATAGCTTGCCATACACACAGGAATATGGTCTGGCCAACATCCACGTCAGTAAGTCTTCGGGCAGTAAGAGCGTGCCCAGCCGGGTCGGCCAGATGCAACACTCGTCAAGATAGCTTTGGCCCGGCTTTGGAACCAAGAGCACACTTCGAAGGCACGGGAAAGTGACAAGGAGCGGACTGATGACATACTAAAGCTATTAGCTACGCTCTGGTGAGTCTCTCCGTGCATGCTTTACCAATGACACAAGTTTGATAGATGTTCCACGTCCCACGCACCGTGGGATTTGGACGCCACACTGGCTGCGCTGTACTGTTCTGGCCATGGAGAATCGCATTCAGATTGGGAGCCATTGAAATAGATCCTACGAAGAATTGCAGGGCGCATCAAAAACTACGATCGAACACCAGATCGGGTACGCTTCTTATCGGGTCGTGATCAGGCTGAGGCCGCCCAGCACAGCCCACGAGACGCCTGTACATCTTGACGACTTCGCCAGGCCAACTATTTTAAGCATAGTCGGTCGGAAGATTCGATTGGTTGATCTAATGAGGAAACTCACGCCACTTCATGCAGGATGCTCTGGTGTGGTAGTACAGCCGCCCAAACACGGCAGACCCTCCTGAAATGCGGCATGATCCTCAAAAGAACAACTCATTTTGAAAGACGAAGACTAGAGTGTAGCACCGAAAGTTTTGTGAATCTAGATAGTCATTGAGCCATGCAAAGCGGAAGTGTTACCGGCGAGAGATCCAATCCAACATCTCATGTTTCAACTTCCGCGCACCGGCACCTCCCGCAGCCATCAATCTCCCACGCAAAACTTCACGCCACAGCACAAACAGGAACTGACGTTAACAAATCACAAAAGCAACATGTCTCACGCACCCCTCTCCGAATCCGACCTCCTCTTTCCCTCCGCCTCAACCTCCATTAAAACCACCCTCCTCTCCCTCAAACGCAGCAATCTCAGCATCAGCAACCGCCTCCGTTCGATCGCCGCCGATGGAGCTTTTGTGTCAAAAGTCGCCGCGACTTTCCAGCTGCCTTTAGTAGCGAACGAACGCTGCGGGAGTTGGTACATTGATCCAGAGGTCAAGGGGGGGAGTGCGTATTTCAAGTCTACGGACGGGCATTTTGGAGAGTGGAGTTTTAGTTTGAGGAGGCTGAATTTAGGGGTTTTGGGTGGTGGGTAGGGGGAGGGTGAGTTCTGATTTTCTATTGATTTGTGTTTCATCGGGTTTGATCCATCTTGATTGTGGCTTTATTGGAGCTCATGTATTCATTCGTGTTTTCTATGTCTAATCTTGCTTTGGATCGATTGGAACGACCGATGTTGATAAACTATGTCCACAGATGCATCATCGTCGACAGCACAAGACGCGGCAAGAGCATGCCGGACGCCCTATCGAAGACTGTCGGGATCTGGATCGTCGTTCTTAATCGACTCATTTTCGATGAAAGACCGGATTCACACGAACTCATGACACCAAGCGAGGTGGTCTCCGACTCTGAACACTCGCAGATGGAAGAACGGTTGGATCGATTTGTCGCAGAGGCGCGACGTCTAGACCTGAACTTGGACGAACTGAGAGCAAAGGTGAAGAAACCGATGAGACCGTATTGGGTGACGCCGGCAACGAGTCTAGATGCGTTGTCGAAGCCGTCTGATGATGATTCATTTGCTACGGTAGTGTTATGCACCGCTTCGAGTAAGCCATCAGTGGAAGCTCGAAACGACCCGGATTACGTCCAGGGTGCGGCTGATGACCATGAAGCATGGTCGTGCGGATTGACAGCTCCCGTGTTCTGGAAAAACAGTGGAACGCTCATCGCCACACCTGAAGATGAGCTTCCTGCGAAAATCGCAGAGCTCGTGGCGCACTCGTCCAATGTGAAAGATGCCAGTCTTCCAGCCCTGATCAAGCCGACCACGTCACTCTTCGTCGGAGATGAGAGTACGATCGAAGCAGCAAGCTCCGACATCGATGTCTTAGTGTATTGCGGATCGAGTGTCGATCAAACTGTCCGTAAACGCATCGAATCTCATGGCGGAAGGGTTGTCATCCTACCATGTTCTAGCGGAAAGAATGGTAGCCGTCAGCTTCGAACATCATTGCAGAATCTAGAAGACCTTCAAAAGATTGAGAAGTCGGAACCCAGAATTCTCGTTGCAGGCCAAGACGACAAGGATATGGCAGTAGGAGCTGCACTCGCCATCGTATGTTCTTTTGTTGACGAGAGCGGCAAACTCGACTTGATCCATCGTCAGCCGGTCACGAACAAGGCTGAGATCAAGAAGCGATTGAGCTGGATTATCGTTTCGAAACCAGATGCAGCGCCCAGTCGGGCGACATTGCAGAGCGTAAATTCATATCTCATGGGCTGATCGATCTATTTTGAGACAGCCGATCATTCGTCATCGCTATCGGAATCCTCATCCTCAAGCCACTTGCTCATGTAGGGACCATCGAGCCAGTATCCGAGACGCTTGTAGTAGCCACGGACACCAACGCCAGAAATGACAGAAATCTTGGACGAGCCATGCTCATCTCTTGCGATCCTTTCGGCCTCCTGCATCAGAAGAGTGCCGTATCCTTGGTGCTGGCTCTTGCCCTTCACACGCTCGTGAATCGGCACAGCAGAGCCGTACACGTGAAGCTCGCGCACCAGACTGCTCTGCTGTCCAGTCAATTCCTCGCGGAAGGTGTACTTCTTGGTACATTTCCTCAGGCGAAGCAGGCCGATGAGGATGTCTTGCTTTGGATCTTCATATGCGAGGAATGTTTCCCAGCCACCGTTTGCGAAGTAGTCACGGCGCACCAGCTCAACCTGGTTGGGCCTGATCTTGTTCTTGACTTCGTTGATGCCGACCTCGCGAGTACGCACGTCGCGACAGCTGGTACCGAAGTCCTTCATACGAGCAAGAGCGAGCTCTCGGAGGTTGCCGTTCTCTACACCAGAAGTGACTAGAGGCATGGGAATATCACGCTGAACGCGATAGATACGAGTCCAAGGCGGGATCAGAGCAAGGATACGGGCAACAAGATCGATAAGGACGTTCGGCGTGTAGTTCTTGTATCTTCCGGTTCGCCAGAGTTCGTAGAGACCAGTGCCACGAATGACCAAAGTAGGGTAAATCTTCAATCCATCAGTGCGGAAGCCAGGGTTCTCAAAGTATTCCTGGAATTGGAAGAGGTCGCGCTCAAGACCAACGTTGGGCAAATCGGGCATCATGTGTGAAACGACCTTGAAGCCAGCATCCTTTGACATGGCGAAGGTCTCCATGACAGCCTTGACAGTGTGGCCACGGTTGGTGTCTCGTGCCACATCCTCGTACAGACTTTGCACGCCAACTTCCAGACGAGTGCAACCATAGCGGAGCATGTCTGTAAGGTGGGGTGGGAGACAATAATCGGGTCGTGTCTCGATAGTAATTCCTACGCACTTGGTGTTACTCATCTCACCAGCCATGACGGCTTCGTCCACATTGTTGGTCTGGTATCCTGACAGCGCATTGTGCAGCTGCGAAATGAACTCTTCTCTGTACTTCGGCTGAGACTCATGAATGTGCCACCCATGATGATGTACTCCACCTTGTCCACACTGTGTCCCATGTTCCTGATCTGATCGACTCTGCCTCTTGCCTGTTCGAATGGATCGTAACGCGCACGGATGGCGCGCATACTCGTGGGTTCATATCCAGTGTATGACTGAGTGGAGTACTCGAAGTCACTGTCCGGTCCACCTGGGCAGTATACGCAAATATTTCCAGTGTAGGCGATGTGAGGGCATCTGTGCGGCTTGCACATGACAGCCACGACTGCAATACCGGAAGCACTTCTAATCGGCTTTGCGATCAACTTCGGCAGGATGTACTTCTTGTAGTGCTCTGGCACCGCGGCAATAATGGCGACAAGTGGCGGCAAGATAGATAGATAGTGCTTTTTCGCAACCTGACCCCGCAGGGCATTCAGGTTGATGTCCTTTTTCACTCCAGTCTGTTGGGTATGCTCAAAGTCTTCAACCAAGGCGTTGGCAATGTCGGCGCAGGCACGCATGTATCGCTCGTTCTCTGGTGCCAGTTTCTTGAGCTGAGCAGCGGGCATACGCTTGCCCTTGACCTTGGGCATGGTCTCGGTCTGGGTCATCGTGGCGGTCGCCATCGCGGCGGTGGTGCAGTATGCTCGATGACAGTAGACTGGTGGTTGTCGTCCTTACTGAAAGGTGAAGTCGAAGGTGGTGGAGTGTACTCTCTTGTTCCGCCGTCCAGCAGCAGCAGCCAATAGTAAGCAATTTCTTGGTACGAAAGTATGAAACACTTGACGTTCCTATCGATAGAGATGAGGCTCTGCTGCGGCGGGCATAGCCGTGGTGCGGCGAGGACCGGGTACCATCGGCGAAAGTTGGACGACCGAAAGGGAAAGGGAGCTCAAAGCTCTGCTTTACTTGCGACTGCGACTCACAACCCTCGAAAGAGATACCCACGCAATACTCCCCCTCCCCCCTCACGCCACTCCTCTCCTCCGCCCCCGGTGTGTTGACGGAGCCGAATCGCCAGAAGCAGTCCATCCGCCAGCCCTTGACCCGCGCCGTGCGCTCCGCAGGCATCACCCGCAACGCATACTCTTCAGTCGCACCCTCCACCGGCTACGCCTCCACCAACGCCAACCTGCGCATTAGCGACCAGACCAAGGTTGTCTTCCAGGGCTTCACCGGCAAGCAGGGTACCTTCCACGCCCAGCAGGCTATCGAGTACGGCACCAACGTTGTCGGCGGAACCAACCCCAAGAAGGCCGGCCAGGAGCACCTTGGCAAGCCTGTCTTCGCCAATGTCGCCGACGCTGTGAAGCAGACTGGCGCCAACGCCTCCGCCATCTTCGTCCCTCCCCCTCTTGCCGCCGCCGGTATTGAGGAGGCCATCGCTGCTGAGATCGGTCTCGTTGTCTGCATTACTGAGGGTATCCCCCAGCACGACATGGTCCGCATCACCCGACATCCTCAAGACACAGAACAAGACCAGACTGGTTGGCCCCAACTGCCCCGGTATCATCGCTCCGGTAAGCATATCCAATACTGCGACACATACACAAGATTTCCAAACACAAAATGCAAAAGATGAGAAATATACAAAAACATATGATAGGAAGAGTATGAGCTGCATAGCAGTTGTGATTACTCATTTCAAATTGACTCTGACACCAAAGCAATTCTTTAAATCGCTGTAATCGTTTCACAACCAATGCGCAATTATTCTAACGCATAATTTCAGGGTCAATGCAAGATCGGTATCATGCCCGGTTTCATCCACAAGCGCGGCCGCATCGGTATCGTTTCCCGTTCCGGTACCCTCACCTACGAGGCCGTCAACCAGACCACCCAGGCCGGCCTCGGCCAGTCGCTCGTCGTCGGTATCGGCGGTGACCCCTTCAGCGGCACCAACTTCATCGACTGCCTCAAGGTCTTCCTCGAGGACTCCGAGACCGACGGTATCATCATGATCGGCGAGATCGGTGGTTCCGCCGAGGAGGACGCCGCTGAGTTCCTCCGCGAGGCCAACAAGGAGAAGCAGAAGCCCGTCGTTTCATTCATCGCTGGTATCTCCGCACCTCCCGGCAGGCGTATGGGTCACGCTGGTGCCATCGTCTCCGGCGGCAAGGGTGGCGCTGACAGCAAGATCTCCGCTCTTGAGGCGGCCGGTGTCATCGTCGAGCGCAGCCCTGCATCTCTCGGCAAGACTCTTAGGGACGAGTTCGTCAGGAGGGACCTGCTTTAAGCTGGTCGTCGTGCCATCTTGAACCATTGTTTTACTATCAGGCTCTCTGTTTTTCTGAGCTTTTATTTGTTTTTAACAACCCCATGGTGTAGCGCATATGATAAAGACCGAGCTCTTTTACCCCTGAGCGGTCAATACTTGTAAAGTCACTTCATCTTCCCTGTCCATCGAAGCTTCAAATTCAATGCGGTGAACATAGCGCTCGAATGAACAGAACATGTACCGATCTAAGCCTCGAATCAACAAGAGTACCACAGATCTGGTATGCCTTCTCTCACTTACACGAACGCAGGCGCTGGAAAGCCGACATCCATTGACGGCAACTATCACCAAGCTGGCGCGCACCTATTGCCGGTATGACATGTTGATGTACCTCAGTTGACGAGCACAAGACCCGTAACTCATCGACCTGTCCAAACATCAACAACCCCACACAACCGCCCAAAGACTATCGAAAGATAAAACCTTTGCTCGACCAATCGACGACACGCCCTTTCCGATACCCTTGTCTCGCTCACAGTAGCCTTGCGCGTTCACTCTCCGTCTTCACTGAGCATGGAAGAGCGCGTTGAGGCTCAGCACTGTTCCCCATGTTAGCTTTTGTTTGCGCAGATGTCGCCGTTTGTATCGATACATCGCGACGGAAGTTGCCATGAACGCTAGAGTAGGATTGATCATGTTGCCAGGGTACTTACTGTCGCTGCCGTAGTCTTGCACCAGCTGCTGGAATGTGCGATTGTCCGTTGGTTTGGGGTAAGGAGGTGGCGAAAGAGGGGACGACTGTTCGTCCTCAACGGACTCTTTGTCTGTGGCATCGCGTGTCTGAGGCTCAGTGTTGTGGGATTCGTGTTGCTTTGTCGGTGTTGGCTTCTTGGTTTGGGTTTCAGGATCGTTTGTTGCTGCTGTCTGAGTAGGAGAGACATCGTGCCCGTCGATGTCAGGTTGCTGCTTCTTCGTCGTGGTGTTGCGCGTATTGGTGGTGCGCAAGCGACGGGTTGAGTCCGCCATGGGCGCGTTTGATGAGGGCGCGTAGTAGTTGGCCGAGGGATGGAATCACTTCGAGAAGTTTGATGTTGGCGTTTGACGGAAAGGCGCATGTGTTCGGCGTTTGATCCTGAATGAAGTGAATAACTTTGATTGGTTCCGACGTCTATATGCAGTCACTGATGGCAGTCTACTTGACATAAGAGTGACCGTCGGCGCCGGACTCATACGCCAGATTTACCGGTTGACGACTTGATAGGTAACTGTTTCTGGTCCCATTCGCTTAACAACGGTACACGCTCGCACTAAACGAAGAGGACCTGGGCTGTGTTCGAATTTCATAGAGCTGTTATTCTCTAAACTAAACGACTTCTGTGACAACTCCGCAAGGCGTATCTTGAGAACCTTTCTCTGCTCTGATCCCCTTATAACCTGAAAGCGGATTGCGTTGCTCTCGCAGATCCATCCTGTGTTCTTCGTCGGTCGGAGCCCTGAAAGAGTACATCTTGCTTTAATCGATACCATAGCAGCCAAACAACAGGTGACGACGTCTTACTCCTGGATCTACATCAGCACGCCGACGTAGCAGAAGTCCTACTTTCCTTTCTTCAGCGTGGTCTTCCCTCCAATACGAGTAAGAGCAGCTTGCCTTGCTGTCCGTCCCATCGCCGTCTGTTTGTTGACTCTACAATAAGCCAAGACTGGTCCCTGTGCTTCATGCGCAGCATTGGTGGTTTAGTGGTAAAATTAGCCGTTGCCATGAGATGTCTCTTCGCCACAAAAGACTCTTATTGATATCGGCTAGCCCCGGGTTCGATTCCCGGCCGATGCATGAATGAGCTCGATGGAGCATTATCTTTTGCAATCGTTTTGTTCGGTCGGCCACGTGCTGCTAGACCGAGAGGACGACGCGTTTGGGGCTTTGGACCGGGGAGTAATAGCAGAACTTCCAGCCGTGGATGGACATGCGGAGTCAACGTCCAATGATTGTACTAAGGGTGGAGCTCGAGGATGAGACACACGGTTTGTAACGACCGCTTGATCCAGACACCCATGAGATGCGGCCCTATGAGGGCACAAGTACTTGTGATGCGCGATCTGCGAATTGACCTGTGTGGGATCATGGCCCATAGTTGCCAGCAGAGACCTCCGTACCTATCCACTTGTGTCCAGACAGTGCCGTCCGTCATGGCCTATCGATGGTCAGGATGCTATTTCCCAGGAACAACGATAAAGGTTGTCAGTAAGGAAGAAAGTGGGTAATGTTTTGCAGAAATGTCCGCGCTGAAATGCTTGAAAGCATCATAGAACGAACGTGAGCACGCTCATTGTGATATGTGGAACGATCGTGAATTGTGAACTACGTGTGGCCTCAACGAATATCAGCAATGGCAGGCGGCGCAACTTCCCTTTGAAGCGCGGCATCGTGCACGTCGGAGTCAGACTCCTCTGGCAGAGCGGCTTGACGTTCGAAAAGTCGAAGCCACCAACCCGGAGGATCCATCGGGCGATAGCCGTTGTGTGTGGAAGGGTAGATATCGTTGAAGAAGTACCAAACTGCGATGATGTAAGCGATAGCCTATGGCACGTGACAGTCGGTATAGTCAACTTACTGTGACCCACAACGATACCACACAGCTCATCTTTCGGCCAGTGACCGTGTAGCACGACATTGAAGGCGATGAGGACCCACGGTAGCCATGGCGCCTTGAACGTGAGGAGACCCAAGAAGCTGAGTCTTGTGTCGGGATTGCGTCTGCTCCAGATGTATACAAGTGTTGAGCTTAGAGTGGTGCCGAGAAAAGCTTGACTTGAGAGTGGTGCGATAGTAAGGAGTGTCGTTGTGGCGTAGAACAACAGCCAAGCAAAGTGAGCTACACTTGTAGCGGACTCTTCAAGCATCCGCGCATAACGTTGAATGAAGAATATGTGGAAGACCAGATTGAGAGAGAGTGGTCCGAAGTAGATGAACGTCGTGAATAGGCGCCAATACTGTCGAATGTCAGATTAGTCATTCGATCGAGGGAGGATGTCGAATATACCTGGCTTTTGTGGAACACAGCGCGATAGCTGTAGAACAGCTGGAACGGTGTGATGATGTGGCATTGTACCAGAACTCCCGTGACTACTGTCGCTGTTGTCCACCATCTTGTGCATACGGGCATCTCGAAGAACCATTGCTCCAACGGTAATTGTCCCAGCGGCCCATCGCCGCCGCCGCCCAGCATCGCTGCCATGTCGGTAGTCGCTAAGCCGTCGAACGTTGGAGGATCGCGTTTGCTATTGCTGTATTATGTTCGGCGCATGCGGCTCATGCGATATTGATGGATGCAGCGGTGTAGCGAACAGGTGGGTTGTTGCAGGTCAGGTCGGTTCAGTGAACGAGGCTGGCAAAGACAGGTGTGATAACGATGTTCAGCGTCTTGACACAGATACAAGTGACGTGTAGCTTTCCGACCATCCACCCATCAACGCCATCGCACGCTCTCACAAAGAGCCGGCGGCGGCGGCCCCGCAAAATGCAGGGTTCAGCCTTCCAAAGCGGCAGCTGCCGTCTGCGAGCCGAGTTCCTACCAAAACAACAAGCCCGCTGCCACACTGAAGCCCGCTGGTGATGCGCGACTCGGACGCGCCCACCAACCTTTCATTCGATATCATCGCACCATAACCACACGGCGTACGTCTCGCGTAGCAATTGTATACTTCGCCGAACGCTCTGGATTATCGTGCTGCTGGATTCTGCATAGACCGCCTCCATCCACTGCGCAAGCTGCCGGCGCATTCAACGCGACGCGATCGGACTTGCATCCAGAAGTGAACATACCTTGCACCAGCGTAATAAACAGTCTCTCACCACCGCTCATCTGGACAATTGGAATACAAGGACTCATCAACTGCGCACGAGGATCATCCAATTCCAGCGGCCATGGCGCGGACACAAACAAGCTCTGCCGCTCGACAGGGACGGCCGAGCGCAGGAAAGAGTAGACCAAGCGAAGCTGGCAAGAAGATCACAAAAGCACCTAGACGGAGTAGCGGTGGAAAGACACCTGGTAAGTGTGGAGAGACGGAGGATCAGCTCTGCGATGAGTTTGTGTTGTAGGCGCAAAGTACTAACAACCTTGCAGCAAGTCCTCAAACTCGCAAGAAACCGCGCTACAAGCCGGGCACAGTCGCATTGCGCGAGATCAGACGATACCAAAGGACGACAGATCTTCTTGTCGCAAAACTACCTTTTTCTCGATTGGTAAGTTTCTCGCTCCATCGTCACTTACACGCCACCGAGTGCACCTCATTAGACCAGACACTGACATACGGCAGGTTCGTGAAGTGGCATATAACGTGGCACCTGCATCACTAGATGGCCACCGATGGCAGTCACAAGCAATACAAGCGCTCCAAGAAGCTGCAGAGGCTTTCCTCGTGCATCTTTTGAAGATACAAATCTTTGCGCATTGCATGCGAAGCGTGTCACTATCATGCAAAAGGACATACAGCTTGCTAGACGACTAAGAGGAGCTATCTGATTTTGGAAGATGTCTTGTCGATCGGCATGACCATTGGGTCGGGTTCTTGGGGTCCTTGTTTGGCGGTGCTTGTATCGTCTGATTTTAGCGGCGGAGTTGGTGGTGTCGTTTCGTTTGGCTTTTGGCTAGGATTCTAGCTGGAAGAGCTTGTTTCTCAATTGTGATGAAGGATTGTTCGGCCAGGATGATGGATGATGGTTTGATTGCCTTTGGGCAACAGCAGAGCTATACGTAGGCTGACATGCCTGTACTATTGGTCCTTCCCCTCTCTGGGCTCATGCCATCTGTAAAATCTTGACATCTCTGCGGGAATGGTCTGAGCATATTGCAAACATCACTGAAGCCACGAAGTGAAAAAGTCCGTGTGCTCGCTGTGGGCAAATTTGCCTTCGTTCTGTGTTCAGTGCGTCGCGCAGCATGCTCGCCATAGACTCTCAGTAGCCCTTGCAGATATCACACGACAACATGCTATCTCACGCGGCAGTATATGCTGTCCAGATTTACAGATCACATATAGGAACAGAACCACATAAAAACAGTCAAGATCACGTACTTGTACATTTGAATATCTACCTTAGTGTCGCTAAACAGCACGCATTTCTGACATGTGATCTCCATGCAGCCGCGGCGTGCATGTGTGGCTTGCGTTGACGTAACAAGTGGGCAAATCGCACTCCACCTGTTCGACTTTCTTGATTGGCACGTGTTGTCTGAGACAAACATCACACGCCTTCCTAGCACTTTTGCCTGACCCTGGTCACTGCTGTGATATTTGATTTTCTAACATGCACAGTAGCACAGCTCAGTCGAATTAGCCTGTCCCCTTTACCACCTGTGAACGGAGCTTGATTGGCGACTTCGTTTTCGCCAACATGCTGCCCTACATCAACACTCGTATGTGTCATTGTCCACTTTCTTGAAGGTACGACATGAGATTCCTAACTTGATCTTCCAGCATTCGAATATGGAGCCAACCTCCTCGGCGCTTCGACAGACGAGCTGAAGCTCATCTTCTGCTTCCTGCTCTCCTATCCCTTGGCTGGCCTGCTCAAGCGTTTGCCAGACAACAATCCTAAGCTCAAAAACTACTTCATCATCGCTATTGGCGTCTTCTACCTCGTCGGCTTGTTCGATCTCTGGGCTGGCCTAGCTTTGATCTCACTGATGCGACTGCCACTTACCTTATCGCTGCGTATGTCGAAGGCCCGTACATGCCGTGGATCGGCTTCGTAGTCATCATGGGCCACATGAGCGTTTCGCATATTGAGCGTCAGAATGCAAACTCTCCCAGCTCGGTAGACATCACTGGTGCTCAGATGGTCATGGTCATGAAGCTTACAGCTTTCTGCTGGAACGTTTGGGATGGCAAGCAAGACCCGGCCGAGCTAAACGACTATCAGCGTGAGCGAGCGCTGAAGGAGCTGCCCGATCCCTTGGACTTTGCAGCCTATGTCGCCTTCTTTCCCAGTCTGATGGCTGGACCGGCGTTCGACTTCGCTGACTACCGTCGCTGGCTTGAGACGACTATGTTCGATTTGCCTCCCGGCACTGACCCTGCCAAAGCTCCACCTACCAGGAAACAGCGCAGAATTCCTCGAAGCGGTACTCCAGCTATGAAGAAGATGGTCACGGGACTTGCTTGGATTCTTACTTTCCTTGTGGGCTCTGGCTACTTCTCAACCGATACTTTCCTTACCGACAAGTACAAGCAGCTCAGCATCCCATCTCGAATCTTCCAGATGTACATGATGAACGTGGTCGCCCGCATGAAGTACTACGGCGTCTGGACTTTAACAGAAGGCTCCTGCATCATGGCCGGTATAGGATACAAAGGCCTTGACCCCAAAACAGGAAAGCCCAACTGGGACCGTCTAACCAACATCCGCCCATTGGGCGTTGAGCTTGCGCAGAACAGCCACGCATACCTTGGAAACTGGAACATCAACACGAACAACTGGCTTCGTAACTACATGTTCCTCAGAGTGACGCCGAAGGGCAAGAAGCCTGGTTTTAGAGCAACATTGGCTACATTTGTGACGAGCGCTTTCTGGCACGGATTCTATCCTGGCTACTACTTGACATTTGTACTTGCAGCTTTCATGCAGAACACGGCGAAGAGTAAGTGAACACACGTTCTGAAGTCAAACTGAACAGAAAGATATGCTAACGCGGCCTACAGACGCACGTCGCCTCCTCCGACCTTTCTTCCTATCACCAGACGGCACCAAGTCCCTCTCAACGAAGCGATACTACGACATCTTCTCCTGGTTCATGACGCAATTCGCCTTTTGTTTCGTGACGACACCTTTCCTCCTGCTCAACATGTCCGACAGCATCCGCGCGTGGGCCGCAGTCTACTTCTACGCTATCATCGGCGTCAGCATTAGTGGCGCCTTCACTCTCTCGCCAGGCAAACGCTGGCTGCAGCGTAAGCTCAAAGCTCGTGGACAACGGCCTGCGATGAAGCGTCAAGAGAGCCATGAGTCGCTACAGGGTGCTACCTTGGGCGTGCCTACAGACCCGGGTGTAGAGTTCGATGAGATGGTAGATGAGATTATGGAGGAGGTAAGGAAGAGGAGAGGTGGTAAGCCGCTTCCTGATGCGGCTGAGGTGAGGAGGCAAGTGGAGCGAAAGCTGTCGCAGAAATCGCATGAGGCGAGGGAGATCGTGGAGCCGGAGGTGGCGAAGGCGAGGTAGTGGCAAGGGTATGTCTTCAGCGGAACGGCAGTGCATCGAGGAATCGAGATCTGTTATAGAATTCAATCAATACATCAAACCTGGGCCCCTCTCTTCGCGCCACAAGCCTCACGACCTCAACCCACTAATCGCCACCACAGGTCTCCGATCGCCTGACCCATTACCAGCACCGAGACTCTTCTCTTCCTCTCCTCCGACCGTATCCCTCCTCTCCCTCCCCTCCGCAGCCCCCTCTCCAGCCTTCTGGCCCACGACGCCACGCTTCCCAGCATACCTGGACCTCACGCCAGGCACATCGACCACCCTTGCTTTGCCCTTTGAGACGCTCTGCTCCCGCGCCACCAGTTGCTGCGTCGCAGCCCAATTTGCCGCCGTTTCCTCTTCTGCAATCGCGTCGGCAACTGCTTCAAGACGAGCTTCGTTGCGGGCAGCCATCTCGGCGGCAGAGGACCAGCGCTCGCTTGAAGCGTGAGCAGAGGGGAAGAGGTCGAAGTCGAAGGCTTGCAGTGGAGAGTCTTGGCCTTCTTCTTCTTCTTCTTCGACTACCTCGGGCCGGTGTCCCATGAGCTCGTCGTATTCGCGGCGAAGCGCTAGGGACGTGGCGGCGGTGGCGGCGGCTGCTTCCTGGGCAGTGTCCTCGGTGGCCTCGAGCTCTGGCTCGCTCTCAAGGGTCATTAAGGAGGCTTTGGTGCTGGCGTCGCACATACGTGCCTGACCCTCTGATCGCAGGGGTGGAGACGACGTCCTGGGCGCTGGCATAAGGTTCTCCTCCTGGTACACCGGTGGTCTTACGACTACTACCGGCTGCTCTGCTTCGATGGGCGCCGGAGTGGCCGGCGAGAGCACCTCATCGCTCGACGACCCATGCACCAGCGATGGGGTGCCACCAGCGACTCGCGGCGAAAGGGTCTGCATCTCCAACGACAAGGTCTCTTTTCCTTTGCGCCCGAACTTACGAGCAAAGAAACCCGAAATTCTTCGCCACTTGCCCTTCCCTTTCTCAGTGGCAGCCACATCGCCCTCCCTGGACTCAGGCACACTGACAGCAGCAGCAGCAGCAGCAGCAGCAGTACCTTCATCACCCTCGTCAATCTCCCCAAGCACCCGTCCCCTCAACCCCTGCGCCTTCAACTCATCAATCCTCTCCATCAGCGTCTGTCTCTGCCCAGATCCGCTCCTACCAAGAAGCCCAGGCGCATCCACAAACCCGTCCCCAGAAAACACCCTCTGCCTAGAATACCCAGCAGAGCCACCCGCACCCATGTTGCCCGGCAGCGGGAACTTGGTGGTCAAATCCTTCCTGCGCTGGATATCTCTCACCGTCGTGCCACGGCTCCAGCGCGAATAATTCTCGCCCCAGGCCGCGTCGGCGCCGGGCGGAGCGTGCGATGAGGGCGCCAGACGGGTGGGAGCGCGCGAGTACCTAGGCTGCATTTCTATGTAGGTGAGCGGGTTCTCTGCGGCACCTGGAGCAGCGGGACGAAGGCGAGAGGAAGGCAGCTGCTGCTGTGAGTGCATTCGTCGCGAAGGAGGGCGAGTCGCCACCACTGCCCTCGCTGAAGGAGCGCTGCTCTCAGTGGCACAAGCAATACTCGCAGCCTGCGAGCGGACAGCCGGTGCTCTCACTCTCAGCGGCCGTCTGCTCGCGTCCTGCCATCTCGCGTCCTCCTCCTGGTCCTCGCTGACCGTCTCCAGAGAGAAGACTCCCGACGGGCGAGGCGATAGCAGCTCCTCATCCCTCTCCCTGACGCTGGGAACGCGGCCTCTGAACGAGCGCACGATGCCTGCGCGCGCGTAATCGCTTCCGCGAGCGGGCTGCGGGAGGGCAGAGATGGACTCGTGGCGTCGAGCCCAGTTTTCAAAGCCGACTTCTCGCACGCGCTGGGGAGCAGTGGCGGGTTGGCGGGTGGCGAAGGTAGTAGCAGCAGCAGCCGCTTGAGGGCGGCTGGAATTGCGAAGAGCTCTGGTCCTCTCGCTGGACTGCGGACCCACGTTTGGTTGAGAGCGGTTGGCAGGACTGCTGGTTGGGAGCTGCTGGGTGGACTTCGCAGCAGCGGGTCCCGGAAGAGGGCTACCTTCTACTGGACGGGCGCGTATGGGAGCAGCTCCAGGACGCGGCCTTGCGAGAGAAGGGATGCCAGTAGCCCTCCTCTCGTGGGTCTGAAGTCGCAAGTTTGCGACAGGGCGGGTTACATGAGCTCCTGTCGTTGGCGTAGGAGCATCTGTGCGACGGGTAGTAGTCGGGAGACGAGGAATCCCGGACTTCTCCATGGCGAGATGCAGTAGTTCAGTCCAGTAGATGCGATATGAGCTCGAATGCAACGGAGAGAGAGAATCCAATAGAGCAATCCTAGGTGGTAGGAGAAAAAGCGTAGCAAGCAAGTGGCAAGCGCAGAAGCTGTGCATTTGAATGAAATGGAAAAGAAAGAGATCCCATTAACTTACCTGCTTACTACTATCGAATGGATGTAGCAAAAGACTTCCTCTCTCTGGGTAAGAACGTATGTGACTCCAGCCACATAGCGCAGGAATTTGGATGGCCGTGTCAATCTAGCTGTGTATAAGCCCTTTAGACTTTGGCGTTGGTCAGCAACACCGCAGGTAGATAGATAGGCAGCCAGCGAATGAGAATGGCGGTGATGCTAAACCGCCTATGGCATAACCATACTTTACTTCGAAGCAAAGTGCTTTCAGCGGGTGATGCCACATCTGCAGTACTATCGATATATCAGCGATCGTCGAATTTCTAGGACGCAAGGCATGCACGCCTCCAGAAGACACAGTGGACAGTGTGCACCACAACACTTTTGGAGCATTCGTCAGAAGTGCAAATTCCCATACAACCAGGAGGGGAAAGAGACAAAAAAGAGACATCGCCATATTTCGTTGCCTTGCGCTAAAAAAATGCTCAGATGAGGGATTTCTTTGACTGACGCTGCAAGCTGCCTACTCTCTCGACGGGTAAGCAAACAACTTGTCTCTACCTCGTCTTTCCACACACCCCAGCTTTCGTTGCCACCACCAATTTATTCTTCTGGCCACGCTGTATACATCTCTGTAGGCCGTTTCTCCTGCACAGGAAATCGAGAAAGAACAAAATATCAGGTCGCCTGCAGGTGGAAGAGGACAAAAGATGATGATGGGTATGCATTTGTGGGGTTCATTTATTTGCGCTCAAGATGTGGGGCTGCTATCGTTGCTTTTTTGGCTCGCTCGAAGAGTGTCGGACTCGGGCTCTAAGTAATTGAATCCTTTGCTTTGCTTAGCGGCCGGTGGAAGCGCGCTTGATGATGCTGTCGTGCTCGATGTCGTCGGCGTCGTTGGCCTGGACGTCGATGGCGATGCCGTTCAGGGCACGCTTGAGAGCGTCCTTGGAGGAAGAGTACATCATGCGGGGCTGGGAGGTGGGATTAGTATCGCGTATGATGTGTTTTCTACCACAACCGCTGTTGTGTTCTTGGACGGCAGCACTCACGTATTGCGCGGCATCATCGGGCACGTAGCTGATGAAGGTGATCTTGTTGCGCTTGCCCTCGCCGCCAGGAGCGTCGTACTCGACGTCGTAGACGGCGTAGCGGCCACCGATGCCCTCGTTGCCCTTGCGGTCCTTGCTCTTGGCGCTGGTCAGCTTGTTGCGGAAGACCTCGTAGTTGGCCTCGGTCGAGGTCTCCTCGACGACGATCTCCTTGTAGTCGTCGGAGAGCTTGAAGATGATCCACTTGGTGCTCTTGCCGAGCTTGAGGTCGTTGAAGGCAGTGATGCACTCGGGAGTGACGGAGACACTGGAGAGGGAGGATGGGTCAGTCGCTGTCTCGGTCTGCGGGCGTGCGCACGTGGGTGGCGGTGTGATAGTGCTGGGTCGTGAAGAACGAGGCCCGTTGAGGAATCGCTTGGCGGTGAACGTACCCTGATTGCGCCTGTGTTGTTCGTTGTCAGTCAGAGTGTCCTTGTCATGATACATTCTCTCCAAGAGCCACTCACCATCTTTTCTGTCTACGCTTGGTAAGTGATACTAAAGGGATCGGAATTGGAGATCGAGACTAGAAGTGGGTGGGTCAGCTCACAATCAGTCAGGCAGTAGGGGAGGGCAGGCAAGCGTGCGCGGCTCAGGCATGATAAGCGAATATATAGCGTGGTCGCGATGCCTGCTGCCTGTGGAGTGTGTTGCTTACTTGAGGGCGGGTTGCGTATGCTTTTTGGCAGGCGGTAGAATTGTTGTCGGGGCGGTGGTGGATGGAGGGGGACGGGCGAGCTTGGATGTTTGGTCCGTGACGGCACTGCAGCGTGTCCCAAAGCCGCCCTCATTCAGCCAAGTCATTTGGTGGGGGCATCGGCGGAGCAGAACGGTGGGCGCTTGCTGCCACTCCGCCTTTCAACAATCTTCACGCTGGGAAGGGCCCTTTAGGAAATGGCAAATAACTAGAGTCATGAGAAAGACATGACTACGCATTCGTGAAAACTAATTCGCCTGATCTCTTTACGCTGACGAGACGTTTCGAACAAGCACATAACAGTGGCCACAAAACATGTCTATGTATTAAAGGCTGGCGCAACCGCGTGCCCACTTCGCATAGCTTTATACTGTCATATACGAACCTCAAGGCTCTCCTCCATCAATTGGGTTGATGCTCGGCACATGCCCGTCCTCCTTCCTGGACGTAGCCCATGTCTATAACTTCATCCGCTCCACCGCATGCAACTCCATTAAAAGTGCCATCAATCAATACGGCAACTACACAGTTCCCGCGATACTCAGCTCGCGAATCTGGCCCAACACGTCCTCCACTCGCGCGTCAAGGTCGCCACTGGCATATTGGTCGCGAGTCGAAGCGTCGAGGTATTGCTGCACTTGCGCCATACGGCTGTAGGCTTCCGCGCAGAAGCGTAGTTGGATCTTGACGAGGGCTTCGAATGTGGGGTCGAGGTAGGGTACTCTATTAATACACTGTCAGTAACCAGTTGTCCCACTCGTGCAGCAATTGCCACGGCAACAACATACCTCAGATCAATCAACTGCGGCAACTCGCTCATCAACTGCTCGTTCAACTGGTCATATGCAGCCTTGGCCTGTTTGAGATTGTTAGCCTGCCTTCGCACGAAATCTGCTTTGAGTGGTGCCATCAAGTCTTCCAGTTCGCTAGGCTGAAAGAAGGGAGTGCTTTTGCTTTGGGAACTGTAGAATTGGTTCTGTCGAGGCCATGTGGCTCCGCGCGTTGAGGCGGAGTCACGGCTGGTCGACGTGGAGTTCACTGTAGAACGGGACTGGAGAGAGTAGATGCTGGAGGCGCGGTGGATCTGTTTGTCCTGTTTGGTGGGAGAGATGCTGCTCGTGGACCTTTGCAGCTCGAAATTGGAACGGTTGGCGTTTGGGTGAGTGGAATATACGTTCCGGTTTGCGGGATGCTGCGCGGCGGCTGCAGTTGCGGCGTTGCCTGGAGGCACTGTCCAGACTGACGAATAACTGTTCATTATGCTAGAAGTCCTGGCAAGTAAGGTCCGGGCAGTACGCTTGTTCCTGGATGGAGAGATCGCGACGATCTCTTCTTCAGTCCCAGTTCCAGCTCCAGATCCAGCATCTTGTTCAGGGGACTCCGCAGTCAATCCCAGCCGCTGCCGAATGCCGTTGAGGGCTTTTGGTGGCGACGGAACTCCAAAGTCGGGATTAGTGGCGACATTGAGGGCAGACATGCTGCTCGGGTGTCTGAGCGAAGGGGAGGTTGAGGGGGAGGCTGAGGGGGAACCGTCGCGAAGGAAATCTGTGAGGCTGACCATATCCTGTTCTTTCTCCGTGCGCGGCAGCTTGGCCGGATCCTTGTCGGGCTTCTCTGTGAGCCTCTTGACTTTTGAGCGCATCGAGTCGTAGTCGAGCATCTTGTGATTCCGTTTCTTGATACCTGAGCACTTTTGTCAGTCTCGTTGAATCCCTTGTCCTCGCAGCACTGAGTTCCAACTTACACTCGTTGACATCAGGGAAGTATGCGCAAAAGCGGTTGATGGGCTCCAGCACGGTCGTCCTGTAGATGTAATCCATAAGCTCTCCGTAAGCATTCATATCCAACCTCATCTCTCCCACGAAACTCTCCTGTCCGCCTCGGTTCATCTCCGACTCAATCTGCCGCAGCTCTTTCGAGTCTTCCACACCTTTGTCGTCGTCCCACGCCAATCCTCGGAGGTCAGAGGGCACACACCTGTACGGGCCATCAAGCGCTTTGACAGTCTCGGCGTCCAGATCCTCGACCGCTTGCTTGTAGCTGCGACTCACGCCGTCCGTGGCGCCGCTGTCGCCGTAGAAAGCGTCGATTGTCTCGGCAATGCGCATTGCGAGGCGGTCATGGCGCGAAGCGAGTCGAGGTAGCCTTTGGCTTCTTTCTGCAGGCGGAGAGAGGCGGATTCCAGGGTACGGTAGCGGCGCTCTTCGACTTCGTACTGTCGTCGTTGGTCTTCTCCACCTGGCCGGTCTTCATCATGACTTGCGTCGTCGCGCGGCCGACCTGTATCGCATTGTTAGTCTGCAGCTACAGTGATTATGACCTGATTCCAAGGCAACCTACATTCTTCTTGAATCCGGACCACGACATGGGGCTGTGTTGTTCGCCTTTTACGGGAAATGTGCTTAAAGGAAAGCGCAATATTGACAGGGAAAACGAAGATTGAGAGTGCTGTGACCGGTGCAACGGTCTGTACGAGGGGAGAGCAAGGGCGTGTGGTGATCGTCGCAAACAACAATCGGCCCAAGTCTCCACGCTGTAGTCAGTCGTGGCTGTGAAGTCCGGCGGGACAAGCAAGCTTGGCGGGCGCCGTTAATGGCCGTGACGTAGCGTGTCCGAGTGCGGTAGTGTTCTTCGTATTTTGGTTGTATGGCAAACTTGTAGACGCAGTAATTGCCTTTGGTGAATGCCGTTACAATCGTTGGGTCGAGATGGGAAAGTACTCGTCAGATTGGCGTATGCGTGGTGGTGGTTTTTTGTCAAAGAGGAAGGCGCGAATGAGAGCCCAAACCGCGAGTGAGTGAAAGTCAGCGAGTCAACAGCCACGTTCGTCACGTTTCACAATCATCAGGCACGCAAATTCACAGTAACATCAATTCTGTTGAATGTTAGGATGTATCTGGTCTGGTTGGTCTATCTTTCAATTCCCATCATCACGCTCGTCCGTTGAAGCCATTAATTCCTCGCTCCAACTTTTTGTTGTTAAAACGCCTCCTGCCAAATAAAATCCCCCAAAATCTTTGTAACAATGAAAAGAAGATGCAACGTCTAGTACAGCACACGGGTCATGATCCTGCTTCCCAGGTCCTCGAGGTTCTGGTACAGGCCCTTGATGTCGTTGATGTTGACGTCTGAGATATCGGCCATGAGGTACGCGACGTCGCCTCTTGAGTCGGTCATCTGCTTGTCGACGTTGTGGTCGCCGAGAATCTCGTTGACCTTGCGCAGCACACCGGGCACGTTCTTGTGGATGTAGACAACACGCACGTGGTTGGGCTCATCGAGAGTGAGCGAACGGAGAGAGACCTCGGGAAGGTTGACAGCGCCGACGGTGGTACCGAAGTTCACGTACTACTTAACGAGAGCGTCGGCCACTTCCACGCCGATGGCGCTCTGAGCTTCCTCGGTCGAGCCACCGATGTGAGGTGTCAGGAGGATGTTCTTCAGTTGGCGGAGGTCCTCGGTGAAGTCGTTCAGCTCGGCGTTGAAGTTGGGTCCGTTTCCACCGGGCTCGTTGGGGTAGACATCCAGAGCTGCACCTCCAAGCTTGCCGGCCTGCATGACCTTGATGAGAGCGGGGATGTCGACAACGCTGCCGCGCGAAGCGTTGAGAAGGTAAGCGCCCTGGCGCATCTGGTCGAGCTCCTTTGCGCCGATCATGCCCTTGGTCTCCTCGATCTCGGGAACGTGAAGAGTGACGAAGTCGGCCTGGCGGAGCAGGTCCTCGAGCTTAGGCACCTGGGTAGCGGTACCCAGACCCATAAGGTTGATCACGTCGTAGTAGATGACCTTCATGCCCATAGCCTCAGCGAGAACTGAAAGCTGGCTACCAACGTGTCCATAGCCAATGATACCAAGAGTCTTTCCACGCACTTCCCAGCAGCCTGCCGAGACCTTCGCCAGACACCGTTGTGCAGCTCCATGCTCCTGTCACCCAACTGTCTGGCCAGACAGATGATCTCGCCAATCATCAACTCAGCGACGGAACGCGAGTTGGAGAAAGGCGAGTTGAAGACTGCAATACCGTTCTCTGCCGCATATTGCAAATCGACCTGGTTAGTGCCAATGCAGAAGCAGCCGATAACGATCAGGTTCTTTGCGTGCTTGAGGACATTGGCAGTGAGCTTGGTCTTTGAGCGGATACCAATGACGTGCACATCCTTGATCTTCTCAATCAATTGGTCTTCAGGAAGCGAGCTCTTGAGTGCCTCGACCTGGTACTTCTGTCCCTTGAGGATGCTCTGGCCAGTCTCGTTGACGTTCTCGAGGAGGAGCACCTTGATGTCCTGGGTGTTGAAAGGCTTCAATTGCTTTGACTGAGGCTGGGAAGCTGTGCGTGCGCTGAAGCTGTTCAAAGGGCTGCGGAAGGCAGTGGGACTAGTAGAGACCTCGTTGGCAACCTTGTGAGTTGGCGCCGCCAAAGGAGTTCGAGACGGGCTGCGCGAGGGCGTCATCGGCGTTGTTGTTGCCGCCGCGGACGGGGATGTCGAGGGCTGCTGAAGGCATTGTGGAGGGGAATAAGGAAAGAGGTGGTGATAGGATACTTGGTTCAGAGGAGAGTGAAGAAAACCACCATGGGGTCTCTTATACAAAAAGGCTACCACGTCAGAGAGCCAGAGTCACCGTCCAGTGCCAGTCACGCCCGTGGAAAAGTTCGCGCCACGCCTCCGATCACGCCAGCCAACGTCAAACCCCCACCAAAACTCCCCAGGGACCTGAGGGCGGGCGGATGCGGGCTCCACTCTGCATGATTACATACTTCATTCCTTTTGTCTGTGCATCCAGACGGCGTTCGCTCTTGTGTTGTTCGACTGTCAATTACAGTATGTGTAAGTATCGCTTGATTGCTCGCTTGATGCCTCTGATTCATGCATGCATACAAATATGCATTCGTATATACATGTACGCACCACAAGTTCACATCAACCGAGAACCGTTCTACAACATTTTTGAAGATTTTCCTGTAAAGGGTTAGGGTCGTAACATCTTGACCGGCACAATAGCGGCATCCATGAAACATCTCTTTGAAAGGGCGGGACCTTGTAGGGCCAATATCTGAATGACGAGTTCCATTTGATCGCACGGCTTGTGTGTTTTACATTCCAAGTAGTAAGTATAGTGTTTCGACGATAACATCACTACCTTGATACATGTCAACTTCGAGTCAATGCTGAGGACGGGATGTTGACAGCGGCGAACCGTCGTGTGGTCCATGAACTGCAACTCATGGCGTGCTGAGCGTACACTCCAAAATGTAGGCAAAGTGATCCCGAACGGACAGATTACATGTTCCCTGGCCTTAATCATTAGTCAGCATGCTCCTAAGTCTCATCGACAAGTCCTTGCAACTCATGAGAATCTTCTCTCTTAACCTCATCCTCAGCCCAACAGATCTCAACAGCGTTCCTTGCCAACCTCAGCATATCCTTCCGATCAAATTTGCAGAACCTCTCCGCCAGCACCAAATTCTCATAGATCCATGTATCCTCCATGAAAGTCGGATCATCGCTCGCAATCGCAATCTTAACACCCGCGTCAAACAGCGTACGAATACGGTCAAACACTTCATCGAAAGGCTGATGCCGGATATAAGACCATGGACAGACAGTCATCCCCATCCCCTTCTCGCGAATCAACCCCATCAACTCCGGGTCATCAGTCGCGTTCAAGCCATGATCTACCCGCTCAGCGCCCGTGCCGCCCACAGAAGTCACTACCTGGCGCACATGCTCGAGAGGATACGCTTTACCCACATCGCAGTGGGCAGTCAGATGAAAGCCATCTGCTCGCGCGCGCTGGTAGATTTCTTCGAAAAGTGAAGGCGGGCGCTGGTCTTCGTTTGAATCCAGTCCGATGCCGACAATCATGTCGCGGTACGGAGAGAGGCGAGGTAGTGCTCCAATCCTGAGGAGACAGATTCGTCGCGCAGGAGGCAGAGGATCCAGGCGCTTTTTACCTGGCGGGAAATGTTAGTGCTGTCATGATGGTTGCTGCATCCCAGAGCTCTCTACTGACTTTCAGCCGCTTCTCAGCATCTTCCTGCGCTGATCCAAACCCGCCCATCATCGTCTCCCACGTCACGCCGGTGCGAGTGTGTCCTTGCGGGTCGAAGAAGATCTCGCAGTACCGCACATTCATCGCCGCCGCGCGTTCATAGTAATGCATGGCGAGATCGTAGTAATCTTCCTTGGTTTTCAGCACTTCAAACCCGCCGTAGTAAGCTTCGAAGAAGGATAGCGTCTCTTCTTCGTTGTTCATCTGGCCTTCCGACACTGGCTTCATGGTGTCATGGGAGTCTTGTAGTTCCTGAAGGGTGGAGAAGATGGCTCCTGTGCGTGGATGCCGTAGGGTCATGCCGTTTCGCTGAGAGAACTTCCATTTCAGCTCTGGTGTTAGGGTGCCTTCGATGTGGACGTGGAGTTCGACTTTCGGGAGTGAGCGGATGAATTGGTTTGGAGTGTTTGCGATTGAAGTTCGCAGGGCTTGACGGTCGTTGATGGAAAGAGCACCTTCGACGTTGGCCATTGTGGATTTGAAGAAACGGTGATGGATGGTCTTGTGAAGTTTTAGCTGTTTTCTCGTTGCGCTTGCGAGTTGCTGTCTTGCCTCTTTCGTCTACAAATTGGCCTTATGTATACATCTCACGGTTCGGGCAATATTAGAGTCATCTAGACTGATATACCTGTGCCTCGGGTAACAGAGCTGGTAGTCGTGACTCACGCCTATTTGTTTGTCGCAGATCAAGAGGAGCAAGTGTATGGTAATACGAATCCTTATTCGGCGTGAGATGCACCGAATCGGTGCAATGCTGAATTATGCTGTAAGCACGTACTTCTCAATTGTCACAAGTACTTCTGGCTCATGCGTATATAGGGTAGCGATGTCATATTCTGACGCTTGATCACTGCATGATGATCCGCAAGCTGGCGCAAGTCGGTGGCTGAAATGAGGCTGAGCCTGATAAATTGTCGGCCTCGCCAGAAGGATGAGTGGATACAATCCTATATCCCTGAAGCAGGCCCACCTCGTATCATGCCTCTCGGTAGCACGGCCGGATATCGAGATGGCGAGAACGATGATATACCGGTGTTTAGAATGTGTCCAAGACTGGGCTTGTTCTAGATTTGTCATTTCCAATTCAGATACCGCATACTGCACGTGCAGTCTACGAGGCTTGCATGATCGCCAAGGCAAAGGCTGCAGATCCGGTCGCCGAGCTGCAGAGACCCGCGTCGGCACACCACTTCAGCTCCTAATCTCGCCAACTAACATGCATCGGCGCACCCGGGGCACCGTAAGCGAGGTCTTTCTTTGTTACTTGCAATAATGATGCCGAAGTGCTCCGTTGGTGTAGCGTTTGTATCAAACGCGTTTGTGGCATACGTTTCCAGGATCGAATGGCGCACACCGCTTGGTACAAGGATGATCCATCGGCTGAGGCCATGAGGAAGTACACCTCCGAATTCTGCCCTTTCAATGCTATCCCAGAACCGGGCTGCATCTGGTGGATAGCCTTACAGTAGCCCGCGCAATGACTCGGGATTGATGTCCGCTAAGGTCGCATCAGCGAGTTATCATCTGCTCAGCCTTGCGAACAATCCTTTCTTCATCCTTTTCTTTATAACTGCACCACATATGTCGAATAGTGCTACTATCGCAGGCCGAGTAGCGTTGTAATGGCTAATCATAATGGACAAGAGCAGAGTCAGCCCCTGACTGCGTGCCGTCTGTTGAGACATCGGTATCAGCAAGCGCACCATCACAGCCGGATTCCTTTCAGCGATTCCAGCAACGTGTCCCACTTGCTAGACACCGACCCGGCTATGCGAGAGTTCCTTCCATGCCTATTGGAGAGGAACGAGAAAGCCAGCAAGATGAAGCTGCGAATCGCGGCAACGTACAGAGGCCAGGTGCCACGGCCACTGGCAATGGTCTGGGAATCGCACTGCCTAGCCCCTTACCAGAAGAGGACATCGTAATAACTCAACACGCTCATGCTCAGAAGCATGATACTTCCAACTACGGCATGACGAGTCCAGGCCAAGCAACACCAGGCTCCGCGAAACCTTTATTGTCACCTCCATCAACAGGCTATCTCTCAGGTACCACTAATTACGACAGCCCGTACAGCGGATTTGACACAACTTATAAAGGCGTAGCAGATCCAGCAAAACAATCTCACACTTCTTTCCAGTCCTTGCAACAACCGTCTATCTACGCGAACTCGGAAGCCGGCTTATTGCCTACCGGATCAAGATACGACGCCTACTGCCCGAAACATCAGCGCCAGCATGCGACAACAATCAAAGGACGGCGACTGACATGGCTTTCAATCACTATTTTTGTGCTTGCAGTCTATAGTACCGCCATGTCAGCACTGTTCTTCGTAGTGGGAGCTAAGGGACCACGATACGGTCGTAGGATACGCACTGGCGGCCAGTTGACCATCTCTGGAGCCACAGTACTCACCACCTTCTTTGCAAAGACAATCGAGCTCAGCTTCGTCACGGTTATCGTCGCGCTACTTGGGCAAGCGCTTGCGCGCAGAGCTTATGACAAAAAAACACAGAATGGTATAACTCTTGCCGAGATTGGTATGCGATCTTGGATACTCCAACCCGGTACAATGATCACACATTACGAAGGTGTGCGATATGCTGGAGTGACCGTTCTGGGCGGAATTTCTTTGCTATCAGCAATCCTCGCCATGCTCTATGTTACGGCAGCCAACGCTCTTGTGCAGCCACAGCTCAAGTTCGACAACCCGCCGCGCGCAGCTCATGCAAGGTAAGTCCTGCTCTCAGTCAAACACTGTGCGTCGCTGACTTGATAGGGCTTGTGAAAGCATCATTCGCGAACCCGCAATACATCGCAAGAATGCGAAAACCGTCACTACGTTGATCGACACTACCGATGCCGGAACTACGTGCATGCAGCTGGAACATGCAGCCACGGCCTACCACAACTACTGCATACCTCAGCAAGTGGAGTGCCGTCGCTAAAGCTGGGAATGGTACCAGCGATCTTCGCAATAGACCGCAAGGAGTTGCGACACTTAACGACACAACCAAGGTTACTGGCTCTTGGATCGAACAAGAACATAGCGACATGGCAAAGCTGAAAGAGACTCATGGTCATATTATCGTAAATGTAACTATGGCCATGCCACCTGGGTGTCATCGGCGCGGCTAGAGATTCCATTAACAGCATCATGCAACCTGAGGACCTGGACGGACAGGGAGTCTACCGCATACATGCATCTGTGCCATCTCCTGTGGTTTATGTCACGTGCGCAATGCTCACTCAGGACTACCTGAAGCCGGTTGTGGCCAGTCTATCGAATCACACTCTCCCGGATGATCTCAAGGTCCCACAACTAAATACTTCGGATCCATTCCGAGGAGGAACCTCGCTTGATGACATATTCCAATGGGGAAAAGCATACGGCGAGTACAACTGGCCACCTGTCTTCGAGAAACTGCCTCTTGGATACAACACCATAATCAACAACACCAACGGTTTGCTGACCTGGGGAAGAGACTCGGTGTATCTCTTGGGGAACTCTACGATTGAGACCACTCCAGGAGCGTTCTTGTCCAACCCATCAGTTGACACATTTGTCTATCCGTTGTGCCAGATTCGTGTTGGTCTGACGCCAAATTGTTCGACTTTTTATAGTGCATCAAGTAACGGAGCAATGTTGGCCGCTCGATGCGAAGACGATCACGACACGCTTAGCTACATCAAAAGCGTCACCAATGCTACAAGCGGCATCGCCGCTATCAGCAGAGATTTGGCCCAATGTCGCAGGGGAGCTGTTCAATAGTGCGTGTATGCCTATCTGCAATGATGACAACGCTGATTGTGTGTAAATCTAGGTATCGCCCTCAACGATGGCTCTGTAGACGGGAATGGCAGCAACAGTCGCGTCCTGACTCAGCTGGTTCCCAAGGAGGCCAAGTTTGACCCATCTCTGCCCTCCATCGCCGAAGCCCTTGCTGTGTGGCTGGCTCCACGTTATTGCAATCTACAAAGGATGCACCATTCGTACAAGATTATGTAGGTGGCCTGGGCAAAAATCACCGACACCCCAGAGGCTAACATTTCGCAGAACTACTCCACGACCATCCTGGATCCGGGCCAATACCAATACTTCAAAGCCTCCATCCAGGCCCAGCAATATGCATCAGGCGGCACGGCACCTTATCAGCGTGCCTTCCTCGTCATCCTCTTCGCAGTCTTCGTCCTCAACCTGGGCGCACTGATCTACTTCGTCACGCACCGCGACTGGTACGCCGACGTCAGCGAGCCGAGCAATCTGTTCAGCTTGGCCATCAACAGTCCACCCAGCAAGGAACTGGCTGGGATTGGTGGCAGAGGACCACAAGGGAAACAGTTCGGCTCGCTGTGGAAGCTCCACGAGGATGGTGGACATGTGTATATGGAGAGCACGGAGAAGGCTACTGGCAGCGAAAGCCCGGGTGCGAGGAGACTCCAAAAGACTGTCTACAGGTTTCGATATTATGATGAGCCCGGTCAGGAGGACTACTGGCAAGTTTGGTGGCGGGACGGTGTCTTGAGTACCACAGCCACGGATTTCCGTGGATTTTGCGGAGGTGCTCCATCGGGATCAACGTGCGTCTGATGATTTCTTTGTAAACACATATTGTACAGATGATGCATTTTGATCGTATGAGCGAATAGACTATCGCCATCAGTGATTGCACAGCGACTCCCGAACCAATCGAGATGTAGCGTCCATTCATCTAACTCAAGCTCAAACGCCGGGTAAAATTCACCTTCCTGTCAGACACCAGACTTTCTCGAACCGTGATTTCATTCCACGTTTGTGTTTGCCCGAACACTCAGCCTCTGATGTGTTGTGATCAACCATTCGCAGATTTCGAAACTTCATCCAAAACGACACATTGCTTCCAAAGAATAAGCTCACTTCGGAGTCTGGAGCCTGTGAGAAACAGTATCAGTAAAGTTAATGCGACGAGCCTGTCCCAGGGCTAGACTTACATCATGATCTCATATTCCCTGTGGCGTGCCAATTGCTCGCCATCCTGTTTGAAAGCCGCCATGAGCGAGCCAATCTTCGATCTCGAAAACCTGCCACTGCCCAGCTGCCTCAACGTCTCAGCGACTGCGTAGCTGGGATCAAAGACGAGCAGGTTCCTTTCGCCATCGCTGCGCTTCTCCAGGCCAACGATAGTCATGGAATGTCCTGGCCGCTGGAAATAGATCGGCGCAAGTTGTGTGATGCGTGACGTCCCCTTCTCGGTGGCGTTCTCGAGACCAGAGATGAAGTAGGCTTCTACGAAGTCAAGAAGCTGCATGTATGCCGGAGGCGCTTTTGGGTTTGAAGAAGATCTGAAAGACAGCGCTACCACTGGCTGGCCAAGGTGGAGGAAGTAGGCCGCAGCCTCGTGCGTGCCGATCCACTTGCGTGTGTTGCGGATGCCGCCTGTTTCTGTGCGACCAAAAGAGCAGATCCCAGCGTCCCATGCTGCTTCGATCGTGTCTTGTATTTCCAGCACGTTGGGCAAAGGAAGGCTGCCGTGAGCCGGGTCCTCGATTCTAGCGAGGCGGTAGGACAGCAGCATTTGTATATTCCAGTAGCCGCAGAAATTGCCATCGCACTTCAATTTGTGGACGTGCTTGACGCTCCTGTGGCAGAAGTAGGCGATGTCGACGGTTGGGTCGTGGGTGCTGAGATCTGCCAGGACGGGAATAGGGCGAGGCGTTTCATTGTAGACGATTGCTTCGCGGAGAAGTTTGCCGGTAGGTCCGATGCGACATTCGTAGCTGGGCTTGGAGGCGTTTTCCAGACAGCGGCGGACTTCTTTTGGCATGCTCTTCTCATAGGCGTACGGACCGAGTTCTTTGGTGCCTAGCCGTCCACTCTTCGGGTCTTCTTTCAAGGCATCTTGGGTTTTGATTGTGCTGCCACTGTAGGATGAGCTTGCAGCTGTTGATTTGCTGGTCGTTGAGCCTGCAGCTTCTGATTTGCTGCTGACTGAGCTTGCAGCTTTGGACTTGCTGCTGCTGGTTGAGCTAGCGGCCTTCGACTTGCTGCTGGTCGAGCTTCTCAGCCTCGGACTTGCTAGTAGTCGATTGCCTTGCCACTGAGACTTCAGAGGGAGCCTTCAGGGTGGACACTCGGGACGATCCAGACCTGCTTGACATTTCAGATCGTGAAGAGGATACCACAGAATGCGTCTTGGTGCTTGGCCGTTGCCAGCTGCCAGATCTGCTTGAAGTGGATGACTTGTTTGACGATCTTATCGACAAGACCTGCGATGGTGCTTTCTCGCCAGACACCCGTGGTTTGCCGTAGCCAGTTCCGTTGAGTACACGCGGTGAGACCTGGCCACTTCTAGAGCTGACTGTCGACCCAGCACGCGAAGCAACAGCATCGTGCATGTGCAAATGGTCGTCAACGTTTGCTTCGGCGATATATTGACCACAGCCTCGACGCGTGCACTTTATCCATCGCTCACTTGGCTCTGATTGTTCGTCCACATCGGACATCGCTCGGCCGCCACGGCTAGAAGAGGCCGGGGAGCGGTCCGTAACAACGAAGGGAGAGTCATCGGTATGAAGGTGCTCGATATGCAGAGATATTGTGTATTCATCGGTGCTTGAATAGCCGCACCACGGGCATATCACGTCGTCCGCCATGTTGGTGTGCGTGAGAGAACAGCGGGCGGTGAGACAAGCTCGGAGGCGGCATTCTGTGATCGACGCAAGATGTCTCAGTTGTGAGGTCGTTCGTCAGACATCATGCTTTGGCTGCCCATCAGCCGTGAACGAGTGTGTGACGTGACTGCAACATTTGATACCATGCCAAACCTGTGCGTTGTCGAGTGAGGTACATTCGTGGACGCATGGAAGGAAAGCCCGATCTTGCCTCAGGCAAGCACGTATGAAGCGTCGGAACAGCCAACTTCGCGTGGGTGTCAGTGCAAATTGCCTGCAAGATGACTTTCTCATCAATCAAGGTTGGGATGCCTACATGCAATTCTGTTCAAGTGCGTTCTGAGTAGGTACGTTAAGTATGTTGCTGTACCTCCTACGACGACCAAGGGGTGCTCGGTATCTGCGTGCCGAAACCCCGACAGCAACTTACATGCGCGAGTCAGGCAGTGCATCCTTCCCAATGCTTTGGTCCTCAGACGAGACTAGGCAGCAATGTTGATGTTCATCTCGCAGCTTTCCAATGCCGCGAATTTCCTACAACTCGCGATGACACAAAGAGACCATGGCTAGCATTGATCCGGCTGGTTTCGTCTTCGACGACAGAAGCCGCTTGGCGAGTAAGGCGATTCCGCCGCTGCAACATGGGTCTTGCTGACACTATACAGGTCCCAACGAGCGTCGATGCATTACCAGACAAGACATCGGCCACCAACGAAGACTGGTCGTTGGAGCAATCTATGCAACAGACACTTACAGTGCGGTACTGAGTCTCAAGCATGGCCCGTTCCCGTTCTACGAGGTGCTCAAGTCTTGCATCGAGGAACATCCACTTCTGAGCCATGTCATCGTCAACGCAGACACTGAAGCTCCCATATTCGCTACGGCGAGGACTCTCAATCTGTATGCACATCTCGAGATACGAGAGCCTCCACACGCGAGCGATGACGAATGCATCGAAACCTTGCTGGCGCAGCTCAGCGACGAGCAATTTCACTCGGTGCACAGCACTCCACCTTGGAAAGTCATATTGGTTGCTCTCACCACTGAAGACGACACCCAAGGTTCGAGATTGTTGGTCCTTTACACAAATTATCATTCACATGGTGACGGCAGATCTGGCCTTGCTTTTCAAAACTCCTTTCACGCCGGGCTGGCAAGGTATTTCCCCAAAGATGATTTCGGCCAGAAACCAAAATATAACGGCTCTGTATGCAAACCGTCGACGTTCACGTTGCTGCCTCCAATCGAGGAAGGTGGGAAGCTGACCTTGTCGTGGTCATATCTCCTATCGCCGTTACTCGGAGCTCACCTCCCGCCATCCATAGCATCATTTTTCGGCCTTCGCACCAGCTGGATATCTTCAGACATCGAAATTTGGCGTGGAGAGAAGGCATGGTTTGATCCTGGAAACCACACCACTGGTCTGGTCCTCGTGACCATAGACCCTGACACGATGAGCAATGTCCTTCAACTCTGTCGCGCAAGGAAGACGACCTTTACCGGACTCCTGCAGCATCTCATCACTCGCTCACTCATCGCACCAGATGGAGGCGCCGTCACTGCAAATGCTTTCAACGCCGGAGTTGCGGTCGATATGCGCCACCTCTTCCCAGGAAGATACTCAAGCACGAGTATCATGAACTGCGTCACAGGCCACAGCGAAATGGTGCAATGCAATCGCTCCCAAACACAGTCCGACTGGGCCACCAATCCTTCCTCACAATTCTGGGAAGCAGCTCGCAAGACCACTGCCAGCTTAACAGCCGCTTCCAGCACTCTGCACAATCAGCCAATCGGGTTGCTACAATATTTGAAAGGCTTTCGTGCTTGGACGAATGGACAGATTGGCAAAGAACGTGAGATGTCGTTCGAGATCAGCAATTTGGGAGCTTTCAGTCCTGCTTTAGCGCTTGACGGGACGGACACTGGTGTTTCCATTGAGAGGGTTGTTTTCTCGCAGCCAGCCAAAGCCTCAGGATCGCTGCTGGACTTCAATCCGGTTTCGCTCAAGGGAGGCGCTCTGAACATGACCGTTACCTGGCAGCGAGGAGTTTTGGGCCTGCTCGAAGACGTTGATGAAACTGCTTTTGTGAAGAAAGTCTGCCAGAAGCTGGAGGCACTTATCTTCGAAGTCGCAGCTGTATCATCGTGATCCAGACGATTTTGCCTGGTCTGTTCTTCATAAACTATAGATACTACCTTACTAATATTAATGCGCCTTCTGGTGATGGTTCGCTCTGGCAAGCATACTGGCTCTCAAGGTCCCGCGAAGCGATTCCCTATGTCTAGGAATGTCCACATTTTTCACATTTGATCGGCTTCGATTGAACGGTTCCGTATCAACAGGAGTATCTGCAAGGTACGAAATGTTAAATGCTTGGTGTGAGGCCTGCAAGCCGAGGGCCGAGGAATACATGATTTAGAGTTTAGACACACTGATCGTCAGTCTACATGTAACTCCTACAACGACACCTCCCTCGCAGCGAGTAGCAAGACTTCATCACTTGCACAGATGAATTAAAGCAACGTGATATGACAAGAAGGCCTCGTGATTGCCATTCTAGCTGTGCAACGCTCGTCCTGCCGCTGAACATTTCACTTGCAAGGTATTACCACGAACACAAAAGGCCACTACGATCATGGCTCCCAGCTCCGTAGCATCGTCATCGACCTCTGGTTTCTTCCAGGCATTGCCAAAACTGAGACCTCAGTATACTTCTACGGAACACCCTCGTCATGGCTCTTTCCATACCACGGATGACCCGGTCCTAGACCGGCTGCTCCAACAGTACATCCCTCCTAATGCAAAAGCACAAGTCGCAAATGACATGCACGACGTCTCGCGCCTCGTCTTGACACCCTCAGTACTGAAAGATGCCATTGAAGCCGAAACAGTTCCGCCCAGACTCTCGCCACTGACCACTTTCGGCGAAGTGAACCGTGACGATCCCCTCATCGTCTGTCAAGGCTGGAAGAACCTCAAAGACATCGGGATTCAGATAGGATCAGTGGCCAAAGCCTACGATCCGTCTCTCGCGAAGCACAATCGCAGAGTCCACCAGTTTCTTGTAGATCATACTTGGAGCCCGGCGTCGGCGTTGACGATGTGTCCGATGAGCATGTCTGACGGGTATGCGAGTTTGCTTGCGCCGCGGCTGGATGATGTTGATGGAGACCAGCCCGGTCGAGCTGCTGTGTTGAAGGAGTATCATCGACGGTTGATCAGCTCGGATCCGAAGGAAGCGTGGACGAGCGGCCAGTGGATGACTGAGAGGTCGGGAGGGAGCGATGTGAGAGGTACAGAGACTATTGCACGGCGAGTGGAGATTGGCGATTCTGCTGCCGGTGCGGGTGGGAAAGATGTCCTCGGACAACCACTCGGACCCTGGGTCATCGATGGGTTCAAGTGGTTCAGCAGCGCCACGGACTCTGAAATGGCAATGCTGCTGGCACAGACTCCCAAGGGATTGAGTGCTTTCTGCGTCCCCATGCGTCGACAAACCAAAGGAGGCGGTTCCGAGCTGAATGGAATCCGCATCCAAAGGCTAAAGAACAAAATGGGCACCAAAGCGCTCCCCACCGCCGAGCTTGAGCTGAAAGGCGCTCGCGGCTGGCTCGTAGGCGAGGAAGGCAGGGGTCAAAGAGATCTCTACGATCCTCAATATCACTCGCTTGCATTCGGGCGCGGGCAGCGTCTCGGCTTGGTCGCGAGCTCTTGCTGTCAGTAGGGCGTATACTAAGGTTAGAAATGTTCGCGGCGCTGGGCTGTATGATAACGCGCAGCATAATTTCTGGATGGCGTCGGAGACGGTCAAGTACTGGGCTGCAACTTCTTTCACCTTCTTCGGCATAGCTCTGCTTGGATGCTGCGAGCAAGGTGTTGGAGTCATGGCGCACACTCGTTCTGCGAAGCTCTTTCCGGACGCCCAGACGGCTAGCCAACTTCTCAGATTGTTGACGCCTGTCATCAAGTCGCAGGCTAGCTTGGCTTCTGTGGCGGGTATTCGAGCGTGCATGGAATCGCTTGGAGGTGTGGGCTACTGTGAGAACTATGAAGACGGAGGTGTCCTGAACTTGGCGAGACTGTTCCGCGATACCACCGTCAACACCATCTGGGAAGGCACTGCGAGCATCAGGCTGATGACGTTGGTCGAGTCTTGAGAGACAAACGTATCGCGGGAGGCAAAATCGTGGAGGACGTCTATGCGCCGTGGGTGAGGTCGGTCCTCAAGCCCTGCAGGCGAAGACTCACCAAGGAGCACGATGCCATTCTGCAGCGGCTCGATGACTTCGTGGCTCTGGCATCAGAGCTGAAGTCTGATCCAGCTCAGCTTGAATACTGCGGCCGGTTCTTGCTTGATCACCTCGAGGTTCTGACAACAGCAACATTACTACTACACGATGCTGGCACAGACGACGATGAGATCGCGGCTGGCATTGCTATCAGATACGTACGGCTAATGATCTCGTCAAACGACCGCGGGCATTGTCCAGCTAGCGACTGGAGAGTCGAGTCTGCTCTTGACAGGAAAATCTTCTTGGGCGTCGACGTCGCATCTGGGCTCAAATTAGAGAAGCTCTGAATTAATTGACATTGACACTTAACATGCGCTTCCAACAGTGTCTGTGTTCTGCTAGCGCAAAAGCTGGAGTCAGGCAAGGATTTGATTTCATTCAAAACTGGCGGCTTCCAACGCCGTTGAGCTACGTGTACTGGCTACCGTAACACTGGCACAAGAGTGATTCCACCTGTCTCTCGAAGCACATCGTCCTCTCGTGACTACAACATTGGTCCATGATGCAATATGGTCTCTCAATCATCCTCCATTTCCTCGTCGCTGTCAATGTCCTGCTCGGACCTCCACGGAACGTCTTCCGGCTGAACTGTGAGCAAGTCAAGTAGGGGAGTTCATCTTTGCTGTCCAGCTTGAGAGTGGAAGTAACGAGCTCAGCAACTGTTTTCGAGGCTTGCACTTTCAAAGAGTCGATTGCGAATTTCACATCGGCGTCCTTGACTTTGCCGAAGTAGTCTTTGTTCCAGTCCCGGCAAACATCTTCGGCGTTGAGGTAAGCATTGCCGCCGGTTGCGATGATCCGGTGGAAACCTGCAAGGGTGTTACAGCCATGTTCGTGGTTGCAGATATCTTTCAACACTGATATTTCATCGCGCTCTTCATCATGCTTGTCGAACAACTCGAGTGCACCAACGTGTGCCGTAATCCAGTCTCTGAATATGTTGACAGCGCTATACGCAATGGGCCGAACGTGCTGACTAACAATTTGTGAATTTTGGAGTGGTCCGCGGAGGGTGATAAACACTAGGGCCTTCTCAGCGTGCATCCTCTTGTAGTAAAGCTCGCGGGATCTCTGAGAGACACGCTGCTGAATGGGACCAGACAGCGTAGGGTACTTGAGAGGATCCTCGTGACTCGAGCTATTGCCCACCAGGTGCTTGAAGGCTTCGTCAAAGACAACTCGACTATGGAGTTCAATACCAATATTGAGCCAATGCTCGGGATCTTTCTCAATTGCCGGCCAAAGCGTGCAGTCTTGGACATACCCGAGCAAGAGGGTGTCGAAGGCGCTCGATACCTTGTGCACAGCCTCGTATTTCAGAGCGATCTTGAGGATATTCTCGATCTGCGACAATGCTGACGTTGGGTCCTTTTTCGACAGCCCGTGGTTGCGTCTACCGTCAAGCATGTGGAAGAAGCTGTGATATGCCTTGATCCAGCTTGTAGAGTCGGGAGCGTCGGCAGTCGTCATGTCGCGGTGATCGGAGTCGATGACAGCATCGTCCTCATGTTTCACTTCCTCTGTGGTGATCTCACTCTTTGGCTGGACAATGGGCTCCCGCTCGTGGTCAAGCGCAACGGCCTTGAGCTTAGGCATTGCCTCGGTGAACTCAAGAAACAGCAAATGTTCCAGCCTATTCTGGTATTTGAAGTCCTTAGATGCTTGTGCGGACTGCTCGCAAAGATCTGCGAGAGTCGCCGAAGCATTCTTAAGGACTCTTGTGTCGATCAAGTACGACTTGGTGAGATCGTCGGGATCCAGAACGATGAGCATATCATGGCAACCAGAGTTCATCTAAAATCATAGGTCAGCAAGATTGTCTCACAACCACATAGTGCTGCTTGTCACTACCTTGTTGTGTGCTGCGAGCAAGACAGCGCCGTCGACCCATGAGGCCTGGGAACGAGCAGGTATCGCCTCGCGCTTGGCTTCCGATTCTTCAGCAATATGCTCACCAGCGGCTTCAGCACCTGAAGACTCTTGTGGGGTCTGTTCTGGACCCTCTGCTTCTACGACATGCTCAACCATCTGGCATCCATCACCTGCTTCCTGCGTGACGGATCGCTTTCCCTCTTTGTGAAGATCCGAGTCTTGCATGTTTTCTCTGCATCGCGCCTAGAGCGAGTTGTTTCTTCCTCAAAGTCTGCTGCGCGGTCGCCAGTCAGGAGATTCTGTGACCATTCGTCGCCTGGATGCACGGTCGCATCGCCATTCGGGCTTGTCGGCGTACTCGCAGAACGAGACGCCATTTCAGCATCGTTGTGTTCTATAACAGATATCGAAGAAGGCGTCGGGCCACGACTGGATTGTCCGAATTCCATGTCGGATGAGGCGATACTTGCAGCCGGTGTCGATGGTGTGTTGGGCGGCGAGGTTCGTGCTTGAGCGCGGGTTGAAGGCATCCTGGCAAAAGGGCGCTGTGACGTTGTGAACGCGACACTTTCACGTGCTTCAACAAAACAGAAACTATCACCTCGGATGGCACGCGAATGTGTAACACGCGAATGCAAGACGTGCCTCGATCGTAAGCTGGCTCAATAAATTCTCCAATTGACTGGAGCGCCGATCTTAGGCTGTCTGGGTGTGGGCAAGAACTCGGGCGTATCGTGCTTCTTGTATGTGATGTGCCTTGCGTGCGTTGGTTGTGTCAAGAGTCTAATGGGTTGTAGTCCATGCATAAGATATCGGTTCAGCGAAACAAAGCCGTGCGATGGTTCTAATGACACCAAAGCATGTGACATGGGCAAGCGCAGCTCCAACCTCACTTGACTGCGAGGCACAAGATCGCACCCCTGTCAGCGCCCTGCACAAGCGAACTCAAAATCTCACTTCATACGATCCTGCCCTGGTCATGTACCTCACCCACTTGACACTCGAGTAATTGCTCTTCTCAAACACTTTCAGGTATCTCACAAGCAATCCACTACTGGTGAACATGAGCAGCGAGAACTGCATGCTCAGCGGCGGCCGGCTCCAAGCCTTCGCGTTCGTCATCGTAGTCAAGCTCGCCTCAGCAGAAAGCACAAACTCTGACTGACCTGTGAAGCGAGCAATCTTCCACACAATTGCGTTCTCACTAGGCTCATACTTGGCTTTGCCTTGCGACGTACGCGAAGAAATGTCTGCGGTGTTGAGAGGCGTTGGAATCTTGACCACGACGTTCGTGGCGAACAACTTGGAGCCGTAGTTCGCTTTGATGGCGATGGAGTATTCGACCTTGGTCTTGCCGACTTCGTTGACAATGGCTTGGACTTTGAATGGCAGGTTGACATTCTCGGTTGCGCGATAGTTCATGAGCTGGAACGATCCGTCAGGCGGGATGAAAGAGATTGTGCGGTCGTTTGTGAATGAGGATAGCTTGACGCATTGGTGGAGAGAGACGTCTTCCAGAGTGACAGAGCCGGCTGCAGCTTTGGAAGCTTTGTTGCCGCCCATGTTGCCCACTGGTCCGTCGAGAGATGTGTCTGCGCCATTCTCGCCGAGTGTGAACGGTCGTTGAGGCCGAACTTGCATTCTGGCATGCCTGTGAGGTAGGCCCGCATCTCAATTGCACCGTTGACATCGGCTCTCAGCACAGTTCCGTTTGCAGAGACGAGCAAGTTGACATCCTCAATCACGTCTACGAAAGCCTCATTCTTGCGGTACTTGATGTTGTCTCTCCTCCACGACATGGCACCAGTAGCCTGCATGGTGATCTTACTGCTATCCTCGATCGTAGGCCGTTGCGATTGCACGCCTTCGGTTGTGATGTACATCTTCAGAGTCTCCGTCTCGGTGTTCTGTGGGTAGCCAAAGTCCAGGATTTCGTCCAGCAGCTCGTAAATCATGACAAAGTTGCTCTTGACAGCCTCCTCATCGAACCGCCCAAAATAGCTTCGTCCCAAGTTGACCAGCTTGTAGAGGAACTCAAAGACCAGAGCGCTGTTGACATTGCCCTTAGTAACGCCGACAATGTAGATGTTTTCGCTCTTAATGTGGGAGAATGTTGTGCTTCCAAGGGTAAGAATGGGTGATCGGATCTGGGCATTTGATATGACCTGGATACGGAAGACATCGGCCAGTCGAGGGCGCATGTCCTGGCGGAATGCGCGTAGAATGAGTAGTTCGCCCTTCTGGTTGAAGAGCAGGATACCGGAGAGCATGATGGGTATGTGGCGCACCCGGAGGTGTCTTGGGCTGAGAGGAAGTGCGAATGGGCGTGTTCTTCACACAGTCCTGACGATTTTACGACTTTTAACACCGTTAAGGAGGGGACTGGCTTTGGAGAGACATGGATGTCAGCGGAGCTGCTTCGGCGATGGATCGCAGCTGCACCAAGCAAGCACAAGCAAGAGGCGCGGAACATCACATCACAATCTACCACCAACATCAACTGCACCACGCCCGCTCAACACCGCCGTCGCAACCCAATCCACCTCAGCAACACCTCCATCGTATCTATATTCCACTTGCGATCTGCCCAACACCAGGCCACCATCTACCTCGCGCCGCGCATAGCTCTTCCCAACAACCGATAAGGCAACACCAGCAGCAATCATGAAGCCCGTCGTCTCCGCCTTCAACGCATGGACATGGTATGCAAGAGAAGAGATCTAGGCAGAAGGAAGAAAAGAAGGACAAGAGCACTGACACCCTACCTCCCAACAGCGTCGTCATCTCCATCTTCGCCATCATAATCCTCAGCACCATCGGCAGCATGTTCGCCGCCGGCAACCACACCGTAATGGGCTCCGCCGAAGATCCCAAAGACGGCAAATCAGTGGCCGCAGCCGTTTTTGGTGCGGTCATCATCTATGGTGTACGTCTAGTCCAATGTTTCTGCTATCGCAAAGCGGAGGCTTTCAGAAATGCCGCATCCATCACGAGACCCATGCTGACCGCGCAAACCTAATTCAGGTCTTCCTTCTCTTCTGCGGCAGTCAGGCGTTCCTCCACCAGAGACAACGAGCGGGCGGCGAGATTGCGCTGCGGTAGAATATAGGACATATAATAGGCGAAAAAGAATCAGACTATGGCGCGAAGGTTGCGGCATTGGTCAAGGCCGGATGGTTTGCGGTGGCGTGCCAACCTCGAGACTACTGTTATATAGAAGGCAAGGGCAAGGGCCGCCAGACCGGGAGACACTTGCGAGCACTATTGGAGTTTCTATAATGATACCTAGGGGCGTTTTCTTTTATCTGTTCTTGAGGATGACAAGTGCTTTTCAGTCCTTTTGCTGGCCGCCGTTTACTTCCCTTTTCTGTCAGCTGTGGGACAGTTTGAGCGAGGTATCTTGCTTTCTGCATGTAGATTATGCGAATGAAGACTGGATGGTCATTTGTCCGCGTCTTCTACTCTATTTCCTCGGTAGTGCTGCATGAAGTAGATGCATGCTGTCGTTGGGACTCGACGAAAGTACAGCTGATGGAACAGGCAGCAGACGATGGAGTTTCGGCGGTCACCATGATGTGTTCGACGCGAACTGTGGTCATGATTCATATTACTTCGCGATGATGGGGTATCTCGTGTGTTGTTACATAATTCACGCCGGGTCATCTGGCCCAGCTCGCCACTCGCTTGTTTCTCGTCTTCACCACTCATCAACAATGGCTGCGAAGAAGTGCCTCCTCTCTCGCGATGACAGCTCATCACAATCAAAGCCTAACCAATGCTTCGCCCTCGCCACCACATGCGCGAGAGCCTTACGACTCTCCAGCAGCGTCGTCATCTCCACCGCCACCAAAGCCGCCAAAAGTGCCCGCACCCCAGACCATGCCTTTGCTCCGCATCGCCTTCTTGGCTTGCGCCAACCTCTTCCTCTCCTCCGCACCCTCGCGGCCCTTCTTCTTGCCCGCCTCGTGCACAGCCCTTTGCCTCTCAGTCTCCTCAGCCTCCTTGACAGCAATGCGCATGGCCTCTTCCTTGTCCTTCATACTCTCTGAGATGAGCGACTGCGCGTGCTCAAGGGAGTCGAACTTGTTGAACTCGGCAACGTCGAGGTTTGCGGCCAGCGCGTAGGCGTTGAGATCCATGCGGACAGGATCTTTACCAAGGAGAGCGGCGGTGACTCGTTCCGGGTCAATACGCTCTTGCGGTTGAATTTCTTCTTAATCTGCGCGCGGGTCTTTGGCGGGAATAGCTGGCTGATGATCATGAAGTCGGTGCCCCAATTCTTTAGTGCGTCGTAGAATCGGTCGGTCTCGTCCTCGCTCCACGGGTCGCTCTTAGACTTCCACATGGGTACACGGTCTTTTTCGTCGCGCTTGCGGTCGTTCATATATGTTGCGCGATTGTGGAATCGGGTGAGGTCGTTCTCTTCTTCGACGGGCGCTTGCATGGCGATTTCGGCTTGTGCTTGGGCACGGCGATCAATCTGCAACGTCTCTTCGTCTTCTACAATCTCGCCGTTGACAACTCGGAAGCCCAGACCGCCTTCTACAGCGCGAGTCGTCGTGTTTTGTTGTTGGTCCGGTACACCACTTCCTTCGGCCTCAGTAGACGCCCGAGCTCCTTGTTCCTTCTGCGATGCAAGATTTGAACTTTCGGGCTGCATGCCCTCTGCCTCAGCACGTCTCCTGCGTTTGACATCGTCCCAATCGATCTCAGCCATCTTCTTCTCGTTCTGAAGTCTTGCCATAGCGTTTCTGCTTGGTTATCGTATACATTGAAAGCGCTTCTGGGTCGATTTCATGAAGTTCTGGATCGGACTCTGGCTCCTCTTTCCCTGCATCTTGCCCGTCTTCGCCAGCTTCCTCTGAACCGGCTTTCTTCGCTCGAGTTTTTGGTGCAGCCTTCTGGCGTGGTTTGCGAGGTTTCTTAGGGTTTGCCGCAGCTGGCTCGCCATCTTGGCCTTCAACAGGCTCCTCTTCGTCCACGCGAGCGGGAGTCTTGACCTTTCTTGGTTTGCGTTTCGCAGGCGCTTTCTTCGGTGCAGCAGCCGCATCCTCCGTCTGAGGCGCATTGGACGTGTTCGCATCTTCGGTGGGATCCTGAGCTGCGGCCATCATACGAGCCACATGAGGTCGCCGCGGAGTTTGCGAAGGTCCTGCTACTGCACTGTCCTCGAGTTGGGCTTGCACCATGGCGTTACTTCGTGTGCTGCTGCGTTTTGGCGCCTTTCTCGTTCTTGTTTCCGCTGGGTCTGTTTGCCGTGCACGTTTTGCTGGACGTACTGTCGTGCTTGCCGTCTCCTCTGTCGATTGTATCGGCTCCTCAGTCGTGTCTCCGGTATTCTCGGCAACCTGCGATGCACCCGAAGCGGCCAGATTCGACTCGGCAGCCACGTCCATCGGTTGCGAGGAATCAGTAACATGGTCTGACACCGCACGACTGTCGGATGGTGTTGCATTGTTATTCACGGTCGGTTCGGCGTCGGGAGAATATGCAGGCGGAGGTGTGCCACCTCGAACGTGGGTATACCCGGGCAAAGTGTTCTGGTCGAAAACCGGCTCTTGACTTATAGAACTGCTTTGCGCCCGCACTCGACTTGGCACATCCGGGAAGGGTGAGGTGGTATTTGACGTCGGTGCGACAAGTTGAGCAACAGCCTCTGTCGTGGATGCGATCACCGTCGACTGCGCATGATTTGCGGGTGCGTGCTGAGAAGATTCTTTGGAGATGGTAACGGGTTCTGCGAATCGCACATGCGCCTCGGTGGTCGGCCGTACTTGTTGGGTTGGTGGAGGTGATAGAGGACCGGTAGCGGCATTGTTCGAGGTAGAGGTATCGGCGATTGGTTGTTGTGCGACTGGTTTCGGGGCCGGTTGACTGCTGGTGCTGGTTGTGGTGCGGATGAGCCTGGCGGTCCTGCTGGGCGACGGCGCGGTGGTGCCTTTGGTGCCGCCTTTTTGCCAGAGGTGGCAGAGCTAATAAGCGTCGACATGACGAGGTATTGGCGCTAGCATTGAGGTGTAGCAGGGTATGTTGGTGGTCAGGCGCGTGGATGGAGGATATTTGGATGGTATCGCGGGGACTGAACTGCACGACTTTCTTATCGCGAAGACTTGCATCGAGCCTCGCTCACGCTAATGCCGCTTGCCGTGCTAGTGGATGGCCTCAGGCGCCATTCACGTTGCCGTGCGAGGATGAGTCCAATGCCACCCAACAAACATTCACACATCCACTACCACACGCAATATCATGCAAAGTGGCTGCCTTCATATTGATTAACCTCGAGTAACAACCTCACTTGTGCTGGTGAAAATGTGAATACCGTCACGTGCTCTCGCCCCGCCCCGTTGCGGAACCTTAGCCCGCCACGGCACTTTAGCGGCTCAGGTTGAGCGAGTGCCAGCCAGCCAGCCAGCGAGATCTCCTTTCGCACGGTTTTGCACACGTCTTACCAGCCTCACCCACCACGTCCATCACCCACACGCTCCTCTGCATCGCGATCGCCGTGCTTTCTTGCACACCGTAGGCGACTCGTCATCTCTGCAAATCTGGATTCATGAGGTAGTGCTGCCCATCAGCGCATCTCGCGCATGCCATCACCTGCCGCCTTCTCAAATGCCGCCGCAACAACACCTTCGCTCCCGGTGCCTTCATTCGACAAGGCCAAAATGGAAGATCGAAAGCGCTCACTAGTGCCGATGCTGATGAGCCCGTTTCGCGATCCAAGCGCGTGAAGGATGAAGAATGGAGCCCCTCGGATGAGCGCCGAGAACGAGGCTCAGGTCGAGGTATGTACACGCTGCCACTTGCCGTTGCCTATCTTGAGGCATTGCTGACAGTAGTCCACTTTCAGGCCTATCAAAAGGATGCCATCCTCCGCCAGATGAACGAGTACAAGCGCGAGCAAAAGTACTGGCAAAAGAGTTTACGAAGCTCAGCGAGAAACTCACACATCACGATGACCATCTACGCACAATCGACGCATGGTTCTCTCAGCTGCTTGATGAAGTCCGAATATTGGCAGCTGATTCTCTGCCGACACCCACCAAGTGCCACCACAGCCTCTGGTAGGATAACCCGCGTACAACCATTGCGGAATACATTTGCTAAGAGTCGGTTTAGGTGGCGAAATATACAAATCAGCCCTCGAATTCTCCGACAATGAGCAATTCTCGACACACCTAGCAGAGCGGTCCCAAAAGATTAAAGACGCCATTTCTGATATCTTTGGCCGCATTCCCAACGCTTCGCCAGAAATTATGAAGCTGCAATCTCAGCTTGCGGCTGCTCTTGCGGAGGAAAAAGTCGCAATTGCAAGATGTCAAGGTCTGGACTCGGAAAAGCAACAATTGACCGACCGTCTGGAGACCGCATCTTACCGCTACCTGAAAGCTGAGAAGGCGGTGGAGAGAGCGAAGAGTCTTCAGGTGCAAAAGCTCGAACGTCAAGCCATGCTTGGCGGAAATGGCGAGGTCTCTCCGAGCACGAGCAAGCGTGCTGCGACTCCAATCAAGCACGAGACCAACGGAGAGCTTGAAAATGGCGTATCAGGAGCTGAATCCGACACCGCTCGCAAGGAGGCGGTGGCAGTCGCAGATCAGCGAAAGAAGCAGCTTGAAGATCTCGAGGCCGAGAACGACCGATTGACAAATGAGCTCTCTGCCGCTCGAACCAAAGTTGCCAGCCTCAAAGACGAAGATTACGCCGAAACTGCACTATTCAAAACTTTCAAATTGCAGCATGAGGATGTCATTAAGCGTGTCAACGACCTGGAAGCCACCAACTTGCAACTGCGCGAAGAGGCACAAAAGTACCAAGCCGAACGCACGCAACATCGGGCCAACATCGAAGAGGACAATCGTACTCAAACGACCGAGAAACGAAAGCATGATTGCTCGAATCGAAGTGGATCTGGCCAGAATCAGAAATTCACGAGACGAGCTTACATCAGAGCTTGCAATCCGAAAGAGCGCCGATGATGAGAGGCGAGTTTCTACTGAGCAGATTAAGGAGCTGGCCGCATCCAAGGACATTAGGATTACTGCACTGGAGTCTGAAGTGGAACGACTGAAGCTTCAAATTGGCGAGGCGAAGGCAGCTGAGTGTGATCACAGTGGTATGGACGAAGAAGCACTTAGATCCAAACTTCGTACTCTTGAGAACCAGTACAACTTACTCAGCCAAGAGTTACCTTCTATGGAAACTGCTTGGAAGAAGACTCAAGCCCTGGCTGCCAAAAAGGTTACTGAAGTCACTAATTCAGAAGATCTGGTCATCAAGCTCAACGCGGAAAAGGCGAAAGCCGAACAGAAATACTTCGCCGCCATGAAGGCCAAGGATGCGAAGAGAGCGAACTTCGCGTGCTCAAATCTCAAAATGCTCGCTCGAGCGAAATTTAGTCAGCTCAAAGATGCAGACAGCAAGACACGAGAACTGGTCATTTCCCTGGAGCGTCAAGTTGCAGAGGCCAAGGATGGTTTGACCAAGCTGGAGCAACAGCAACGAACTGTCGACCAAAAACACAAGGAGGCTACCACGCTCGCCGAAGGTCTTAAGAAGCAAATTGAAGAGCTCAACACTCTGGCCACTGCCAAGGACAAGGATTGTTTGGCCGCATCGAAAGCACGCCGAGAAGCCGAAGATGCACTAGAGCAGCTGAAGGTACGGCTTGAGGATACCAAGAAATCATTCGAAAACCTGCGGAAAGCGAAGGCCACCGTGAACAGCACCAGCGGAGAGGATGGGGGTAAGTTTCCAATTATTCCGCGTTCATGAGTGACATCTTACTGACTTTGTCCTCCTAGCAACTTGCTATCTGCCCGGTGTGCACCTCCAACATCCGAAACACTGCTCTAAAGCTCTGTGGGCACGTTTTTTGCTCATCTTGCGTCAAAGATCTGATCTCAAACCGTTCACGAAAGTGCCCCAGCTGCGGCAAATCATTTGGTTCTGGAGATTCTATGAGCATCGTCCTGACCTAAATGCGATCTACACGATGATAGACAGGGAAGGTGGCGAAAGAGCGCAACAGACGATGAAGAGACGCTTTGTCAACAGCGCCTCCTCTGTCTATCACATCACCCAATTTGAATTGACCGACAGTCCGCATGACACCTGAGGAGACAGAAAGATTCGCGTGGCTGAGCTGTGCTTGAAACAGTCCAACCACGCATGAACGTCAAGCGTCATCCAGTTCTCCGCCTATATACCAATCACGCGAAAGTACGCCATGAGTGAGGAAGAGGAAATTACCACTGCTTCGCGTGGCGTGTATGTGGTGAAATGCAGAGGGGTGTTGGAGGGAAGCGCTTGAGCTGCGGGCGCCGCATCGCGCTTGTTGTAACTTGTATGATATAATTTAATCCCGCGAGCCGAGATGGGAGGGTTTTAGCGGCTTTGGCATCAGTAGAGCATGAAGTATGAGACTTTGCAGGCCAAATATACCCCACCACTCTTCAACACGTACTTGCATTCGCTGCTTTGTTGTAAATCTGTGAAGTCGTGCTTGGTGCAACTTGGTGCTGCATTCATATCTTAATGCTGGAGTGTGATTCCTTCGCCTCCGAGTGCGCCCAGCACTATGGTATTCATATCACTGTATTCGTGGGCAGATTTGTCATTTATAGTACCTCCTAGCTGTGACGGCTGATAGTCAGTGGTGGCGATGGATTGTACGGTACGCGCTGCCGAGACAGGCAACGCACAGCCACATGGGCTGAGACCTCGCATGACGAGGGCGGCCAGACGTGTCCAATGCTACATTATCCCAGCACTGCAAAAGTCCACTTCTTCATTTAGGAACACAGAACAATGAAGCAGCGCGTCACTTTCATCCAGCCTGAAGGCACTGGCATCGACCCCAATGGCATCTACGTCAACCCTGATACTGTCGTCTTCAGCAATGCCCGCAGCGCCGCGCTGCAGAAGCAGTTGACGTTGGCGCTGGACGACTTGCCGGGTGAGGTGTGTATATATCATATTACACTGTTGCAATGCACAGTTCCATGGCTAACATTAACGTCACAGGTCGCCGCAATCTTAGAACAATGTCATGAACTGCACATCCGCTGGTCTGCCCCCGTCGACCACGCTCTGCCAGCTCCATTCGTCTCCCGCCTCCCAGCAGGCCTGCACGTCTTCTTCACACCTCTCAAAGCAGGCTCCGAGGTCAACCTCTGCCCGCTTCTCCAACAGCTCTTTGGTCCAGGGCTAAAGTGCTCCTCTACCAACAAAATCTTTCACCCGGCCCTCACAGCTCTCTGAGACCTTCTCTTCCTCGCCAGCTATCAGTACTTCCAGGTCCTCCCCAGCCTGGCCCACTTCAACGATTACTTGCAAGCCAATGGCTGGAAAACGGACTGAAGGCCAAGCTTGCTTGCGAGAACGAGGCTGAGTTTGCCACGTATGCTGCTTCGCTGGATCTCGATTTACGATGCTATTAGCCATGCTTCAGTTTGAGCGCTGCGTGGAGCGCGGACGTCGATGCGCTGGTGCAGAGGCCTGGGTCAGCATTACTGACCGCACTGTTGTGAAGTTTAGAAGAGGATCACAGGGTTGAGGTGGGCATTTTGGCGCCTGAGAAGGCGGATGAGGTCGAGGAGCTCAAGCTTGGTGGATATCTTGCTGTGTTGGGAGAGAATGATAAGCCCAGTATGTTACTGCCTGCGTGCACGATAGGTGAAATTGAAGCTAACTGTCTTTTCCAGGCGCGACACTCTTCTCCTTCCCCTCCCGCCACCACCCTCTCCCATCCACCCAAGCGCAGCAATCCGTCGCAGCAACCTTCCAACACCCAACCGGCCTCCACCCAAAACTCGACCTCACATTCCCCATCAGCTCCCTAACCCCACCTCAACCCTCCTGCGCACTCCACGCCTACCTCACCCTCCCCTCAGCCCTCTTCATCGACCGCTACCAATTCTCCGACGCCCTCTTCCTACAGTCGCAAAACCTCAAAGCCCTCCGCGCGCTCAGCGGCGAGCAAGATCTCGAAGCTCCAGACTGGGTCATCGATGCCTGGGGTTCTGCAGCCCTCTTTGAGCTCGCTCGACCTACGCAGAAAGCCGGCGGAGAGGGTGAGACGCCACGATCCCCCCACTCCAAACCCGGCAACCTCTTCTCTTCCTCTTCGAGTCTCGCAGTCCCAGCTCCCGCGGTCTTCTGGGCTTGCAACGCAGACGAAGGCACAAAGTTCAAAGTCAACCCTTTCGACCGCGAGAATCTGGGGTACGATGGGCTCTTTGGAGCGAAGACGATGTTCTATCACGTTCCGCCTGCGCCTGTTGAGGCTGAGGTTGAGAATGGGTTGTTGTTGAATCTGGATGTGCCTGTGCTCAATGAGGCGGGTGCGGGATGGGTGAGCATGGCGACGATGGCGGTTGTGCTTGCTGGGTTTACGTGGGTTGTTTGGAAGCTTGTTGGTGGTGGTGGAGCTGTAAAGGACGTGAAGAAGGAGGCGAAGAAGAAGGAGTGAGCTGACTGTGTGAACCTGTGCAAAGACAAATGTAGGGTACTAGGTATACGGCCTAGGGCCAATATGTGTTTGCGCCTTGCAAGCTATCGTAAAGGAACAGTCAAACTGGCCGTGAGATAGGTGTGCGCGCGTATGTGTGGTTTAATACGGGGTCACATTGATGTTGTGCAGCTTTGACAGTGCGGATACTTTATTACGAGCGTCGAAGCTTTCCGAGGTACGGCATTCTCTCACCATCATTTCCATCCACTCCATTATTATTGAACATTTAGCAGTAACTGAATGCGAGCGAGCTCCGCGGAACGCACGTGTAGGGTCAACTGATGATTCGTCTCACCTGGGAAGCTTTCGTGAACGGTTACGTATCTGGTCCTTTGATGTATTCAATGGGTGAGTCTGGTGTCCGTTGGATTTCGCTGTTTCTTCAATAGTGATGACCTTCTTCTCCGGTCATTATTGTATCCCTTGATGTTTCGGTGTGGTCGAGAGCGCTCCAAACGTCATCTGCATGCAGATTGCCTGTTATCGTGACGTACCCGGAGGACAATCCGTCGCCCCACCAAAAATCGCGATTGAATGACGATTGTTTTACGATCATTCATATGTGGTTCGCCCGAATTGAGCTGATCACTTCTTAAGCAATTACAGATTGCTGATCCTGTTTCTTGAATTCTCTAATCCCAATTTCAAACATAATCAATAAATCAAAATCAAAATGTCTGGACAAGAAGAACCCGTTACCGCCTACCCAGGAAGATTTCTCCGCAAGATCAGCAGGGTGGCCCTGGTCTCGATAAGGATATGATCGAGCAGGCCAACTGGACACAGCTTGAGTACTGGGGCGACGACGGAAAGCCTTACCTCAAGGAGTATGAAGGTAGAGGATTGCTGGAGAAAAGGCTGTTCTTATCACTGGAGGTGACAGCGGTATCGGTCGCTCCGTTGCGATCCTTATGGCAAGAGAAGGCGCCGACGTGTCAATTCTCTACCTGCCCGAGGAGGAAGAGGACGCCAAGTACACCATCAAGCAAATCGAGAAAGCCGGCCGCAAAGGCCACGGCTTGCAATACGACTTGTCCGTCGAGGAGAACTACAAGAAGGCTATCGACGAGCACATCAAGGTCTTCGGCAAGATCAACGTGCTCGTCAACAACGCCTCGATGCAAGTGTCTTGCCAAGACCACAGAGGAAATCGACCTCTCCACTGTCAACAAGACGTTCCAGACCAACATCATCCAGATGATGGGTTTGAGCAAGTTCGCTCTCCAGCACATGAAGCGCGGCGACAACATCGTCAACTGCGCCTCTGTTCTCGGTTACGAGGGCGACCCAACCAAGGTCGACTACTCGTCCACCAAGGGCGCTATCGTCACTTTCACTCGCGCCTTGGCCAAGCAACAAGCTCCTAGAGGTATTAGGGTCAACGCCGTTGCTCCTGGAATCATGTAAGCATTTGCCTCCCCCTCCGATTCTTTTCGTACATTTAGCTAACTACTTTTCAAGCTGGACTCCTCTCCAGCCCGCCACCGCCAACGTCCCCGCCGAGGGCATGAAGAACGTCGTCGGTGTGGGCATGGCTCCGTTGAACAGGACTGGTATGCCCGTTGAGATTGCCACTGCGTTCATCCAGCTGGCTTCGCCGCTCGGTTCGTACTTCACTGGCGAGTGCATTCACGTACTGGTGGTATTGAGATGCAGGGATGTTGTTCCTCTGAACGACATATTATGATTAGTTCATTTTAATTCAGATGTCTTCCTTTTTTTCGTTCTTCAATTCGAAGCATCACACGTCAGCCAGAACACGCAATCCTGCTTTCCATCTCGCCTTCCACGCTGCCGCTGATCCTGTTTGTGTCCGCAGCTCCAGCTCCGGTACGCCTTCTATCCGTGCATCATCACAATTCGGAGACATATGACCAGCCACTCCATAGATCTTTGCTGGTGTTGCTGATGGAAGGCTGCGGAACAGTTCAAGCAATGCGCTCTAGCCCATGCGCAATAATAACTGCCGCTGTTATGACCGCAATCTAGATTAGCATTTTCCAGATTGACGCTAGATTCGCGAAGGGGCGCTTCTTAACCTTGCTAGTGCGAGAGCCAGTTGTCAGCGATCCGGATGGGATCTCCGATGCGGACCTCAGTCCGGCGACAACGTCTGGGTTTGTGTGACGAGTAATGACTACATTTACTGTCGGTGCTTGCTACGGAGGAATGGCCCTGATCGACCTCTTCGAAAGACAGAGAAGAAGTCGAGTTAAGAAACCGAAATTGCGGTGGTTCAAGTGACGTTACTGCGTAGGTTCTTTCGACTTTGATCGAGCGAACACCGGCGAGTGGAATGATCGAGAGATCACTCATCATATCGCATCAATTATGCTTCCACACGTGCCACGTGCCTAGCAATTGTGAACTGGCCGCCTTACCCGTTTGACTGGAAACAATACGCTAGCCTATGTGGCTAAGGAAATCGTGGAGGTCCAAAATAATTCGTGTGGGTTGTCAACAACGTTTGTGCTGCAGCGACAGCGATCGTTCCTTAACCTTTGTTTTACTTGCCGTCTCGCAGCGAGAGCAAACGCGAGGAAACGGCACGACGGTGCTGCTGTTCATCTGAAGTATGTCTGCACCCGAGCCCACGGCGCCTGCAGATGAAGTCACACGTCTGCATTACCTGATCGACCAGGTTCGTGGCGGCTTGGACTCAACAACGACAGACAACAGCCGTCCACAGTATGCGACACCCGCCATAGACGATGCGCGAGATGGAATTCGTCTACCAGGCATCTCCGCCATATTTCCAGCCTTCTCATCTGCGCGGAGCATTGGCGCTTCAGCATATCCCACGCCGGCGTCTAATGCTAACACGCCCTTCACGCCAAGTGGCAAGTCTCCTGCACATTTCACACCAACACCACATGTACCGCCGGAGCAACATGCGCTCAGCAGTCATCTCGAAGAAGTGCGTCGTGGATTCGCGTTCCATCGAAAATGCAACCGCTATGCTTTCATTGCTTGCAACGAGGCGCACGTGGAACACTTGCTTAACGAGTATCAAGGCAGCATTGTTAAAGTCGTTCAATCAACGATGTAAAGACTTGCGAGGTGTTCTCTGTTGCTGTCATTTCGGCCACATTCAACAGAGTTGAGATTCGTGCTGAGATAGGCGACTTGTTCTATCAAGTCGCATCCGACCGGATCGGAGACTGGGTGCTAAGCCAGCCTCTGACTGCTATGCGATGTTGTGCCTTGCTGGGTCTTTCAAATTTGTTTCAGAAAGCTACGATATCGATTCTCTATTTCGGGGGTAAACATCACCTTGATGGGACACTCACTTCATGCACTAATGCTGCTATATCGTTAGACCTGGCACTGGCTCTTGCCAACGGATTGTGGCACACATCTGGCATCGAGATACTCGATGTGAGCCGTTCAGATCACGTCGAATTCCAACAAATATGGCGGTCGGTAGCCTTCGGTCGGGCATGGCTTCAATATACCATTGGGACGTGCACATCGGATGACCAACTATGGCTGCCTCCCGTGGTGGGTGACATTCCCCTACCACATACCATGCAGCTTACTAAACATGTGGCTTAGACAGCTCTGACAGATGACGGGATGCAGATCGATGCCGCAACACAGATGCGCATCTTGCTGCTCCGATGAATTCACCCGTATCGCAATCATTGCTGCTCGTGTGATGAAGGTCCTTGCGGCATGCACACTCCCGACACTCTCTTACCTGCCGTGCGAATCCTGTCCAAAGAGATAGGGCAGTGGTATGACGGCTTGCCGCCGACCGCAAACTCCAACGAGCTTGCACACACGCCCTGGGACGAACCGAAAGCGGCTCTTGCATATGTCCACTTGGGTCATCTGGGTGCAATCACTCTCATCTTTCGAAGGACTTTGAGCGTGTACAAACACAAGTTTGGCAGCCAGAAGCACCGGTTACAACCTGCAGAGCGAAGTCAGTTGGCAACGATCTTCGTCGACGGCATCGTCGCGGCGAAACAGTCGTCTCAGATCTTATCCTTGTTCCTCGGCGAGCAGGCTGGCACGCGACACTGCTGGGCTGTCATGTAAGTCATACCATCTCATCACCGCTGACGGCCAAACATGCCGAAGCTAACGACCACGCAGATATACAGCCTGTGTCCGCGGCTATCCTGCTGTACAGCACAAGCCAAATGCAACTGCACCAATACCCAGAAAGCGAATGGATGCCCTACCTCAACCTAGTCGACAACGACATGGAGATCCTAGGCTACTGCCAAGAACTCGATCCAGTCGCAAGCACTCTGCGCGACACCCTCTCGCAGTACATGCAGTTCCTGCGGATGCCATCCTATGCTGCAAAGCGTAAAGCCCAACCGGCATGGGCTCGCTCGACCATTCGGCCAACGCAGCCAGAGCTGACGAAAGAAGAGCAAGGAGCCCAAGACATAGTAGACCTGCTACTTACGATCCCCGAAGGCCGGGCAGGACCGGCGCAGACGAGCATAGACTTGCTCAAATTGGTTTGCCAGCCTTTCAACGACGAAGCTGGGCCCAGCAGCTCAACTCCAATGGATACGAGGTGCCACATGTTCTGGGCAACCTGCAGCAGAAGCCAGCCCACGAGAAGTGGGAGACTCGCGTCACGGAGACGTGGATGCCGTATGGCTGGCAGCAGTGTCAGAGCAGCGCCGCCTTTGCGAGCAGATCAAGCAACTTGGCGCTGACTGCGGCACAGCAGCAAGAATTGTTAGGAGCCGTGGTCTGAAGCAAGAACCACGAACAAACATGCGCACCCGACAGATCCTCATTCCGTGGACACGATAGACGTCCGCGGACACTTTTTGTGGCGTGACGCTAAGAACCGCCGAAAAGCCACGTGTGTGCGTCAGGATAGTGAAGGCACAACCAAGCTTTATCCCAGTGGACACGACACCACAGAAGCGCAAACCGGTGTTGATGCAACTGACGTTACGGGCCACGGACATTACTCGACCGACGCTGACACTTCACAAGAACGTGAACGTGAACGCCGACAACCCAGGCTTCGAATCCTCGCAACTCGCTACGTTTTTCCATATAAACATGAAACAGACGAGGAGCGGCAGAGATGAGAGCGAAGTTTCAAAGGAACGAGCGTCACCACTTTGCATGCATGAACAGTATTATGCGTAGTGTTTTATGTGGATTAGTAGCCTTTATGTTGGCGACATCTTCCAGAATCACGCGCCGTTGGCAGCCAAGACAGCTCCCTCGTTCAGCACCAGCAAACCCGCAATCGCAGCACTGCTCAACGTAGCCAGAATACCAGTGATCAGCGCGCTGACAGCCAGACCCGCGACATCGCCTGTCCTGCCGGGGGCAATCTGGGAGAGCACACCGATTTGAGTGCCTAGCGAGCCGATGTTGCCGAAGCCACACAGACTGTAGGTTGCGATGAGCTTGGAGCGGTCGGCCATCTCCGTGTAGGGAGCTTCGGAGACAAGAGTCTTGAAGGCCAGGTATTCGTTCTAAGGAAGGGTCAGTATATGAATTGACAATGTGGTATTTCATGGTCACTTACGGCAACGACCTTAAGACCGATCAGACGAGCGACATGGAGGATGTCGGGCCTGGGCACGCCCAAGAGGAATGCGATAGGGTAGAAGATGTAGCCGATAATCAGCTCGACAGTCAGGTCATACTCTCCTGTGAGGCCGATGTAACGTCCCCACCAGGTCAACAAGCCAGAGACGAGGTTCAGCAAGGCGATGATGACAAGCAGAGTAGAAACGATCATGCCGGCAATCTTGATGCCCAGCCAAGCACCGTTTGCAAGAGCCTCCAGAACGTTCGCACAATCTTCGGTGTCATCTTTAGGAACGACGATCTTGCCGGCAGTGAGACACTCCTCCTCTTCGGGATAGCGGAGATGACTGAGAGCCAAAGAAGCAGGAATGGACATGATGCAGCTGGACACCAGGACCTGAGCGTTGAGACCCATGTTGATGTAGGCAATCAAGACGGAACCAGCGATGGTTGCGAAACCGCAAGACATGACTTGGTGAATCTCAGCCTTGGTGAGGTATGGGACGAAAGGCTTGATGAGCATAGCGCTCTCTCCCTGTCCGATGAAGGGAGTTGCGGCTGCGACGACGGCCTCGGCACCGGACACGCGCATGCTCCAGAAGAAGAAGACGGCGAACTTGCCGATGAACCATTGGATGATGCCCCAGTAGTACAGCATCTGCACAAATGCAACGAAGAAGATGATAGCCGGGATGACGTTGGTCAGGAACCAACCAAGCTCGAGGACGCTGTCGGCAGTCAGGAAAACGACACCGTCTCCGGCGAAACCAAGCAGTTCACGCGCAAGCAACGAGATGAAGGAGAAGATGTCGTAGCCGACTCCCGTGCGCAAGACGAACAGTGCGATGATGAATTGAACGAGCTAGTACAGTCAGTTTCAGTTCTTTGGTAAATATTCTGAATTTACCACAGTTGCTTACCATGCCCATGATGATGGTGTGCCAGTTGACGGCTTTCCTGTTGCGGGATGTAGCCCACATGCCCAGGATCAGGAGGGCCAGACCTAGCAAGCTGATTCCACGGTTGGCACGGTTGTTCTCGCCGTGTGTAGGGCTCGCGAAGCCGCCAACCAAGATGACGGCGATCGTACCAGCAGCACCAAGGGGAATACGGAGCTTCTCAGGGATCATGTTGACAGCCCTGGAGACAGTGTTCTTCCACGTCCATCTCAATGGCTTGTACACAACTGAGATCGGGATCCAGCAGGTGACGATTCGGATCGTAATCGCGAGCCAGAGGAGGAAGGGAATAACCCAGTTCTTGGGGTGCGCAGTGCCAGGTCGGTGCAGGACCAGACCAGCAATCCACCAGCCTGTGAAGAGGAGCCAGATGAAGACGTGAATCGGTGCACGGAATTTTTTGTAGAATTTTGCTCTCCTTGCCCTTTGGCGCCTCGGATTCCTTCGAGTCGGATTGCATCGAAGCTGGCGACATGCCACCCTTTTCGACGTCCACCATGACGTTGTCCGTCTTGCTGCCGCCCTTGTCGGCAACCTCGCCAGCATCTTTGGCGAACATGTGGTTCGGGCCATGAGGTTCAGGCTGGATGCTTGTATCGGGCTTTTCCTGTGCGCTCATGTCGTAGTAGGCATTGGGCTGCTGAGCAGCTTCGCCAGAGGTGCGTGCTGCCATTGTGTCGTTACTCGTCCAGCGGGAACTCAGCGCAAAGCAGCCGACAACGAAGTGCGTTGGAGCAAGATATATGTAGGCACGTGTCGAGTCGGGACGGTAGCGTGGGAGCAGAAGGTCGATAAGAAGTGCGCAGCGTCGCAGAAGGAATCGAAGCTGCCCGCACTCCGCAGCGGCTTATCGCAGAAATTCGCCTAGGCGTGGCCTATAGACCCCTACATAGTGTCGCGTGCCCTTCTGCTGGTGTGAAGCTAAGCACGTTGCACCTCTCCATAGCGGCGTATAAGGAGCCGCCGTAGCAGGATTAGTCGGCTGCTCCGTGGGGCCTAACTGGTTCCAGCGGCAGGGCAGCGGCACGGTATCCGGACGACGCACCAAGTAGGGCAAGTGAGAAATCGAAAAAGCTGGGCACTCTCGATAAGAGTCTTGGAAGCCAGTCTAGAAGGTGCTGGTAGATCGCAGCGGCTGAGCCTTGTGAGATGGCAGTTCGCCTATGAGATAGCATTGTCGCCTCTGCCAATGTCGCCAACTAGATTGCTGCATGTTATCGCACCAGTCAGCATTGCTGACAGTTTCGGTAGCGATGTATGCACGCAATTGCTCTGTACAAGCTTAACTTCTTCCTCAGAGTTCGAATTGACGGGCCGAGCCATGTGTGTGCCGATCAGTGGGAATCGGTGGACCATTGGTGGAGTGCCTTTATGTCACAGGTGCTCCCATCTGGCTCCATCATCGCCAGCTCCGCACGGTATAGGCAACTCGGTCCAAGCGTATCAAGTGTTTGGGGTGCATGGCATGCACGGGGAGCTCACTATCGTTACCCCGAGCTGGGAGATGTAAGTTACCTGGGGTTTAATTTCCAGAATCGCAGCATTGATTCGTCTAGCTTGGCCCGAGGGTTACATCGGTGAAACCGAACATCCTGGCTGAGTTTCGCCACGCTGCGTTGGCGATCTCTTGCACCGAGCAGCCCTTCAGGCCGGCGACCACAAAGGCCACGGTATGCAAGTTGCAACTTTCGTTACGTTCCTTAACCATTGCGCTCGAATCCCATTTGTCCTTCTTCTTGCTCGGCAGAGGTGCGGCAGCGTTAGTGCAGTACCGTTTTGCTAAGTTCGACGAGGCCTTGATTTCTCCCCACGGGGCATCGGTCTCGATCTGTAGTCGCTCCAGAGGTATAGCCGCGACCATTTCCACGCTGGCTCGGTCCTGGAAGCTGAATCCGTTGACGCTAATGTCCAGTCCAAGCTCCACCAGTTCTTTCATTTCAGATGCAGAGCCGACAAAGCTGTGAACGACGCCTCCCTTCGGCAGCTTTGCCAGGTATGGCTTGATGATTTCCACAAAGTCTTCGAACGCTGCACGACAATGCAAGAATAGCGGAAGTTGCCATTCGTTAGCAACGAAAAGGTCCAACTGTGCTTTGAACACACGAATCTGATCTTCTTTGCTGGCATGGTTGACACGATCGTAATCGAGGCCCAGCTCGCCGAATGCGGAGAGAGGGCTGGGAGACTGCGCAAGAGCTTCGGAAACCCTCGATGCCAATTCTTTCATTGAGGATTCGATCTCGCTCTCTGCTATAGCAGCGTGGTAGGGATGGATGCCAATGGTAAGCGTGCATTGGCTTGGATGCGATGCGACGATTGAGCTGTTAAGCTCGACATCCTGCAGGGACATGCCCGTTAACATGACTTTCTCAACTCCAACCTTCGCAGCACGCTCAAGTGTAGATGCAAAGTCAGGAGGATGGTATTGCTTGCCACGGTATATGCCTTGGAACTCCTTAGCAGTCGCTGTCACTGCGATCTTCACGTAGGCATAAATTGTCAGCACACGATGCGTACGAAGGAGTCGACAGGATCTCGAGACTTACGTCTGCGAAACGTAGGCTCCCTGCTGGGGGTGCTGCAGGCGGTGCCGTCGGTAGACCATCGAGGTCTATATCCTTGGACGCCATATTCTCGTCGAACGGAGTGGTCGAGTGAAAGATGCTGTGCCAATGGAGCGGTTGGATGCGTACAAGCAAGGCGACACAGCAAGTCGATTTGCGGTGATTCGACAATTCAGTCGGCGATAATGAACAGGAATGTAATCGAGTGATGTCTGTAAGGTAGTGTGAGGGATGGCTTCGAGTCACCTCTTCCGTTGCTATTGCAGGGCTTACGCCGAGCTTCGCAGCGGTGTCTCCATTTGACTACCGGAACAGCGATCCCGGATCACACTGATCTTGGCTCCACTGGCATAATCGATATTCCGTTCATATCTGCTTCAAAGCACATACAAGTCGCGCAGACCAGGGTTTAGTGCAGATATCTACTCGGACAATTGGAAACGTTTTACTGCACTGTCAAATCAGGAGGGCGCCAATCTTCAAATGATATTATACCAACGTTGTCAGAAAAAAAGTCCTCGCGCGAATGCACGCTCTGTCGAGAGGTGCTCAACAATCATATTGTTCCAACAGTATATCACTGAAGTCATGCTTGAACGCTCCTAAATATACTCAAATGGACAAGTGTACATCATCAGAGATATACATGTGACAATTGAATGTTGAAACCATGAGTGTTACTAGGGTTCGTGTTACAAATTGTATCGACGGTCAACATTGAACTGGTGCTGGTGTTCATTCTTTCCAGACAGAGAATACATGTAGACAAGATCAAACCTCCAAAGTATAAGTCTTTCTAGAACTGCTGGCTTGCTAACCATTATTAGAAAGTGTCCAACGAGGCGCTTCTTGCCCAATTCGTCTACAACCGTTTGCAGAAGCCTGTGCCGCGCAGTCTTTCCTTATCTCAGTGCCTCAGACGCTCCTTAAGAGGAATAAGCAGTGCTTTAGGGCCGGATAGCCTACGGCTATCCACGGGTATATGCATTAGCGTTGATTACGTGAGTTCCTCTCAGCGGAGCGTCTGAGGAGATGCGGTCGCATGCTTGTAGACAAAGTCACTAATTCGGCATTTTGAGGTCAATTCAAAATACCATAGAATCACAACTACGAGCCGTAGGGACTTGAAAATGAGTAACAGACTTAGCGCCAGCAATGCGCTTCAATTTGAATGTATATATACGACGATTACGCGCGCCTAAGACTACGATGTATAGCCGCGCAAAACGTGGGTTTGAAAAAACGACGATTTCAAGTCAGAATATCTGACATCGAGTATACCCAAATCCTACGACTTTTATATGACGTACTTCTTAAAACACGACTTTTGCCAATGAGTATACCCAATTCCCACGACTTTTGACATCGAGTATAGCCCTGATTCTGAGGTCCAGCTTTTTCAACGCTTTGGGGCGCATCGGCCACGAATATTCGTATCGTCGTATATAGTGTAGGTTGTAGCGCCGAGCCTGAGGTATCACCCCCAGGTATGCATTTTCGGATTGAGGGTGATGGTAGTATCGATGTATGTTGGTAAAGGGAAGTACGTTGTAACCATAAAATTCGACATTACTTGTCTCCGACGCGCGACCGCATCTCCTCAGACCCTCCACGAGCCGCGCTTGAACTGCCCTCTCATTCGTTCAAAATAACGTTGCGGGCACCAACGAGATAGCGCGCGGCCGGGGAGGGTCTGAGTCCACTGAGATAAGTCTTTCCGCGTTTTATAACTCTCTCATACAAACCCCTGTATTTAACCCCAAACTCGAACCCTGAAACGATGTAACTACAGTATCGATGTAATACTATTTAAGTATATCTAAGCATCGAAAACGATCCTGTATTTAAGTATATATAAGACATAAAGCAAAAATAGTGATAAATACCGAGTTAGACACATTTGGAGAGACACTTCGTAATATATTGATTAAGGGTTCGGCTTTAACCCCAATCTACAGGGGTTTATATAAGAAAAGTATAAAACGCGGAGTCGACATTGCGGCACAGGCTTCTGCAAACGGTTGTAACCCGCGAAGCTGAGTCGAATGACACCACGCTCGCCGACCATTAAACACAGTCAAAACCACCTCGACCTTGTCAAGCAGACGTGTACACGCATTGCACAGCACGCCGTTAAACTCGTTTTCGCATTCTCTTTGAGCCGAGCCCAAGCCAATTGTAACCCCATCGTATGTGCCCTGACATCTCCGCCCAAACAGTTCCACGAGTGGGTCTCGTGTCACTCGCAGGGCGCGCGAAAGCGCAGAATGACAAGACACGAACAACCCATCAGGGTATCTCTCTCGTATAGAAGCCGCGTATTGCCGAGGAATGTATGTAGCACGTCTCGGTTCTTTCTTCTACGTGCTGTTTCGCTTTTCAGCTCGAGATTCATCTCCCTCTTCGTTCTATCGTGCCAGACCATGAGTCCACTTCCCGAATGACCCAGACACATATGTCTGCTGCCTCATGCAGCTCCATCTGCTCGACTGATGAACCGATCCTCGTGCATTCGACGATTGACACTGAAAGGCATGAGCTGAAGATGTTCGTCAACCGAAGGAAAAGAACATCGTTCATTCGACGTTGGAGCCCGGACTTACGACTTTGCTGCTGCAAAGCGCACATCAGCTTCGACTTGGTGATACCAGATCCTGAGCACCGCAGGAAAACGACAATCATCGCTTGCTACCAACGGCAAATGTCGACGCTGATGCCCGCGAGGGTTCCAAAAAAACATCCAGAGAAACGACAGGAGAGCAAGGAAAACAGGAGAAGAAAGGATTGCAAGAAAGAAGCTTCGTAAAATTCGGAGACACTGTCATCTATAGATCTAACCCATCTATCATCTAAGCATACGACGAAGACGCGCAAGTGAACGGACTGCGCACGCTGCCAGCAGAGTACTGGTCGGCAATATCAGCAGCCGAAGCAATAAGTGCCGAGACCAAGAATGGCCACACCAATGCAGAAAATAGCACCGTTCAAGACAGACAGAGCAATGTTCTTCTTGTTCGCGTTCCACTTGCCCTCCTTGATGAGCTGGAACCAGAACAAGGCAGGGAAGTAGAACGTGAAGCCGGAAATGAAGAGGGCGGAGATGATGCCGAGGAGGGCGTTGAAGAAGGGGATGGCCTCGGCGATGACCCAGGCGATGACGGTGATGGAGGCGATCATGGCGAGCCAGACGGCCCAGCCGGCTTTGGTGTTGATGTACTTGATCGGGCTGTTGGGGAAGGCGCGGCCGATGATGTAGCGGCCCACGACGACGCTGTTGATGGAGCCTGAGATGAAGATGACGGGGAGGGCGATGCCGAATGCGACGCGGGACATCTTGAAGCCGGCGGACAGGAGGGCAGGGCTCTTGACGTCGACACCGACGAAGGCGTAGACGAGGGCACCGGTGAGGGTGTAGATGAAGATCTCGATCAGACCGAGCGCCCAGATGGACTTGACGTAGTCTGAGGGAGTGTGCATCTCGGACATGAAGCTGAACTGGCAGACTGCGAAAGAGTAGGCGAAGACGATGTTGGTGGTTGACAAGAAGGCGGACTTGAGAGTCATGTCTGCGGGAGGCCAAGCTGACCAGGGGACAGATGACAGACCTCCGTCGGATTGGCCAGCAACGACACCAGTCGCAATAATGGTGATGCCAATCGCAATGACGATGGAGATGAAGTCGATGTATCCCAGGATCGCGAACTCGGAGAAACTAGGAGGCACTGCGAGCGCAAAGAGGATGATCGCAGAAATGACGCCCCAGATCAGGGCGCACATGGTAGGATCATCGACAATGCGGATGAACGCGATAGTTCCGGTAAGAGTGTGCGAGCCGACCAGCAGAATGAGGAAGAGCGCAAACATGGCACCGGTCAACTCGTATCCGAAACGTCCCCAAATGAGCTTCACGGCATCGGCGTAGTGGTCGATGTGAGGGTACTTCATCTTGACCTGACCAATAACGTATGATGTGTAGATGGCGATGAGACCAAGACCAACGCAAAGAATGACACCAGCGACCATACCAACTGACGCGAACGCGCTGGGCACACTCAAGGATCCCAAAGCGATGGCCTCGACAATCAAGAGAACCGTGAGCTTCATCCATCCCAACTTCTTGTATTTTTGCTCTCCCTCGTGGACGGTAGTTGAGCGCTCAAGATCGCCACCATAGTTTTTCTTTTGAGTAGCCGGAGCCGGCCTTGCTGCCCTTGGAGGGCGTGGACGCGTAGTCGACGTCGCTGTTGAAGTTTTTGGCTTCGGTCAAGGGACCAGGGGCCTCGACGATGTGATCGGGGTATGTCGACATGGTCACGAGAGCAACCGCTGTCGTGTTTGTGAAGGGCAGATGGAGTGGATCCTCAAGCAGATGGAGTGTGTTGAAATGCTTTGAGAGAGATCCGGAGGCTGTGGAAGGACTGAAGCCTGGAGAAGGGTGGTGCTTGGGAGGATTGAAGAGAGAATGCGATGATACAAATCGAGCTGACCTCGTGGGAAGAGCACCTCTATGTGTTCAAATGGAGTGCGGCGGGGAAGGAAACCCACTGTTGCGGACATGACCATCGGCTAGGCCTACTCGAGTTTCCGTTGACACATGGTAAGCGCGCCAGAAGGTTTGGATGCTAACGTTGGTGGCGAAACCTTGGAATTTTATGTAATACCAACATGGCAAAGACCAGCGCAGACACAGTGCGCGCTCCACAGTGACCTTGTGCAGACGGGTCCTGCGAGCAGCGTGGAGGCCGACCCTTCCTGCCTGCTCGTGCTCGATTGAATTATGCGGAGGTGCAACGCGGTCGCATGTCGTCGATGGGGTCGTGGATGCTCACATCGTCAGGGACGTTGGAAAAAATGTCAGGCTCTGGCGATGACGAATATGGCGCAGGATCTTCGATGCCAACTCATGCAAAGCATCACCCAAGCTTTTCGCTAGAATCATGCTTACTGGCGCCTCTCCGAGCGCTCCCGGCATGCCGCGCCGCCTTCAATCTCGCCTTGTCTTATCTCTGTCGCGCGGCTCTGGCCACAGCCAAGCACACCAGTGGCACTTCGTCTGGCCGTGCACTGCGAGCAAACGCCCAGGTCCAGGCGGCTCTCGCGCGCAATCTGCCGTAGTAGCGCTGTCCGGCCTCCCGGTAGCCAGGATGCTTATCACGCGCCGCAATCATCGCCCTGTCAAAGAATCATCAAACTTCTTCTCCAGTCGTGCTAGTTCGGGGCGCGTTTTGCTGCCCGACCCTGCATTTATCCGCGCCGATCTGCGGCCGGCTTTGCTTGTGCCGTCATTGTGAAGTAGCCCTTTTATGCTGACCTTTGGCTATGCCGAGTGTGCTGGACGCGGAAAGGTCGGCGAAGTAGGCAGTGCTGTATTATTTAGTGCCGGCATTTGGTGAGGATGCTGTTAGATTTTGCTTGCAGTGGTAACAAGCCTTGCAGGCCAAGCATGCATAGCTTGGTGGTGCATCAAGCATGTTCACAGTGCTGTCGGCTGGTGGCGAACGCCGACTGCCGCATGCTTGATGCCCTCGATGCCGAACAACCACGCGGCCAGTGCGTGCAGATGTCGTGGCACAGTAGGGTCCTGCTGGTTTCAAGGGAACGCGCCTAGATAGCGACTTTCGTCGCCCAGCCTCTCGCTGTGCGTCTTCACAACCTCGTATCGTGCAGTGGCCGTCGAGAGCTCCGCGATCATGCACGCTCCTGTCGTGCAATAGATAGCTGTATCTCTTCACCTGCGAGGCAAATCCTCCGGTCGCTCTTTCGGCGGTGACGTACAGCCCATCTCTTCTATAACGCCGGGCAATATAGGGTAGGGCGAAGTGCAGTTCAAGGGTCCTCGTAATCCGATCCTATAGGCGTGATGCTGTCATCCTCAAGTCCAGGAAGCGATGTTTCTGATGAGTCCAGGCGAGGCGCAACAGCACGCAAGTCGACGGTGACGGACGGGCGAGGATTGGCACAACAGTCTCGCGAAACTTGACGGCCTGGGACGGTGTTGATATAATAACCAAGCCCTGAATTCCATGCCATGCCATGAACGGCACTTCCGCGATAACGACTTCTACAAAAGGCAGGTGTACATGTCGCCGAATTCGGTCTTCAGAATGGCTTGTCAACGGTACGGCACGCAGATACGCCTGGCAACATTTTATCATCCGGACTACTGATAACCACCAATTCAAGATAAACGGACCTGACCGCCTGAAACGGAACAGCCAGAGAGAGAGAGGAGAGAGAGAGAGAGAGAGAGAGAGGTCTCGTATGAAACTCGTGGCCACGAGCTGGTATGCAAATATGCCCTTGGCCCCAAGCCACACCATCACCCAATGACTGCCACACGACTCCCTCAATGCCGACTTTCAACCCGCGAGCTTCACTCACTCCTTGATCTGCCATCGCGAACACAACGCAATGAAAGCGAAACAAACTATAAAGCCGAACAGCCTTCCATAGCAGAGCCGCCCTCACCCGCCCACCCACGAAGCTTCACGATCTCCAGACCTGCAGAAAGCTTCTATCGAAAGCAACCGCCGGATGCCTTCCGCGCGCCTCGATCTCCAAAAGATCTCGGAGCCTAAGAAAACTCACGTGGTACTAGCACTGTAACCAAAAGGCAACGAGACGGAAGATCTTGAGTTCCGCTAGAAAATTGATAGAATCGTGCTGTTCTCCCCACCGCCCCACGGGGTGAGAGTTGGGCAGCTCCGCGGGCTAACAGTTATGTCTAAAGGTAAAGGTGGGAGGTAAAGCGAAGGCGGAGACTATCTCTTTCGCGGCTATGCCATCGTGCCGATTGTGCATGACTCTGCTGCATCCACGCGGCGCATATCGGGACGTAGGCCTGTTCCTTAGGTTTTCATTACCCCTTCATTACCCCATCAATTCCCCAGACTTGGGGAAGCTGTTACTCCATCAATGTCTATTCGAGAAAGCTACCTCCGCACATGCTACAGTCCAGGCACGCCATTCCAGCCTCTCACCGCTACTGACTCGACCTGTCCGCCATCATCGCATCCCCTACCTCGCTTCGTCGCTGCTGCTGTTGCAGACCGGGCACAAATGGCTCATGCCTCGTCTCCACCATCTCCTGACGCAGCGCGCCATTGCCGTACTCGCCGTTGCCGACGTCCGCATCTCCTGGAGGCGATAGGTGGATTTCCGCAACCTCTGGGTCTTCGACGTGCTGGCCTGACGATGTTATGGCGGCGGGTGGCATGCCTGAGCCTGGAGGCGGGTTGTCGTAGTACGCCGCTCCTGAGACCGGACTGCCCCGTGTGCTTGTGCCGTCGAGCTCGGCCACCGTGCTGTCTATGCTAGGACGGCGGGCGCCGGGCTCGATGGATGGGCGGGGGATGTCGTTTTCGTGCGCGTAGTCGTATGCAGGCGGAGGGACTGAGCGCGCCGCGTCGTGGAGCTCGACGTTGAAGTAGTAGTCGTCTTCTTGGATGAACTCTTGCAGTGCAGGCGGGAGAGTAGGGTCATAGTGTGAGTCGTCTACGGCGCGGTCGCTGGCGTAGACGAGGAGGGCGGAGGTGTGCTCGACTTCGACGGCTTGGATGACGATATCACCCTCGACTTTTGCTTTGGAGATGCGAGGCTGCGTGCCGTTAACGACGTATTCGATGCGCCACCACTGCATGCCGTCTGGCGTGGCTTCGTCGTCGTTGTCGGTCGACATGTGGTCGTTGTCTTCGTCTTCCTCTTCTTGGGGTCGGAGGATGTAGGTAATGCTGGCTTTGGTCGCCACGCCCATGAGCGTGTACCGTTCCTTGAGACCTTCTTGTTGAAGTTGAGAAGGCGATGTGTTGGAGAGCTTGGAAATGTTCTTCTGAATGCTCTCCTTCTGCTCTGCCAGCCTCACTAGCTTCTTGTCGACATTCGCAATGATAGCCTCAAGCTTGGCCGCAATCTCTGCGTAGTGTGGCTGTTCGGGCGTGCTGGTTCCATTGACGGCAATGGCACCCTCGTTGTCTGCGTCGGCCATGTTCTTACCAGAGAAATGGCCCAGGGTATGCTGCAGCATAGCTCTAGCATCAACTTCTTGGCCTGGCATCTGCCATTTGGTAAGCTTCTTCTCGATCTCATTGATCTTCGCAACACGTTCCTTTTCCTTTGCGATTTCCAGGCGAGCCGGTCTAGATACCTCAATGTTCTTCTGAAGATATTTATCAATGTACAGGGTCGGTGGCACCTCGAGTTTCAACTTTTCTGCTGAGGGATCTGTTTGGCGCGCTTGCATGACAATAACATCGCCAGCGCTTGTGATATAGTTGTCTCTCGCTTCGTACGCTTCGATGTCGGTGTCCCACAGTAAGCCGTCGAGGACTTCCATCAATTGAATCTTTTCCTCTCCCATTGTGTTGATGTCCAGCGCAAAGACTGCGGCATATGGCACTCGCATGCCTTCTGGGTTTGTGGTGCCGATATAGGTCATGAACAAAGACATGACCTTTTCATAGTTATCCGTACGTGCGTCAGCCGAGCTGCAAAACTTGTTGATGAAGTTCTCCACCAGAGTTGTGTTGTCTCCAGAAAGCAGCAGTTCGGTTTTGGTTAAAGCATTGACACTGGCGTATGATCGTTGACTTGCATCTAACGCCGCCACAAGGCGTTGTGTCTCTGCGATGAACTCATCGTATTTATCGATTTCGGAATCCGCAGGCGCACCGTTGGCAGTATGTACAATTTTAGGCAGGGCGATTGAGTTGCCTCTCCACCAATCGGCGTCTTTCCCATAAGTCGCCATCGTGTAGTCTCTCATAAGAAGGGCCTCCCTTACAGCGGGAATCGAATGTCCAATCGTCAAGAAGTTCGGCAGATAATCGCCAGAAGGTAATGTTTTGAGGAAACGCGGTTCTCCCTCAGCATTCTTGCGCTCTTCAGGCCGTTCAACGTCCGGCACAATCTCGCTGCTTGCACCTTGAGACGAGAGAACCATACCCCATTGCCTGTCATGTGCGCTCTGATCTTTGTTGGCCGGGCCATAAGTCTGCTCAGAAGTTCCGTTCGCATGCAGTATTCCTGTTTCCTGCTGGTATGGTCCTTCTTGACTCGCCGCAAGCGCCTGCGCAAGCTGGGCGTCCTCGTCGTCCCTATTCGCTGGCATGCCCATGTTCATAGCTGGTGAAGGTACTCTCGTGGGAGCCGTGCTTGTTCCACCTAAGGGATGCAGGTTGTTGTCACCCATGCCCGGATTGCCGTTCCTATCACTAGACCAAACACCCTCGTCCCATTGTGATCCCAGCTCTTCTTTCGAGATGTCCTCGCCGTCCATGATAGCGTTGATTGCGCCTCCGACATCCTTTTTTACTTTGAGGTATCGGACTGCCTGGTCTCTCGAGCAACCCACGATAGAGATCACCGATCCGACATCCTCTTCACTGGGCTCCACAGCCATGTTGCTGACTTGGTTGATAGAAGTATTGGCAGCTTTGTGCTTCGGGTGGCTTTGGCCTTTGGCTTCGCTGGCGGGGTTGTATACTTCCTTCCACTTGTTGAGCCGGAGCTAAGTACCTGGTCTGGTCGTGTTTGATCCGGCTGTGAAGCTCCAGTCTTATGTTGGTGATCCTGCGCTGTATCCAAATGCTGGGGTGCCTGATCACTATTCTGCTGAAAGAATAGCTCTTGGGCTCTGAGGAAGCTCACACGCTGGTGATCATGCCTGTAGTTGTTTGTGCGGCCATAGGTTTGCAGGCCACGGTGTTTGCGCTTGCCGCCGGCCATCTTCAACTCTAGCCGATGACGAACTTCGCGGCCGATCTGCGGCTTCAATGTCTTCCACTATCGATGTTATGCCAACGACGACGTGATGAAGGTCGTGATTCATGCGATCATGAGAGCAGCATCGGAATTGAAAATTATGTATACATGTGTATGTGTGTGCACGCGGTGCCTTTGACGTGGTCGAAGGTCTGCGTCATGCTCGAGCTGTGTTGCAAGTCGAAGCTGTCACATGCACGCGAGCTTTACGCCTCTCTCTTCACATCCATTTTTCAGCTGTGTGGAGTGATAGGTATCAACACCTTCGAATTCAATCGTATACATGATCGCAGAGCCCATCGCATCTCATTACAGCTCCACTGCTAGAATCAATATGCATAATACGTATGACACGCGCGAAACCAGCGGTGACATGCACTCAACCACCCACGCCCTTGTTATGAAAAGATCAGCTATGCACTCATAATCATGGCAAAACACATTCGTATCGCTCCCGCTTCCTCGTCCGTGAAGCGAGCAGAGCTCCCTCGCTCAGCTTAATAAGTGCCAGTCGCACCGCTCAGTCCACCAGTGACAGTACCCGCCGTACCGCCAACAGCTTTTTGCGCGCCCCCGGTAGCATTGCTAGCCTTCTTCGCATGTCCCGTAGCAGCATTAGAAACATCATCAGCGGCCTTCTGAGGCGAGGGCGAGCCATTAGCCTTAGGCTTCTCGCCACACTCGCGTTCAACTTCTGAGGCTTGCCATTCTGCTGCGGCTTCTCATCAGTCTTCGCAGGCGTGTGCTCGTCACCGTATCCCGAGATGTCTTTCTTCGACTCCTCGCGTTTAGCAGCAGACATGAAACCCGACAATCGGCCGCCGGAAAGCGAGTTGAGCCTGTCGCCGATGGTGGCACTGCCTCCCTCCTTGTTGCTGCTGGGCTGGCTTTCGCCGTTCGCCCATTTCAGCAGGTAATAGCCTCCGAGACCCCAGAGGAAGAGGAATGTTGCCCCCATGGTGGTGAAGAAAACGGTCGGCAGGACCACGGTCAAGGCGAGTCCGACAGCGAAGAGAGTGAACACGACGGCACCAAGGACACCGAGTAGAAGGCCCACCACGAGAGCGAAGATGAAGACTGTGAGCGAGAATAGGACGAAGAGGAAAAGTGGTACGCCGGTTATGGCGAAGTTCATGCCCAAGAAGGTCTGAAGGTCGGTATCAGCATCGTGTAGGTAGCATAGATTATACCATATCGCCAGAAGCAATCTGCATACGTTTGATCAACTTACCGACAGCTTCGGATTCTTCAACATGAAAGCCTGCAACTTGGCCAAAAACGCCGAGCGCTTCTCAGGCGGGAACACCGAGTCGAGCAAGCTCTTGCCCTTTGCGGCTATCCAGTTTCCCCATCCTTCTATTGTCCCTAGAATCCCTGATGTTGCACCTTGAATCTTGTCCTGAGTGCCCTTGGCGACGCCGTTGACTTTTTCCGCCATGTTGTTGGAAGGTCCGCGGTCTTGCGAAGCGGTAGAGCGTGTATGCCTCTGTCTTGCTGGCGACGGGCTGGCCGATTTGCCCTCACGGACCTCGAGTTTCCGTGGGGTGTGTTTCTTCCCGTCGGAAGCTATGGTGAAGTGCCTCGCGGGCGGTGCTGCACAAGGAAGAGGAGAAGACTGTGTGAGCGTGTGCTGGTAGTATGCAGGGGAAAGTACGCAGTTGCAAGGCTATAAAGGGAGTAACAACACAGACGTATGAAGGGAATTACCAGTATAGAGCTAGCAGATACAGGAGGCAGACTTGTACCTCTGTACCCTGTGCACAACAGCAGCCGTGCCTTGGTTTCGTGGAGCAAATGCTGTCACCGCGTGGCTTTAGTCCTGAAGCTACCTTACAGATCTTGCCTTCAACGGCGCAGCGGGAACGCGTGCTTTGTTGTTGTCCTCTGACGTCGACTGCGTGGCGCTCGCGTGGCTGGTATAAATTTGGATTGAGGCTCAGGCGAGGCACGTGTGCTCTACGTATAAGAAGTACTCGACCACGTCTACATCGTCACCGTGAGGCTCTCAACATCACATCATCTTCGTATCGTCGTTGTTACCTATAGAAGCACCTGCTATATCTTCGCATGGACAAGAATCACGAGATTCCAGATTGGTCCCTGAGTCTCGCCAGGGTTTCGGCTTCTCGAAAGACGGTTCGGAAACTCTCTTCGCATTACCTTGAACAGGTGCGCTAGCGGTGATCCTTGTGCTTTGAGGGTTGACACTTTACGTTGTCTTCTGTATAGCACAGACCGTGCTCTCATCCATGCGGTACTACTGCTTAATGGGGTTTGCATTGCAAATGACCTGCAGAGCTGATGGGTAATGGTTCCATCTGCCATTACTGGAAGATACCTACGTTCGCTTGGCTCATGCATTTCCGATAGCGCCACCTGTCTGCCTATCGTGTTGATGGTACATAAAGACGAGGCTTTAAGAGACCAAGACATCCATTTGTTGGCTGAACAAGAGACTCCTGACAAGAATCTCACCACGACCTCATCAGGATACATGACAACATGCATGCTTCGCACACGGCTTGATTGTTTCATGGAACACGTATCATAAAGTTTGCTCGCATCCCTATAGGTATTCACCGTCATCGACATATCATTCATAAGCATCGAAGACCAGGCTTCCCAACTCTCACCGCGAAATTACCATTTGCTCGCATCCTCCACGATCTGAGCCTCGATCACCCATTCCAGCTCAAACATGTCCTCAACAGTAGTCTCCACAATTATTCTGTCCGCTTTAGCGGCTACCATCATCCATGGGCACCCTACCACGCAGCTCGCCGACGAGGCAGACAGTTTCAACGGACAATTCGCAATGTGCCCTGGGCCGCTGTGGGGAGAAATGTGCCAGACACTCGAATGGACTAGTAAGCAGTGCTGTAGGTCATATACGATGTTTGAAGGCGAGATGGCCACGCTGACTGGAGATTCCAGATGTTGTTCCTGCTTCTTTGAACGCAGAAGTGCAGTCGGCCAGTCCGATACAAGGATCCAATGGTGCATGTGTCTTGTTCTAGTGAGTTGTTCAGCCTTCATTGTGATCAGAGAACACCGGATTGCTAATGATGGAATAGTGACAATGGCTGTCGCGGTGGTGCGACACCCCCGATCGTGTATCCAGGCATTGTGAATTTTGAGAGCAGCGGATTGTACAGCCCCTTCAGATCATGGAGATGTGACTGCGGCGAGTCGTGCATTTCAGTCAATCGGGTAGGCGCGGCGTTCGGAAGAAACAATTGAATGAGCTTGATATTGTATGTAGGTGATGGACCGGGATATGATCCCGTGACAATATTGATTACCAAATGAGACATCACTCATTCAGTCACTGTTGTTCATTCCAGGTCATGGGACTGTCACGGTCAGTGCAAGCAGATACTGTAGGAGCACTCAATAAAGGCTTTCTTCCGCGACTGCGCTTCTTTCTCATGACAATTACCTTGACATCGACATTAGCACTCAACATCCAACATCATCCATCAACATCCATCAACATCAGATAATCCCCAACCTACAACAGCATGTTCCTCATCAGTGCCCAACTGATCCTCATCGTGTTCGCCGTCATGGCGAGCCTCACAGCCGCATCCCCCTTGGACCTCAATAAGAGGGTTGTCGACGGCTACTTCACAATGTGCCAGCTACCAAACTTCTCTACTGATTGGTACGGACCGGACTTCCCATGTGAGCACAGAGTCCCATGGATTAGTGGGCAGTGCAGTAAGTACCCATGATCGACTGTCTTCTACTCGACCCAGCTAACTTTGCACAACAGACCCGACTCCCCCATCGCTCATCGGCTACGTCCAGTCCGCGCGACCGGAGGACGACTACGGCGCTACGTGCCACCTGTACAGGTATAATGGTCTTCTGCAAGTGTCCTCAAGAGAAAACAGTAGCTGACTCACATCCAAGCCTTGATGGCTGCACCGGTAGAGTGACGCCGGATATCAAAGCTCCTGGCTTGAATAACTTTGGTGACTACAAAGGCGACACTTTGAGCTGGAAGTGCGATTGCGGCGAGAGTTGCGTCGACGCGGACGCGACTGTCACTGCTTCGTTTGATCCGAACGCGACTAATGTTCCGATCACTTTTGACACCGGGACGCCGCATCCGCCGGCCCCGACTCGGGCCGCCTGAAAAGACCAACAGTGGTCTTGAGATAGCACGAGTACGCAAGTCATCCTGCGTTTGAGAGCCTGATATGCTTGGAACTGGTTTGTGGTGTCATGCGTTTCGATCTGGCCGGGCGTCGGTTGATCGATGGTCAGATATGCAATGAAGTTTTGCCTGTATAGTTTATGGATCTGAATGAACGAGAATGGAAATCGTCAAAGCTGTGCCAGTACACGCGATCGTGTTGGGAAGTGCGCTTCTTGCATGCTGGCGGATGATAACGCGTCACATCATAGGAGACCCGTATTTGCACGAAATCGGCAAGAGCTGATTACACGTCTTCGCTGTCATCCGCATCCGATTGACGCTTCATCCTCAGCTCGTATTTCGCAGGCTGAAGATTGATTAGATTTTGCTTGCAAGAGAAGCCACACCAATGTCTGAAGCTGGAGCACTTACGTCTTTGGTATCGATGACCAACAGCCCTTCCTCCTTCCTCCCAAGCATGTCCTGGATTTTCACATTGCCACCACTGAAGCGCATGACGCAGCTACTGCCAGCATAGTTGACAGACTCTCCCAGAGGAATGACCTGGCCAGTTTTCGTTGCGAGTTCGCGGACTTCGTTCTTTTCATTACCAATCCTGTTAGAGAAGACTACGACGATGTCCTCACCGCTCTCTTTGCTCGCCTCAATCATCGGAGAGAATCGTTGCAACCAGTAGCTCACCGTCTCCAGCGCCGGCTGGTCGGGCAGCGCGTCCATCTCATCTTGTGGTAAGTGCGTCAGCCATGCCATAGACATGACTACCAATTTCACGCCACCTGCTACGGCATGTGTGGCAAATTCATATCTGTCCCACGGAGCTTCGAACTGGTATGGATTGATGTCCATGCAGATGCCGAGACTGACTTTACCCAACGAGCCGAGCGTGTCGCAGAAGAATCCCGTTGATCCTTCTGTGGCCCAACTCTCGTCGGTGTAGTAGAGGAATGATTTTCGATAGTTGGCCAGAATCTCTCCAGTTGGGCTGACTGTCACTGTGGAATTGTAGCGCTTGTATATGGGCCCCATGACATTTTCGTCGGTCGATGTTTGTGCGGTTTCGTCGATTTCCGTTGAGAGCTCAGGGTACCCAGCGATCACGTGACATCCTAGCCGCTTCGCTGTCGAGAGGGCCCATTTTGTTGTCACGCCTGCCGTGGTCGGCTCGAGGTAAGGTTTTATTGATTCATATGACGGGTAGTTGTAACCAGTAAATGCTAGTTCCGGCAAGACCAGCAAGTCCAGGTCCGACGGAGGTGGCGTAGACGAGAGTATTTGGTCGGCGGTTGCGATGTTTTGTTGCACGTTGCGGATTTTGGAGTCTAGTTGCAAGGTGGCGATCTTCATCTTGCCAACGAGTTGGTGGTCTGAATTGCTTGAGGTACGTATCGAGATGTACCAAGCATTGGCAAATCTGTTGAATCGATACTGAAAACAAGCTACCGCGACTGAGGTAGAATGAGAGTCTGCGCACTTGCCGAGAGATTCACGAGATCTCTGCCAGATCAAATACAATTTTGCGCGGTAGCTACTCGAGTCGTGGTGTTGCAGATAAGGTTGATCTAGTGGAAAGGAAGGATATCAGATGTCTCTTTGGTCCCTTGGCGGGCGCTTGCGCTTGCTGGCAGTTCCACCTCCACAACTCTATGCGACTTCGTCATTGGCGTCAACAACCAATATTTAACAACAACATCTACCACACATCATGCCTCCTCAAAGCCGAGGGAATACGTCCCAGAAGCCGTCGGCGAAACCATCGACGGTCTACTCAAAGTCGACCCCAAATCTGCCGACCCTCCACTCGATCAGCACTGTGCGAGACACCACCACAACCAACACGCCCACGGCTCAGCTCCCAGAGCAACACGCGAACCTCCTCTCGCCCACCTCCATAACCTCTCCCTCTGAGCCCGCTTCAATCGAAGACTTCTCCCTGGACTCGCCCGCCGACTCTGTCTCGTCAGAAGAGGAAGAGGAGACAGACGCTCCTCCGGCCTCGCTGCCAAAGTTCTACCACCACCATTCGCGCAGCCACACCTATCTCGCACCCACTTTCGCGCCACCCTTCTACAATCGCCCGCCGACACCGCTTCCGCCCTCTCCATCTCTCACCTCTCTTCTCCGCCCGAACTTCAGCTCTCAGAACAGCCGACCGGGCACACCAGATCCATCCTCAGACGAAGGCGGTACACCGCATACACATAGAACAGGAACGGGAACACAGACCCCTAACAGCGCCGCTGCGAGCACCCTGACAACTTCCTACCGCACTGCAAAGCCCATACCACGCGCCAGCCCGCAGGTCCCGACTTATGAGTACTACGGCTTCACGCTTTACCTCGTCTCCTCTTTGACCTTCGTTGTCTACCTGCTGTGGTCTTTTCTCCCATCGCCTTTCTTGCACTCGCTAGGAATCTACTATTACCCGAACAGATGGTGGGCGCTTGCAATACCAGCTTGGACGGTGATGTTTGGGGTCTACATCTACGTGGCGCTGGCGAGCTATAATACAGGGTACCTGACATTACCAATGGGATCCTTGGAGTGCTTGGTCGACGAAGCTGCAAACGTGGCTGTCGTGGACTCGCGAGGCAGGCTGGTCAGAGACGAGAAGCCAAGCTGGAGGTCGGACAGCCCGGATCGGAGCAAAAATGCGACAGCGAAGAGTGGGAGAGGAAAACACGGTGGACATAGTCGGCAGGCAAGCCAGAACAAAAGCGTGGGACTTGATCGAGATGTTGATTGGAGAGATTTGTGGATGGAAGGAACAGATGCGGTGATGGATATCCCCATTGGTGGCGTTTGCGAGATCCTGTATGGGCAAGCAGATGACGAGGAATTGAATGGTGATGCTGGGCATGGTTAAGGCGTTGGATTTCGTGATTGCTTTTCCAAAGATACCCCTAAGACGTTGATGATATGCTTTGACCTTGTTGGAAATGATACACTTTCAGAACAAGTTGGTTCCACTGCATCTTACTGACATTGATCGGTACAGGCTTGTGTTGGTATCTACCTTCACGGGTAAGACATCGAGCTCGATCCCATGTTGGATATCACAAGCTAGATTCGTCAGAGCTTGTGAGGGTATAGTACCAGCTCACAAGTCTGCGCATGCTGGGATATTGCAGTATGCTACTATCGGCAGTTCCAGGTATATGCCTCGAAGGATGTATCTAGCAGAGAGTGTAGGGAATACCTAAGACACATTTAGGGATGGGTGAAGTCCTACCTTCAGCCTTCGTCTATATTAGAACGACATTCGCCGCTGAGACGAGCGACGCCATATGCAAACTTATGAGTGATCAATGGATACCTGCTTGCTGTGTTGGGCTTATGCAGTAACGTTATGCCTGAACTGATAGGACAGGGAGCTCAATCCTGATGTTGCATAAGAACTAGGGTATCTCGGGTTCCCATGTCGTTATTAATCTACTTATGTATGTAGATCACGTTGCGAATGGCTGGTCATGATGAAAGAAAAACAGCTCCCCGCCACCATCCGTCGCTATAGCAATGATGGCTTTTCACGACCATTGGTCATGTGCAGACATCAACTTACGAATGCATAGTAACAAAAGATCAAAAAATAATGACAGTTCAAGCATTCACGGCACCTGTGACTTCGTTGAAGGAATCCTCGTCATCTCACGGTTGTTGGAACAGGCGTTGCATGCACGGCCGCCTGTCACCAAGCCACCCTGCCACGCAATTGGCACAGCTTCATAGCCACTCGATCGACTAGTCTACCCGCTAGCAAACATCTACCACTGCCACGTCCAAAACATGCTGAACTTGTCTTGCGGAGAGACATGTAACGTTCTTCTAAAAGCATAATCTTCTTACATTGCAGTAGGAATCACGATCACGACTTCGTTTACGAAAACGGCAAGAAGCTATCGCGACTGCCGCTTTCAGGCCGCATCGTGAAGGTAGCTACCAACAGCAGCTGAAACACAGATCGATCAACATTACCACTCCACTCGTTCGACTCAACAGACTCATACACAAAATATCTACTGCAACAAACATGACATACGAAATGCCAACCGCCGTAGAGGCCGGCTCGTTATCATCGATCACACCAATTGCTTCAAACCCGCCGCCACATCCCGGTACTGGCTCAGAGCATCTTACACAGCCTTTGATACTCTACATCGCTCGAGTACCTGGAAGCAGAGATGTTTTCTTGACACCTCTCAAGCCTCGCGAAAAAGTCGTCACTGCGCAAGATGTCCAGAGCTCGCTCTACTATGTGCACTTCAACACGAATGCGGATACCGAAGTTCTCCGTCAACAAGCACCAAGCTCTGTCAACGCCGATGCCGCAGAGTTGCCCTCGATACAGGAAGACGTCCAGCGCCGCAAGCCTGTCCCACCGCCTAGGTCACCACTGAGGAAATCGCCATCATCAATTAGCAGGCAAGCACTGCCTGTTCAAAGCCCTGTAGACCATGGTTTGCAGACGCCCTCTCGGGCTAAGAGCCAGATCGCTCGTAAGCCAGTCCTATCCGACATCACCAATAATGCAACCTCACGTTCCAATTATATCGATCTGCCCGAAATACCGCATCGACCGCTGCCTACGCCTCCTGCAGAGGACGAGGGCTACAGCAGCTACTTGACAGCAAACGATGTTTATGGCAAGCGTAATTCACAGACCACTCCAGCAGACAACCACCAAGTTAACGTTCCACTTGACTTACCTCAAGTCGGATCATTGACAATCATCCGTCGGGATCCTGCAACCTCTTCTCAGTGGAACGTGGCTAGCGTCCGTGATCCCCCAGCGGAGGAAATCAGCTCTGCTGCTTTATTAAGTCCCACGCTGTACGGCAAAGTGAAGAAGGGCGGAGCACCTCTTTGGCTGGATATCACCAATCCAGGATACCAGCAATACATCCACACGAATCGTTCAGACAGTCGTACCAGCACGTCGACGAGCTCGTCCGAAAACGAATCAGTGCCACACGGCACCTTCAGACGTCGACTGTACCTGCCCGGATCCCGGCACAGCAATCACCGCTGGACTCAGAAATCAAATCGATCAAGCGTCTTATCTCCTGGTACACACGACCACAACACCGCTGAGAACTCACCATATCCCGACCTCGGTCCGCCGCTTATGGATCGGCGGAGTGCAGGGTACTCCTTCTTCAGCCCGTGGGATGGCAGGTGTGATTTCAGTACTTCCACGTCTGGCAGGGCATTGAAATGCCGCCACCATCTTCCAAACCATCAAGGCAGCGTCGACGTGTCAGAACTCCGCTTCAATCTCCCTACAACCACAAAGCAAACATCCGCGCCAACCTCGCTTGCGGAGAAGCGCGGCTCCTACTTCCATGGCTTGCATCGCCGTCTGAAGTCCAACGCAGTTGGGGAGGTGGCCCAAGTCCTGATGGCGACCAGGACCTCCCAACATACATGGTCGACGAAGATGGAAAGTTGGATTTGAGCCTAGGTCAGGAGAAAGCTGGTGGCGGGTTCGGAGGCAAGCAGGCCAAGTTAGGCAAGCTGATTGTGCATCCAGGCGGCGTTGCAATGCTAGACCTGCTAGTTGCAGCAAACATTGGGCTATGGTGGCGCGCTTGGGAAAGAGTTTGAGGTCGGCAAGCGTGGACGAGAACCGAAGATGATAGGAACTTGACTCGCGAGGCCGTGTTGGCGACAGGCGAAGACTCGGTAAATGCCGCACTGGTTACGTGTTGGTACAGGCTCCGTCTGCCCGGATGCGTTCATGGCTCTAAATGGTATATGCTTTTTCACTCCATCCATCACCGGTGTGCTTAATGGATACAGTAGATAGCACTAATCATGCACGTCAAATACTAGCTCTGCGACGTAGTCACTTTGCTCTCGGGAGACTTCGCTTGCGAGTCAGCTTGACGATCAAGGCACTTGGGTACAATCGACTGCAGCTTCACTGCGCGATGGATCACTTTCATGCACACTGCGAGCGACCCAGAGGCCGTTGCATCGGGTCTGATCGATTCAGCGGCAGGTACTGCATAATTGCATGATATCTGTCAGCTCCGAGAGCGTCTTGCATAAGCGGTCGGACGAGTTCCTGTTCATCTACTCTGACCAGCCATTCACAACGGAATCCATCCCCGAGACCAGCACTCACTCAAGCTTTCATTTGCAAACTTGCAGCCGATCATCCAAAGCGGATCCAATGTCTACTCTTGCGTAATTCATACGAGCGTTTACTACCCATCTGACCCGGAAATCTATCGGCCGCCGATACGAGCAGGGATGATGGCATCACCCCTGCCACCTGAACGCCACTAGGTGCCCCCCATCATCAATCCAACGCCTGTCAAGTTTCATCTAAAAACTCGCGAGGACCCAGTTCCCTGTTTCCCCGCGCACAGCAGGATGACTAAATGCAAATCTATATCCCTACCTCTTACCCAGAATGCTTTCCCCGCCTGCGACTCGACGGTCTGGATTGATGGAAAAGATCCGGAAGCAAAGGACTGCAGCGCGTCCCGGCTTTCGCGGCGTCTTGCAAGCAATTTGTTCGCACCGACTGGATGGCTGGAGACCTCACGGCTTAGGGCTGCGTGTCGAATCCTGCTCCTTCACATTCCCTGATGCAGTGGCTTTTGATCTCGCTTGCATCTACTGTGCGACATCCATCTCGTACGAACGGCCGGTGGCGCCCGAAGGCAATTTGATGAGGCGTTTAGGATGAACTGCTGTCATGCTGCATGTCGTCGTAAAGAACCGACGAAGCCAATATGGCTTCGCCGGCACTTCTCCGATGATCTTGCATATGCAGCCTCTGCACCATTTGTCTGAGATCGTCGGGTTTGAGATCCGTTCTGCCAAAGAAAATACCCTTGCCTATATCAGAGGCACTTCTGCACAATTGAGGTAAAGGCTTTAACTGATGCTGACGAATGGTGGACCTCTCTGCGTTATTGACTGATGCACGCTGATGCGACGGATTCCTTGCAGCGACAGAGCAGTCTCAGCCTTTTCCCGCTCAACAGAGTCTGCGCGACTGAAGACTAGACCTTCAATGCGTCCTGGCTCCAAGACTTGACCAACCCTGTTCCAGTCCCTCCTCCACAGGCTCTTGCTCTCGCGCCGACACGAAACAGCACTACTGTCGTCAACATGGGCAACATCCAAGACATTCCACCTTCGGTCATAGCCAGCTGGCCGACGCCTAACTACGATGACCCAATACGCCGGACCTGGATGCCGGCTTTTGCATTGGCGTGGCAGGTCGCTTCCACGATACTGGTATGGGGACGCTTTTGGCTGCGACTAAGACGTCTTGCTGGACCTTTTGGTTATGATGATGCTTTTATGCTCATTGCCTGGGTGAGTTGAATTGGAAGCCGACAGCCAGCGCATAATCATCGACTAATGTCTCGCCGCATAGATGAGCTCAGTCACATTCACAGGTTTGCGCATGGCACTTGACCGCACATCTGGGAGTTGACAGACACACCTGGGATGTGCGCATCAGCTTGTATCCCGATGCTGCGATGGTAAGAGCCCTTGCACGCTGTGTATCACGAACCATTCACTAATGCACAGCAGTTTGCATGGATTCTCCAGGTCCTAATGCTCGTCGGCTCCGGCGCAACAAAAGCCTCTGTCCTGCTATTCTACCGTCGTCTCGTCGTTGGAACTCTAGCCAGACGATGGAGACTCGCGATCTACTTCGCCCTGGTCTTCCATGCCATCTACCTCGTCACTCTGACACTCGCATACTTCCTAATCTGCCGCCCACTGGAAGCGTACTGGAAGAGCTTCGACTTCAACTACACCGAGCCTCACACCTGCGCCCCAGCAGGCGGTCTGAACCCTGTCATCGGCGTGCTCAGCGTCATCAGCGACGTCTACGCAGTCGTGCTTCCATTCATCATCCTCCACTACTACACTCTCGATGTACCAAAGCCCCAACGAATCGGACTGAACATCATCTTCGCTCTGGGTCTGCTTGTAGCCGGCGCCGGAGTTGGCCGCACATACTACCTGATCAAGCTCGGCAAGACATATGACACCAGCTGGGTCGGCTTCGACCTGCTAGTCTGGACGATCATTGAGTTACAGCTCGGCATCATCTGCGCCTGCGCGCCCTCGCTGCGAGCTTTCTTCCGCCGCTACCTCTCCCGAAGAATACGGAAGTCGTTCTTGAGTTCGTGGACTAAAAAAGTCACGCACACCGGCACGACGGATCGAACCGCCGTCAACAGCGCACAGCGGTACAGCCAGCCTCCGCCCGCTGCCAGGGAGAAGGAGCAGGACGCGATTGACATGCAAGTCCTCACCACGCATCCTTCTGCTTCTTCTACTGGAGACCATGAGCGTCGCAGGAGTTCCGACGAGTCCGCTGCGCCCGATCCTGAATGGCCGAGAAGTCCTGCGCATACCTACCATTCTCACACGACGAGCGGAGGATATCATCGCACCGAGCCCATACGCTGGAACAGCAACGGCGGGCGCAGTAGTCCGTGGCCGCTCGAGCAGGACATCTCGGGAGCGGTTTACAAAGCGCAGTCGATTCGGAGTACCATGTAGCCAGGCTTTGTGCCGCTTGGAACGGCTATGAGTAATGAATTCCATCGTTGATTTCTGAAAATTGGTTGGAAACACAAAAACATCTATCAAGAGAAATTCTCCCCCCTGTTGTACCAGCCCAACGCCTCAACGCTGTTCGCTAACGCTGTGCCCAATCGTGCTCATGCTGCCGTCTATCCAAGGACCTTGTTCATCGCCTGGTGCGCAAGCTCGACGCCCAAGAACGTCGCCGCGTTCGCAGGAACAGCTCTGGCCATTGCTGGTGCCAGACCTGGGAAGAATGCTCTCAGCCCTCCGCGTGCGTATAATTGCTTGATCGTGCCAGAAATCGTCGGGTTGCCTTCTGCGCTCTGCAAGCGGCTCTTGATCGTGTCCACGGGGAATACGGGAATCCACATGGCCACACCGGCGGCTCCGCCGGCTGCCATGACGGCGGGAATGCTCAGCTGGCCGGGCTTGCCGTCGGCGTCTTTGGGTGTTAGGCTGCGCTTGACGGTTTCGTAGGTTGCGAAGTAGACTGCTGAGCCTGGCCCGTCGCGCGCAAGTGTCATTACTGAGCCGCGGTAGACTGAGCGGATGCCGCCTTCTTTGTACAATTGCCGTACAACATCGGTACCGCCGGAATATTTGGGCTTCTCTCCAGGGCCGAGTTGCTTTTGGCCTTGGATTTGGAGAAGCACTTTTACGCGCTCGAAGGGTGCGGTGATTAGTGTTTGGGGGATGGCGGAGAAGAAGCCTGCGGTGCTGATTTGGGCGGTTGACATCTGGCCGTTTTTGACGGTGGAGAAGGATTCGACGAGTTGTTTGCCTACACCGTAGCCCTGTGTGGTTTGTCAGTTGGAGGTCGGGAGGGTTGGGTTGTGGACTACCGTACCCAGAATGATACCGCGACTGTGAATAATTAGTACTGGCTTTCCAATATTCTTGTTCCTATGGGCATGGACTTACACATAGGTGTCACACCAACCAATGGCGCCGAAACGCCAGCATACAGACCCTGCGACGAATGTCAGCTACGAGCTCCCAACGCTCCATCATGCATGACGCGATTCTCACCCTCGCCATGCCCTCCTTAGCAATCGTCTTCTTCACCACGTCCATGGCACCAGTGTACACTCCCTTCTCGGCTGTCTGCATGCGAACCTTGACCAAGTCGAATGGGTGTCCCACTACCACGGCGAACACACCACCCACACCGCCAGCGGCGAAGTCTCGCAAGCTTTGGAGCGACTTTTTCGTAGCTTTTGCAACATCTTCCTTCAGCTCTTCGGTCGAGGGGAGCTTCTCGACCACGTCTTTGGGAGAGGACGACGACATGGTGGGCGGAGCCGGCGAGTGGCTTGGAAGCTGGCTGTTTGGTGGGATCTGCTGGTGCTTGGAGCTGTGGTATAGGCAAGATTGCAGAAATGTGGTATAAGATAGTCTTATCACAGTAAATTCAACACACACAAATTATTCTTGTATGGGGAGAAGAATGACAGGCTCTGGTGTTTTCCCTGCAGATCGGTAGCAACAGCTCTCTCTCTCGGCATGACGAGCAAGGCTGACCTCGGCTCGGCGATATCGACGCCGAGCTTTGACCCAGCCCAGTCCCCCAGTCTCTCCGCATGTGATTTGGTGCAAGGACGAAAGGAGATGGCCGCAATTCCTTGGCTGCTACACCTCCGCTATGCCGTGTAATAAACATCTTGGCTTCATACAGCTTGCAAGCACCAATTCTCGTCTGGCAGACGAAGGAAGGACAAGTTCGCTTGTTGACTTCCCTGCTTGACCAGACCAGAATCAACCACTCATCCGCAGGGCGAACGCAACCCAAGAGAGTCTTGTATGGCATGGGTAGTTGTTAGGACGGCTGATTCCATTTGGCAGCCAGCAGAGAAATACATGTATGTTTCAGATTCCATGGAGTCGTATACAGTGGTGAGAAACGGTTTGGGATGCTCGTGTTGTGTCTGGTGCTGTGGGTGCAATTCTGGCCTGTTCTGATTCCAAGTGGACTCTAACAGCCCATCGACGTCATCACTATCGACTGGCCATTCCGTGTGAACTTTTACTTGATGCAACATATCAACCACGACTTCTTTCCTATCAAGAATGGACGACCCAATCGACTCGGCTTTCCAATCGCGCCGCTTTGCTCACGGCAAGTCGAAGGCTAAGTCTGGCCGAGGTGGTGGTGGTGGTGGCGCCGCAAAGCCGTTCAATCCTCTGGCAGCTCTTGGACGGTATGAAGTGTCGCTCGGAGTGGGAAACTCGAGATACCAGCACGTTCTCGAGATTCACGAGTTGACCGAGAGCGAGACGGGCTTACTGGGAACTTTCGACTTCGCCGAACTGACTGGCATGTTTGTGCTCGCCGGAAGTCGAAAGCAACTCGCAGAGATCATTTCTGGATTCGAGGAAAGCGACGACGACGATGATCCTGAGAGCGACAGTGAAGACAGCAATGAATCGTACGAAGATGGCACAGGCAACTCGGAAGACGAGCCGAGCGCCCTCGAGCTGCAAGACGAAAAAGTCAACCGCCGAGCTCGAGCTTTCGAGAAGAATAGCTTCCGAAACCCGAAATTCTGGATGAAGTGGAAAGGTACGCCGGCAGCAGACAGTGACGACGAGACGAAGCCTGTACAATCAGACATGGGCTACCTTGCATTCTCAAACAATGCTTGCGACAAATTCGATGGCACGATCACTTGCCCAGCACTCGATTGGAAGCAACTCAAGCTGAAAGCGCGAAAAATCCATTCGAAAGCTACGCCTTGTCCTACGGCGTGGAATGATGTTGGCTGAGCGACACAATACTGCTGTGGGATTGCCGCTCATATGTTCAAGAAATTTTTGCAGCTGGTGTCAAGCGTAGAGGTGAGATTGGAGAAATGTAACTTATCAAAATCCTGAATCAACATGAGGTATCCCATCTCTGCTAACAGGTTGCTCATGCTCCATTGGTTCAAGGAAGTGCCTCGCGCCTACACAGTTGGCTCGGCAGAAAAGGAAGATTAATATCGGTCGTCTTATGTGTGTGATTAGGGTCCGTCTACGCTTGGAAGTGCCACAAAGCACCTAATGTATTCTTTAAAGTTCTATTGCTTGATTGCAAATGACCGACCATCAATATTGAAAACCTGAAACTGGTCCATCGTCCTTTTCTCTCCAGAACAGTGCAGCACCGAGGCAAGAATTCTTACGCGCTTAACATTCCAAAAGCTGCATCCCACTCCTACTGCCAGAGATGGCTATTGTTGCAGAGCCATGGCTTCATAGTGATCGTTCACTCGTGTTGTGACACTTATCATAGTGCTAGTCAGATTTAGGATATTAAAGCTCGATGCCTGCATGGATTATCTCTGTTTCAAGGACACGAGGCAGCGACACATTGCACAAAAAGGCTGAGAGGCTCGAAAATGTATGTCGCGCGTTTTGGATCGCTTGCTTGCGGTGCAAGGAACCTCTTACTTCACTGTGCAATATCATTGCTCAAGAAGCCCGGAGCCGATGTTGTCTTGCTTTGTAAGGCGTATGCTGTTTCTATATTGCTTGATTTCTCGGTCATTGGACTTACCTGTCTTGAGACATTAATTACTTGGGACGAAAGGTCCCGACACTAGTATGAAAGTGGTAGACAGCTTCCCCACGCAGCTGAGAAGCTGTCACCGTGTTGGTCCCTTGGTCACCTTGGTTTCAATACCTTCATCTTCCTCATCTCTCCGTAAAGCCCGTATGACTCTTCACTACGACGTCGGCTTTCTACTGTTCTCGAGCCGCTCTGCAGACTAACCGAGGGAAATCGAGGTCTAACGTGGAAGAGCCAGTGCAGCTACTACCATTTCAGCAAGAAAGCAGGTCCCAATCATCACTCTCCGAGATGTGCAAATCGCACAGGATAGGAAGATACTTAGACAGGCTCAAGCTGCTTGAACAGCTCCAGCGAAAGTTCGGACAGCATCTGGACTTCCAAATCACCAGCAAAAGAGGAGTCACATATTACGTTGCCCCTGGAGAACTGACTGACGTCTGTGATCCTTTCCATTCACAAATATGTACTCGCTAACTTGTGTTCAGTCCGAGATAGCGGAGTGCCAAGGGGTAAGTCGCACTGGGCATAGGAAATGGCGCTCTAAGCGAAGTCGTCAGTAGAGCGACGCTGCATATTCTCAACCCCATTCAAAAGTCGAGGAAAGGTCGTATAGCTGGCTCCGAAGACGTCAGATATACACTAACGTCGCTGATATCGTTCCAGTCGTTCGATACAGAGAATACCAGACAGCGATTCATCCCGAAAAGCACCGCGGCACAGAGTCCAGTCCGCGGTCATGGACGAAATCTGGTAGATGATGCCACTCTGGACCCAGAACGTCGGACTCTCCATGTCAAGCCGAAGGTCTTTGCAGTGGCCAGAAAAGGAACGCGGTACAGCTTAGAAATAGACTTGCGTGGACGGGGGGAGGCTGCTTCGGGCGACTCTTGGTCTGGCGAACAGATGATAGCCAAGAGCCATACTGGTTCTGTCTTTGAAGTGACAGCAAGAGTATCATATGTTCCATCTGGGTCAGTCACTGAGCTTGCTGACACCACAAAAGTATGTCAAGGCTTACAGCCGTGGGACCTTGTACTTACTCGAAGTTGACAGGTCACGATGAAGCAGCTTTCTGCGGACATCACGCGGAAGGAGTTTCTACAAGAGGTCAGAAATCTCAAGACAATCACTACTGATGGCCATCCCAATCTTGTGCAAGTCATCGCAGCATTCAGCGTCAATCTTGGAACTGAGCGGAGGAATGCTTTCCTGTTTCCACCAGCCGACACAAGCCTCGAACAGCTATTCTCAACCGACGCAACGGCAACAAGGAAATCGCAAACTTTGTGGACCCAGTTCGAGGGGTTGGCAAGTGCATTGCAGCATCTTCACACAACGTGTCTACTGGCCCATCTGGAGGTCACCCCCTCCAACGTTCTTGTATATCACGATCCAACAGTGCCATACTTACGAGCCAAGCTATCTGATTTCGGTCGCGCGACTAAGCTGCAGAACGGCGCAACAGACATTCAAAGCCCTGACAAGCTATTGCGACAAAGGGATGTATGGCAGCTGGGTGCCGTTTTCACGGAATTACTCGCATATTGGTGGAAAGGTAGCAAAGGCGTCAGCCAATTCAGGTCTGAGATCACTACTATCACAGCGAACATTAGCTCCAACGAGATAGCTGAGGGACTCTTGGATGACGGAGTGAAAGCCAAAGATGAAGTGTACGGGTGGCTTGACAAATGCTCTCGGCAGAGCTCACACACTGCAGAAGTTGTACCTGTTATCGCCAAGATGCTCCAGGAGGGCGACCAGAGGCCTTCTATCGAGACTGTTGTTGAGAGTTTGCAAATGGTGTGTGAGACGATATTTTATTTCTTGACCCAGACTCTGACAAGCCGACTAGAGTTGCATCTGCCTATACTGGGATGGCTGTCGATACCTGACATTCAAGTCAAGCGTGGCTGTGAGGCCCGGATACTCTGATAGCTTCAGAGAGAGACTAGAAGACGCGAGTGGTTGTGCCATCGACTGGTGGCCGTTCCGCGAACCGATGCGTTCATGTGTGCCGTCCAACATGCGGATCCAATGGAAGGTAGGTTCACACAAGAGATCAACGCTGGTGCAAGACCCTAATCACACTGATAGTGGTGCAATCATGAACTCTCTGCCGATCTACCAAGTGAGATCGTGACTGCTTACCGTCGACGATGCAAAGCCATTTCATCTCTTCCGCAGAGCGATCTTCTTCAAACGCCTGGTAGTCAAGCGCGGCCAAATAACAGCACGAGTGGATCTCATAGCCAGCCAAGCTTCATCTCGTCATTGGTCCAGAAAGTGTACTCGTGTTGGAATAGCTTACGTGCTACTCTGAAGCCGGATCCAGCCCTGCCACAGGTAGTACCGACGGCTCAGGCGGCATCAGCAGCTCAGAGAGTGCCAACACAGTCACCAAGAACTATCTACTGGTGCATTGAAGAGTCTTTTGCAGAACCTCGGCGGACACTAAGCACTAGGATCGATGCTGCAAAAGTCAACAGCGATCTCATGCTGCTTCAACGCCTGATGGACGAGTATAATTCCATTCGGGGCTGGAAGGGTCGGCTTTTATCCTGGAAAAGCTGTCAAGACGTCTCTTTTGTCAAGGTAGGGCATTATAAGAGAGACCCACTCAAAAGTCGTAGGAAGGTGCTGACTTGCAGTAGTTTCTCGCTGTATACAAAGGTCAGCACGAAGTGGCATGCTGTAGTCGCGGACTCCCTCAGCTCTCGGACTACGACTTCACGCTCACTCAGACGGAAGAGATTCACTGCATCATCGCAGCCAAACAGATTACGCAAGGGCTGAAAGACCCGCTCTCGACATACGGCGACGATATTCACCGCATGGTTCCCAAACACAAAGTTTCCATTCAAAGCTGGGAGAAAGGTGATGTAGCTTGGGGAATACACGCAGTTTCTGGGTTTTCTCTTCTGAAAATCATGAGATGGATCGGAGCGAATCTGGTCATCGGCGCTATATTCATTGTGATCTGGTTGACCAAAGTGGACAGAACAGACCTCCAGGGTGCCTTTGTACCAGTGACATTTCTTTTGACGATGGTGACTCTTGGTGTCGGAATACCTCAGCTACTGAACATTGCTTGAAGAAACACAAGATAATTGATCATGCTCTTTTGCCCATGCCTTTTCTCCGCCCATGAACCAGACTCGCCTTCAAGACCCGATGAAGACTTCTATACTCTGTACTCAGTTCGCGATACAGCTCTTCCTTCTTTCAATTCATGTTTATGTGCTCTACCTTTGCGACTTGTGTACGTAGTCTCCAATATGATTTCAATTTCATCGACCGTTACCTTAATGCAAACAAAGGGGCTGGCGAGCTAGATCCAAACATGCTCACAAGCGCAATGGCCTTAACGGCGAACTGCAGAGATCTATCCAATCACTGTTGCCGGCAGAGTAAATCCTGGACATCGAACCTGGCCGAAGCGCAACAAAGCGGTTCAGGGTTTAGCTTGAATCTAGCCGATCCCTGTTATTTTTGATGTTCACAGTATAGGATCGTCAAGTTCCCGTCATCATGATGAAGAGCCAAGCTTGACTCTCAAGCAATATCCGATGGGAATGACTTTGACGTGGGGTAGTAAAACATCGAAGCTCACTTCATCAAAATTACATCGACTTGACTTCAGAGCTCGTATGTGACAGCTGGAGACCGCGTGGCCTAGACATGATAGCTGTCAACTGTCAAGCCGGAGGGTTGATATTTCCATGCTTCACGTACATCATACTAGAGTCACAGGCGAGTGCGATTTCTCGAACAAGGTGGGCAGCTGATACCTTACATGCGATAGCTCTCATTGTGAAGGATATCTAGAGTCATTGTCCACAAGGATCGGTCAAAAATTACGACAACGTGATGTCCTCATTGATCTTGGTATGCGCCTGACACCATGGGTGCCAGAGCTGTTGTTATATAGTGCATCCAGATTGCTCGCTTTCTTTGAACTTGTGATAGACCGCGAACCTTCCCCTCTCGCTCATTGCTGTTGAACAACGTCACATCCATACATTTTGGTATCGAGCCAAGTCATTTTCTCGAGATGGCAGACTCTTCGAAAGTCGGATCGTAAGTCATCTCTGCAACATCAATTTGTTTTCTCCATGTTGATCAATCTTCAGCCCGGTCTACACGACGGACTACAAACCTCATCCAACCGAGGTCATGAAAGCAACTCAATGGATGGGCTCGAAGTCCATCACAATCAACGAGGTTCCAAAGCCCACATCACTGCACCCAAGGATGCCATCGTCCGCATCACTCATTGCTGCATCTGCGGTTCTGATCTGCACATGTACGCCGGCGAGATGAACCAAGCCATGCAGCCTGGAGACATCTTGGGCCACGAAGCGATCGGTACATCGAGGAAGTTGGACAAGGAGTTTCCAAGTTCAAGGCCGGAGACCGCGTCATCATCCTTCCGTCATCGCTTGCGGTGACTGCTATTACTGCCAAAAGCAACAGTACTCGCTTTGCGACAAGACCAACCCATCCAAGCAGATGGAGCAACTCTATGGCCACCGCTTGTCTGGTATCTTCGGCTATTCTCACCTCACCGGCGGCTATCCAGGTAATCAGGCTGAGTACTGCCGTGTGCCGAACGCTGATCTCGTACTGCTCAACTGTCCTGAGAAGATGCCTGCCAAGAAAGCACTTGCGCTCGCTGATGTGACCGATACAGCATGGCACGGTGTGAGACTTGCTGAAGTACAAGCGGGCGATGTTGTTGGCGTCTGGGGTTGTGGTCCCATTGGCCTTTCGATCCAGAAGCTCTCGAAAGAGATTCGCGGCGCTGCAAAGGTATATGCCATCGACAGAGATCAGCAGCGTCTTGAAATCGCGAAAGCACATGGCATGATTCCTGTGGACGCTTCGAAGGTCAAACCTGATGAGTATATCTTGTCCCTTGAGCCGCATGGTCTTGATCGCAGTATCGAGGCGAGTGGCTTCCGCGCCACCAGCTCGGTCAAACACAAGGTCATGAGAGCTGCAATGCTCGAGGGTGACAGCTCGGACACTGTCAGCGAGGCAATCAAAGCTACACGCAAGGGAGGCAATCTGGCTCTGATTGGAGACTTCTTCTTCAACACTAACATGTTTCCAATTGGCATGTTGATGGAGAAGACTATTACTCTACGCGGCGGACAGCTCATGGCACAGCAGGTAAGACCAAGGTACTTTCTTCGACTCCAAGCGCAGATGTCTAATTCACCTAGTATTACCCCTTCCTTTTGGATCTGGTCAAGGAAGGAAAATATGATCCCTCATTCGTCTTCACCAATGTCGGTAAGTAAAATCTAGCCCTGATCTCGAGTTGAGGAGCGCTGACCATCGTGATTCCAGACGACTTTGAAAACATTCCCAAGGAGTACCAAATGCAATCCGAGCACACAGTGCCCGGCGGCATGAAGTCTATCATGGTCACCCCGTATGGCCGTCAGCTGAATCAGCCGCTCTGAGCGCTGCGACGTGAATTAGTATTTTTGAGTGGATGACCTGATAATCAGATTATTGGCAACATACTGACTTTGTGTCTAATTCGAGTCCTATCATTTCACGTGATACTCTTACTACGAAGACTGCGCAGGGTGTTCATGCTACCCGCTACACTCCCCCACTCATGTCACAGAACTGGTCCATATCTGGCTCCACCAAGTGGTGCTCCTCATTGTTGCTATGTAGTGGAGTGGCCAACTGTTAGCTGGACTTCAACATTATAACTCGATGACTATTAGGTAGATGTGATACATCAAAGCTAGACCAAGTGCTCGTATGATTGCATGAGGAGTCGTCACTATTACTTGCAGATTGAATCCTGGTCACCAAGGAAGTTGCCTACTGATCCTAAGTTTGCGTTTTACGCGAGCATTGAGCACGATGTCACAGAACGACTTGTAAGCTTCCGTACTCACAATGTGATCGGCAGAGGCCAAGGCCCGCTACCTCCGTGAAATTAACGCTTCGATCAGACTCGTGAGACAAGCTTGTCTGCACAGCCGAGACGGAAGTAGCCGATGCACCAAAAGGCGGACAGACTCAGAATTGTAGATAGTGACGTTGATTTCGTTCCTGTATGTGAGAGATTAATGTCTGATTAAGGCGTACCTCCTCAGACGTCAAATGCCGAAGCAAGCGATGTCACGCCAACAGGTAGTGAGTGCACTGCAAACGACCAAGGTCGGTTCCGACTGGTGCAAAGGCTGTGCAGAGGATGGTTAGATGGCCCCGATGATTGGTGCATATAAGGTTAAAGAAATCATCCCTCGGGCTGTGCTGCCATGTTGTGGAGATCTGAAGGATGCGCTAGAAGCATCCTACAGAAGTCAAAGCCAACTGCAAGATCTCGTCGAGATCTGTGCGCCTCCTGTCATTCGCGGAGCGTGTCAACACATGGGCTGTGCGCTGTCTTCAAATTGGCCGACGTATTTCGCATAGAGAAGGTATACCCGGACGATCTGGTTATCGAGCTCGTGTTCGAGTTTCGATCGCTGGTGTCGCAAACGTCGGCTTCTGAGTCTGGCATGGGACGCTGGTACGCCCTCACTACAGAGCACTACGCTCTGTACGGGCATCAGCACTGATGCTACTCTGAGCGCCAAGCAAAGGACACCGCGTTTCAATGCAATCAACATCGATCATCAGACGACTACCTTGCTTGGAGAAATACCGCGATTTAATGAGACGATACTGAACTTGCAAGAGTAGGAGCTCGGACTGGAACTGACGTGTTGCACACCGATGCTCTCAAAGGTAGCAGCTGTCGATGTGTATAAGTACACCTAGTAGGGCCTGTGAATGAAGAATATCAGAACATCATCATCCATACTTATCAAATTTTCGACCTGAATCCAAACCACCACAAGCGCTCTCGAGCATCATCTACAAGAACAAAGCACCTTGCCGTCAAGATGCACTTCTCCAGCTCCGTTGCAACCTGCCTTATGGCTACTTCTCTGTGCGTCAACGCATTGCCTCAGCCAACTGTAGCAGGCGGTAACAATACTATCCCTGTTGCCGCAACTGCATACTTCAGCGGCACCAAAGTGAGTAAGCTGTCGAACTATCCTCTTGAATAACCACTAAAACGACTGCAAGGACGTTGATGGATACATCACCGAAGCACTTGCTCCGAGTGAGCAGTCCGATGCTGCCATTCAGAAGCGCGGTGCATACGTGGCCGTTATTGGCATCGCAGCTGTAAAAGGCGTGGCTATTCTGACTAAGATGGCAATCGAAATTGGTGCCGACACTATCAAGGACCTGGGCCAGTGGGACGCTGTAAGTCGTTAATTCCGACACACATTCCTTCGTGCTACGAAATACTGATCGCACAACAGGCCCGCGAAACATTCACCAAGAAGACCACGGCCGAGATGTGGGGTCGCAACCCAGACCGCAACAAGTACCCGGCGGCCATCTGCTACAACAAGGCGTACCATATCAGGGACCCGAAAGGTACTGAAGGCAAGGTCTCTGCCAAACTTGAGCTCGGCCAGCTTTTCACCAAGTAAGCTGATTCCATGACTATATTTGCAACGGAAATGCTCATTGCTGACTTTGCGTAGCTATGACTGCTTGTACATGATGGGCAACAACGCTTTTTACACCGACTCCGATAATGGCTTCGTCAACGTTCGTATACACGCGCCCTGGGGCGAGTTGAGCTTTTCTTTTACTGATATGTCAACAGTTGTCCTACTCCTACGATGCAAACCGTTGCTCGCACGACGCTAAGACCGGAGACCTTACTTGCAGGTAAATGAAGATCTCAGGAGGCGTTGAGTCCTGGTAATAATGAGATTACCATGGTATCGGTGTTCAACGAGAAGAGTATAGGGCAGAGTCGAAGATGGTATTGTTTTGATTGGTTGATTGATTTCCTATTTAGTTATTTGGTTGCCTATTCGTTTTGCTTTTTGGTACACTCTCTCAGACTATCTAGGACCATTGAATTTACGAACCGTTTCTGCAGAACACCCTCACACGTATTCCGTGTATGCTTAGAAGTCAGGTTATAGTACCTTATCTTTTCACCTGGTCATCAGGGCCTCCTCTGGAATAGTGTTCTACCATTCTGGTCTAGAAATCGGATCACGCAGGAAAGATCGCTAGATGTAGCCTTTACATTTCGCATCGGCTTGTAGACGGTTACTCACTCCTAATCGCCTGTGCATACGCATCGTGTGGTGGCATAGCAGAACGTTCAAAGCCACGAAAGCCCGTGCAGCTCTACATGAATAAAAGCTCGTGCAGCTCTACGTAATAACGTAGCAGCGGGTCATCACGATGAGAGCTAGGTAAGTATGAAGGGACATTAAGCCAGATACTCCAGTTTTCGAGTCTTTGTGTAAGTGATGGTAGGTTTACGAGCAGTCCTTGCACTTTGTGAAGAGCTGGCACCGTAGACATTTGCTGGTACAACGAGGCCCCACTTCCCCAGTCAACATGTTTGGAAGTGCACTGCCTGCCCTATTTTGCTGTTCGTATTCAATAATCGGGATGCGCCGCACTGATATACATCGTGGATGGGTCACAAGCGATGGTCTTCCATGTCACCGAGCCAACGCCACAGCAAGTCGAAGGTCTACATGACGCAATGGCCTTCGCAACAGCACTATCTGGTACGGACAAAGCAGGATTGGTGTGTAAAGGAGCACGAGCAATTTTGGAGGAGCGTCCATGATCGCAGCTGCGGATGGTATAAGCATTGAGGCTGCTTTCTATTCATTAAGCCCTTGATCGGCGTCTAGAATCCACAAGGGGAGAGGAAGAACCAAGATGACAGGACTTTGGATTCATATATTGCGTGGCGTCACTCAACTATCAGGGCTCAAGTGGGCAAGCTCAAGCAAGGAACGCAGGATGTCCAGACCGAGTGAATGATCAAGACTTGGACCCACAACGCCGCTATCACATCAACGGATCGTCACTACCAGCACTCTGGTCCCACGCAAGCGTCGTATCAGCCCTACACAGATGAATAGACCACTTGCATCTTGTCGTGCATCTTGGCTCGAGCGCTTAGGGTTACTCTGCCAAGATCCCCGTTCTCCATACAAAACCAACGCAAGTCCGCTGCATATCGGCCCGAAAGCACCTCAATGCGCAATGCCCAAGCTCACAGCAGAGATCGGAAGCGACTTTCACGCAGGCAGGACACACGCCTGCAACCACTTTTGGTGGTTCAAAGTTGGGTGCCAGCTATAAATCACGCGTTGGCTTTGGTCAGGCGATACGAAAGATCTCCCCGAGATTCTCCAAACTTCAGGCCATCTCTGGTTACAGTGAAACTGAGTCGAGCAGATCACCCACCAGCAAAAACTCATTTCACACATACCTTCGAACCCTACGTCCACCGAAAGACAAATCATGCGATCTCGGTCTGTCACCATCTGGGGGCAGAGCAATATAACATGCTTCACAGGCACCCCTGCTCTTTGACAACTCATGTCTACGGCTAGCCACTGCGTCCATCGTGATAAGACTGCACCTTGAATCCATGCCATCATGTATACCCGAAGAGAAGATTCTCCCGTGGTCCGGCGTGAGTGGCTAACAGCGTACACAATTGTCTGGCTCACTTTCAGCTCGATGCTTGTACTCTCCCGCTTGATCCTCCGTGCAACTGGACGCAGCAGCAATCTGGGCCTCGACGACGTACGTTGAAAGCAATCGACCCGCTCCGCGCTTCTTTGACAGTTCAGATAGGCACTCCTCCTGCCGTCTTGGCTGCTTTACATCGCATTTTCGAGCGTTGCGATTTACTCCGCGGAAGAGGGCATAATCGACAGACACTTCCGCGACGTCGATGTTCCCAAGATCCAGACCTTTGCGTTTCTGAGTCACCACGACCTCCTTAGACACCTCACGCTGATGTAGAACAGACGGCTTGGCTTTCGGAACTCTTGTTCGTCGTCGGTACATGTTTCCTGAAAGTTTCAGTACTACTTTTCTTCCGCCGCATGGTGAAAGGCCTTTTCGAGCGCCGATGGCAGATTGCAGTCTGGGCCGCAATAGCTTTCACAGCTGCCTACACGTTGTCTCTTGTCATCATCCTAGCCACGAGTTTCACGTGCATTCACCTCATCGCGACGGGCGACCCGGCGGGTATGACACGATCTGAAGTGTCGCTCTGTTTGAACACTTCGATAATCGTGCTAGTTGCCGGGGTGTTCACTGTGGTCAGCGACTGCTATGCAATTTTTCTGCCCTGGGTCATGACGCGACGGCTGCCGATGACCACGAGGCAGCGATGGGCCATGAATGCACTTTTTGGCTCAAGCGCGCTCATCATCATCGCAGCTTGCTTCCGCACCAAATCTTTAGTAGAGCTCCATCGCTCTGACGATCCCTCATGGTTTGTTGGTCACAAGCTCCCCTTGAATTCGATGGCCACTGACGCAACTCAGGAACGGCTTCGATGGAAATGCAGCAGATCGCAGTGAGTACATCGGATACTACCTGCTCACGCAGGCACCAACTGACATTTTTCGATAGGAATGGGGTCTGGGACTAATGCTCTCGTGCCTGCCGTCTTTGCGGTCTTTGTGGCGTGTATGTGCGGGGAATTACTCCCACTCCGGTTCTCAAGCCGAAGAAGATCCCATCACAACCTCGACAGCGATCAAGACACCGTACATCTACAGCCCTGCCAAGATGTCCGCTCGGAAACTGCCTATAATGATGTTGGAGAGGCCAGCAGAGGTACACCGTGATTTCGGTCGCGGCAAGTGGGACCAAAGTGTTGGCGACGCAGTGAAACATTTAGGCTAGGCAATTAGTTGCGCTGGTACGTAAATTTGAGAGTGATTTCGTTGAGATTATTTGACTTGGCTCTGCTCGCGATTGTCTGCCTGCACGGGCTGCTCAAGGCTCCAGATTTTCCCAATTGATTCATTTGGGATGTGCTGGCTTATTGTTGTACTCTCAGCATCTACCCAAGCCCAGTGATCGAAATCGTCATTCATCTCTGCTACGTGGAAAAGGTTGCGATCGTATTCACAAGGAATATCACAGCTCGCGCATAGCTGTGAGGATGACTGTTTTCCCTCTACTTCCCCAAGATCTTCTAGCTTGAACCACAGCCCCCCAAGCTTGAGACACTTGTCCATCCCATCAATCGGTCGCTCCTTTCGAGCGAGACTCTTGTGATAGCTCCACTGCTTTTCCAAGAGACTGAAATGCTTGATGATAACGATCACTCGCGATTCCCGCTTCGGTCCGACAGAGCTCACTAAACGAACACACATATCATGGAGCTCGTACGGAGAGGTATCTTCCGATCCGAACCACTTAGACTCTGTACGACGAGACACTAGCACAGACAGCATTGGGCGCAATTGATGAGGATCAGGACATGCTTTGCAGACAGCGGACGCGCAAGATAGCACAGCCACGCCACGTTGCTACTGTCAGGCCTAGGGACTCGAGGTCTACCTTGATGGGCGGATGGTTCACAAGATCTATGCTCACGCTAAATGTCGGCATACAGGTGAAGGAGCCGGCAGAAGCCGAAAGCTGTGACAGAAGCACCGACTTCCGAAATGCTGCCTAAAGACACTTTGACTTTCTCCACGCTTCAGCCTGTCACTTTTCGCGCGAAGGATTCGGCAGGAGTCGACAGCCGTTGTCTAGCGCGTCGCACCATAAACCCTGTACCCTGTTTCGCTGCTCGATGATGAGGACGTGTGAACCTTTCTCCTGCAAAACTCGATCTGTGCACATGAAGACGACACCACTAACAAAACCATAAACAGACATCTTGGGCCTTCGACGAGGGCCACTTCAAGGCTCAGAATTCCTAAATGCTACTGCCAGACGTCACAACATCCATCTTCGACTGCCAGCTGTTTGAGGTCCTGTCTCTTGGCAAGCAGTATATCTATGGTAGGCAAATCAAGAACTTCATCTGGTGTCAAGATCAAATATGTCCTAGAGAATTGATCCGGCTGATCCGCGTCCAGATGTTTGCCGGCATTGTCACCAGTGCGAATGCGCTGAGTTGACTCTCATCAAAAGCACTTGGCGTCGATTATCGTGCACAAACTTAGATATGGTACGAGACGTGGCCCTAGAGACCTCATCTTGTAAAGTTATCACTAGTGAGGACTGGTTACACGATGCCATCTCGCCGTCACAAGGCTGTATTGGGCGTAGTGAGTTCCAGTGACAGGGTGTATATAAGCAGTCCATTGCAACTTATATCGCCATCTCTTTCACCATCTATCAGCTACTACAGACCGCATCTCACTATCACACTCTTTTGACGCTCTTTACTACACGCTCTTTCACCAATTCAGCACAGCCTTCGATCTCACCATTCCTTCAATCATAACACAATGCCTTCCTACGCTCTCGTCGCCTCTGCCTTGTTCGCACTGACCAGTGCTTTGGCCTTGCCGCAAGGAGGATGTAAGAGGACACTATTCCATCGCAACGAGTTTTTTTGACTGACCTCCACTCAGCTATTGGACTCCCCTGCGGTGCCAACTCTACGGTTGATTACACCATTGTGGCAGGTGACACTCTCGGAAGCCTCGCCACCAAGTTCAACTCCGGCATCTGCGACATCGCCAGTCTCAACAACATCTCCAATCCCAACCTCGTTGTCCCCGGCCAGGCGCTAAAAATCCCAACCGGCTGCACCACTCCTGACAACACCTCCTGCCTCCCCGAGTCCGCCCCAGCAGCCACCGCCATCTGCGCTCTCGCCGTCAGCTCTGCCTACGTGGTCAAGAGCGGTGACACTCTCTCCAACATCGCGGGCAACTACAACATCACTCTTAACGCCCTCGTCGACGCCAACAAGCAAATCGAGAACATCGATCTCATCTTCCCTGACCAGCTGATCAACGTTCCCGTTTGTCCGGGTTCGCAGTGCTTGGTCAAGACCTACGACATCAAGAGCGGCGATATCTTCTTCGACTTGGCTAAGAAGTACGGCACTACTGTCGGTAACATTGAGGGCCTCAATGCCAACGTCGACCCGACTAAGCTTGCCGTCGGCCAGACCATCATTCTGCCCACCCACTGCAAGATTGTCAGCCGCAACGAGACGTACTAGACAGCGACACTTTTGATGGAGGCTGTTTGTTTGAAGCTCTACATTTCTCTTGATTGATATACTTTTGAGAGTATATCTTATTATTAGCTTACTACGAGATACATATTAGGTCGTAAGCCAAACCGATCGTGTACCCAAAATTCCAGCGCAGTCATTTCGTCTATCAAAGATTACATCCAATCGAAACACCGGACTTCAGCGTGATGAAGCGAATGATACGTTGCTGTTGGTACTGGTATAGTCAACAAGTAGGGCGTCTCGCGCACTCATCCGTGAAAGATCGATATTGCGATAGCGCCCACACTGAGGAATCGATGGCAATCCCCTAGTCTGGAAAACATTGCGCAATTGTGATGAAATGCCGTCGTCCATGTCATCTTCATCATTTGAGGGAAAAGTGATCCGAGGTAAGTCAGCGATAGTGCGGCAGATCTCGTGACCAATGCTGGAGTCCGTTGAAGACAGCGGCGAGCTTCAAAATATGAGTCCAAATGGCGCGAACGTGAGTATTGGAGAAGCGGAGAAGATAGCAGCTCCACGCAGAGTTGAAATTTAGAGTCCTGGAGGAGCACCGAGTGGATCAAGGCTATTTTAGCTTCGCCGGTATCTTGGCCGAGATAGTGAACTTCGTCAATCGATAGTCCTCTATCAATCACCAGATGGGAGAACCTGCGATGCGTACAACTCACTTACTCCTCTGTCACATTACATCTAGGATCAAGCATGGTTTCAAGCTACAGTAAAGAATTCCATGTGCCCATCATCGACCTCGGCCCAAGCTACGTCTCTTCAATAGGCAGACAGCAAGTAGCAAGAGAGATCCGGCAAGCGTGTCTATCAAGCGGCTTTTTTTACATTGTCTCGCATGGTATCTCGCCTACCACGTGCAATGGCGTGCTGCATCAAGCCGCGCAATTTTTGAAGCACGCTTCGCTTGCCGACAAGCGCCGCATACACATCGATCATTCGCCGCATGGGTATGGCTGGGAGCCGTCGGAGGCGACCTCCATCGCTGGTGATATTGAAACCAAAGAGGCCTTCAACTGGTGCTACTCAGACGACCTGGACCCGACAGGCGGTGATGGGCACTATGTAGATCTCGATGGAGCGCGGACACAAGATCCCAACCAGTGGCCAAGCGAAGACAGCGTGCCAGGATTCTTCGATGCTGTCAAATCATACTACAAGGAGGCGTTGTTACTCTCCCGCCACCTTTGTCGGCTTTTCGCTCTATCGCTTGCTTTACCAGAGAATTACTTCGATAGTAGGACGACACATCCAAGCGCAAACTCTAGGATGCTGTACTATCCAGCGGGGAGCCCAGTGACAGACGATGTCGGCCTGGGTGCTCACACAGATTATCAGTGCTTTACCATTCTACTCTCTTCCTCGACACCCGGCTTGGAGATCATGTCGCCCTCCGGTCATTGGGTGCCAGCCTCAGCCGTGCCGGACGGGCTCGTCGTCAATATCGGCGACATGATGATGCGATGGACGAATGGCTTGTACAGAAGTACCATGCACCGGGTGATCAACCGGACAGGCGAAGAACGCTACAGCGTTCCGTTGTTCTTTGGCATCAACAATGACGAGTTGGTTGAGGTATGAGTTGTGTCCTTCTTGACCACGCGAATCAAGCTGAGCTTCTACCGCAGACATTGCCCACGTGCATCACGGACCAGAACCCGGCCAAGTATCCACCGATCAGGGCTGGCGAATACATCTTGCAAAGATTGGATGCTACTCGAGGAGTACCTGCGCCTGGTCAACCTTGATGACTTCAGATTGGAGCACATTATCGACTACAGACCTTCTCACGGTCTGAGTGATATCATGCACGTCCACGAACTGGTGATGTTTGGGTCGAGCACGAACGAAGTAAGAGAGTATTGAGCATTGAATTGACGGATTGAGGACAATTTGCAAGTCCTAAGTAGCTAGCTAGCTGCCGTACAAAAAGTCGTACCGCCACTCCTCCTCTGGTGTCGAGATGTACTTGATGCTCGTCGGATGCTTCTTTCTCGCCGGCAAGATTCTTCGGATATACAAATCGCCTACGTCAATTGGAGCCGGCTTCTCCTGCCCAGCCTCAACACAGGTATCGACGACCTGCACTTTCGCACCAGGATCTGGAGTCAGGAAGAACGGAATGGAGAGCCTTCGCTCCCCCGTCTTGTTCCTGACGCGGTGTACCGTTGCTGGAAAGACTCCATTCGTCTGGCGCTCCAGGTATTGACCCACATTACAGACGAATGTCCCTGGCTTCGGCGGGGCGTCGATCCAGACGCCATCTTTGTTAAGCACTTCGAGTCCGCCCACAGTATCTTGGAGGACCAGCGTGAGCCAGCTGAAGTCGGCGTGTGCACCGAGTCCGTTGGCATTGGAGTCACTGTCTGGCGGCATCGGTGGGTAATGTAATGCTCGCATTCCAGTGATAGGGAACTTGAAGTACTGATCAAAAGCATTTTCATCATCTTGTAGAGCTAGTGCAAACAGTCGCATGAGCTTGATAGCCAGTGGCTGCACCACAAAGTAGTACTGATACATCCTGTCCCGGAACCAAGGAGCTGACTCGGGCCAGATGTTCTGCGGTCTCTTGATGTTAGCCGGTGGCTCTTCGCCAGTCTTGCCGCGATAGTCCTGCTCTGGCTCGAGAACACAGTCTCCCATGGTAAAAGCTTCTTTCATGTCGCCTTTAGTTCTCGGGTCAAGCTGAGTCTCCATCATCGGCTCGTAGCCACGCATGGCAGGGTTCGAATGCATGTGGGCACCCATCTTTGTATCGTGATCAAGGGCAAAGAACGATGCCATAGCGTCAAATATAGCACTCTGTTCCGACTCGGGGATCTGCACAATAAATCAGTCCGTTTTTGGGGTTTCGCATAACGCGTGAAAGATCGGGCAGACAAACCCCATGAGCTGCGATGTAGAAGAAGCCTGAGGTTGAGCACGCATCGTAGAGCTTACGAGCAATGCCTCTGCGGTCATCGATGTTTCCAGAGTCTATCAAAGAGATATCGATGACTGGAATTGAGGTGAAACTGCCTTTGCCGCCGGGAGTGCTCTGAACCTTGCGGTACGACAATTCCGAGCCTGCATGGAAGTACACAACCTACAGTTCAGTCAGCCTTGTTGTTGCATAGCTATGCATCTCGCACCCACATCGTCATCCTTCGCTGGTACAGACTGCGTGGTGGTGGTGGACGGTGGTGCCATGCTGGTAAAGCTGTGAAACTTGATGGCTACCGCATGACAGCGACCTTCTGAGCGTCTCTCGGAAGCCTCGAAAGTGTTCCGGTCCTAGTTGCAGATCTCGGGCAACAACCGCCTATCTTGCATCTTGATGACGGATAATATATTGTCCCCACATTGTTATCTGGCTGTTGATAGGCATGCTGCTGGGCATGATAGCCCTGACTCGCGTGAACGATACAAGGCATTACGAAGGTCACCTCTATTTTCGTAATGCAACCTCTTGCTATTCTGTGACAAATTGTTCAAGGCTTGTAGCGTTTGTACATCATGACTTTCCTGAAGGAGGCGTTCGGGTCATCATATGCCACCGACAGGCCAAAGTTCTTCTGGTAGGTTGGCCACCTCGCTGTCAAAGGTTAGGACTGACACTCACAGGTGGTACCCACACGGCACGCCCGCTAAAGAGAAGAAACTGCTCACCAAGATCGACTTCTTTATCTTGACTTATTGCTGTCTCGGGTGAGCCAAGATTATAAGTTTGTTGCTGTACATTCGGTGGAAGGACTAACAGCGCGCCCAGATACTTTGCTAAGTGGCTGGATCGTACGTCGGAAGCGATTGATGGTCCCACTATCAGCTGTTGCTAATGATCGTTTGAAGAGGCCAATCTGAGCAATGCATACGTCAGCGGCATGAAAGAAGACCTGTCCATGTACGGCAATGAATTCACACTTGCAACGACCTTGATGAACATCGGATCAATCCTTGGTGGCGGTACACAGATTCCAAATCAGTAATATATTCTCGTTGTGAAAAGCTAACGTTTCTTGCAGTATGTCTCGACCCCTAGTCCACTACACCTAAATCCACATTTCTACACCAACGAGTCTGGCAGTTGCTACGATCTACTTTCTCCTTCTTGCTACAGTCAAGACGTTGTTGTAGCTGACTTGGACTTCTAGATACCAAGCAATCTTCTCATCACCTGGATTCCACCAAGGTCAGTCTTGCCTCTTCCTCATTGCGATTTCCCACCGCCAACCAGTCCGACTCCAGATACGTTCTCCCCGGCTGCGAGATTGCATGGGGGTTGATAACAGTCGGAACCTATGCCGTCAAAACGCCAAAACAGCTTTACTACCTGCGCTTCTTCCTTGGCTTGCTAGAAGGCACATCCTTTGTTGGCATCCAGTATGTCCTCGGCTCCTGGTACAAAGCGACTGAGATCGGCAAGCGGACTGCCATCTTTTCTTGTTCGGCGTATGTCGGCACAGCATTTGGAGGCTACATCTTTTCGGCAGTCCTGGCTGGCATGAATGGCTACAAGGGCATGCCGGCCTGGAGATGGGCGTTTGTGGTCGACGGCGTCATCACCAGTAAGTTGACCATCGATGCTGACACTCCGCGACATCAATGCTGACGCCAAACAGTCGTGATCGGCCTTTATGGCTTGGCATTCTTTCCCGACACACCTGAAAAGACGACCGCTTTCTACTTATCACAAGCTGAGCGCGAGCGTTGCGTCGAACGCCTCGCGGAAGAAGACAGGGCACCCGTCGGTGGCTTTTCCTGGGGCGTTCTCAAGCGGATCGTAACATCGTGGCAATTCTATGTTTTGACCGTGCTCTGGATGTGAGTCGCATTCCATCCTCAATTGATGCTAGATCACTGAATTTTGTCAGGTTCTGGCAGACGACCGTCGGTAAGGTTGGCAACACTGCGTTCCAGCTGTTCCTGAAGAACGATCCGAATCGGAAGTGGTCGTTGTACGATATCAACAACATTCCAACCGCCATCAACGGTACGCAATAGACCCAAAGAAAGCTGCACGCGTGGTCACTAACAGCGACAATGCAGGCTTCAATGTTGTCATGGTCATGCTGGTCAACATCTGGGCAGACGCCACAGGCCGCCGACTGCCAGCAATGTTCAATCTCGCCCTCCAACTTTTCGGCACCGCCTGCCTGGTAGCCTGGAAGATTCCACTGGGCCTGCATATCGTTGCATACCTTCTGGCAGCTTGTGACGGCCCGCTAAGTCCACTGTACATGGCTTGGGCGAATCTGCTCTGTGGTAAGGATAAGCAAGTCCGAGCCATGACGCTGGCAATGATGAATGCTTTCGGAAATGCTACGACGACCATCATCCAGCAATTTGCGTATCCCGTGCTCGACGCGCCGGAATACAAGGTCGGTTTCCGCGTGAGTTTGGGCTTGATTTGCGGGATGGCAGGATGGGTGTTTGTGGTGCGATATTGCGAGCTCAAAGTGCAACAGCGGAAAAGTGAAGCTCCTGTGCAAATTGTTGAAGGGATTGCGCCGGATCAGAGTGCTCTAGAAAAGAAGCCGAGCATGAATGTCAGCCAGAGAAGCTGTGTTGAGCGTTGAACAGGCTTAGCAAGAATGAAATGGACCACTTTCCCTCCTTGCGATTCTCTGTTCCAATTCTCCTCAACCACTCATTCGAGATCCTCTTATGCGCTGTGATTTCCCTCCCAGGGCTGCTTGCATCCTTACTTTCGAGGCAAGTGGTGGATTTCTCCACGCATTCGCCTCCTTGTCCTGCATAGCTCACACATAGTTCTTCATCAAATGTCGTCTTCCGGGTCGATCTCGTCTGGGATTACCACAGCATCACCAGATCGCCGCCACGAACCGTGATTTTGCAACTCCATGTAGTGATATCGTATCAACCGAGGCTGCGCAGCTACCTCATCGCCTACGTGACCAAGTGTGACACCTGAAGGAATGCGACCAGTAGAGCAGCCAAGTTGCTTGCCGCTGCCCTTTCGATCTGTGTACCTATTGTCACGGATCAATTCTGGCCTACATCTCGAGTGATCTAGCTGGACTTACTGGAGTCTCATGCTCACAGATCTCGTAGGCGGAGATGTGAGCTGCATGCGTCGCCAGGAGGCTGCCTCATACTTCGCCGAGGCTCGGAGGTATGGGCTTAACGTCATGTTCGAAGTATCCTGCCGCCAGAGCATCGTGAAGTAGGGATTGAGTACCACGTGCACGCCTGTTTGCTCGACTTCTCGAGCAGTGAGGTGCGTCGGCTGGCCGTCGAGGGTCATTAGATATGCACTATCATTGGCCCATCGATCCATGTAACCCAGCAGCTGACGTTGTTTCTGAGTACGTGGTTGAATCGCAGCGTGTATCTTTCCCCTGTCGGAGTTTAGGAGGCAATCAATTGGAGAAACATGGCCTCTCACTTACCGGTGCTAGCTGGCATGATGAGCTCGCCCGGCCCATGGGCGAAGAACAGACGTTGCTGAAGCTTGTGCTCAAGAGCGATGGTCAAATACGAGGAACGACAGACACACTGAGCGCGCAACAGATCGCGAGCTGGAAGTAGGCACAGGACAATCAACAGCAGCTCGGTATTTCGAAGGTACGTTCTGCAGCTGAAGTGGCATGAGATAGCGACTGCTTGACGCAAGCTGAAGGCTTCGACCGCAAAACTGCTAGGGCGTTCTCAGGGGTCCTGTACCCGGTGCAAAATGATTTGTGATCTTGCCAGTGTGCTTGTTGGCATTGCTATCGAACAATACCCGGCCCTTTGCAAAGGCCGCAACGCTTTCAAGTCTCCCTTTGAGGCGCAGCGAGCGCAGACTCTGCCCGGCATGGTTCAGCTTAGACTCAGCACCGAGATTTCACAGACCGCGCTCCAATGTAAGTGAATACATTATCGAGGATTGCCGCTTGCAGGTGTTCGCCGGCGCGGCGAGTATCGTGAACGGACGCTGCAACCTTGGAGCTTATCCGCAAACGAAACGCTGCGTGATGTGCAACGGCCCGCCCGAACGAATCTTGTTTCGACCTACAAGTAGTTAGTACTGGGGCTAAAACAGCGCCGTGCCTTTGGTAGTAGGCTGCGTCTCCTCGTAGTCTACGTTTCCTCGTAGTCTACGTTCTTCTCCCAACTCAGCTCTCTGAGCTGCGAATGCAGATTCCAGCATCCCCACTGGTCAGCCACTGGCATTTCCGCGAATTGATGGCGATGGCTTTGGAAGGCTTGCTTCGCCGAAACTTTATCTCGCGTCTTTTCTCTGATTTAGAGATCGTACACCGAAAGTGGCAGGTATCTCCACATCTCAATCAAGCTAGGTAACTGGAAGCAGCATGATGTCTGCCTGGTTGACGTCGGGGAGACTTCAACTTTCACAAGGCCCATTTCCGGGCTCACGAATGCAGCAAACAGCAGCGCTTTGGCACAGCGCTCCCCTTGAGCATAATCTTTCAGACTTGACGGGCGCGCGCTGTCCTGATGCTGCGCCGTTTTGTTGCCACCCTGCATGTTGATGCCCAAGCAGAAACAGCTGGTGGCTTACAGGAGACGCACAGAACAGGCTGCGGAAGCTCTCAGCTGACCCCCTTGCTGGAACGTTCATGCCTGGAATCCCGTCGTCTGCCTTCCAGCAAGCTTGGAGTGCACCACTCGTAGCTTTCTCCAACGATACGACGCTCGCACACGATGGAAAGCTCTCATGACACTGTTCAACACAAATGAAGAGATAATTTCTCTGTCACAATCGCAGCAGAGACCAGGAGAACATTTATTGACTCCTCCCGCTCACGAACAAGGCAGACTTTGTCATCGGACGACAAGGCTGAAACGAATGTCACCGGCATGGCGATCGTGCCAGAGGTACGGTATTGCCAGGGCGCAGCAAAGTGGCGGATCTCAGCCTCGCCAGCCATGTCCCGCGAGGCAGAAGACGAGATATCTGCTGCGTCCTCTGTCGACATCTGTTCAAGCATTGGATGCCAGCGGTTCCCTCCCTGATTCCGCAGCGGCTCGCATGCGTGCAGCTGCACAGCCTTTCCAGAAGCCTCATTCTCCTGACTGTCGCATTTTTGCCTCCATGCACACCCTCAATATTCGTCAACGATCAGTCAACCCTCAGTGGGATTCTTAAATACGGCTTGTTTTGACCATCATCTCATTTCTCACATTCTCTCCATTCAGCTCATCAATATGAACCAGGCACAGAATCCAATCGAGCTCCAGGAATTCGAGCAAATCACACCACAAAGCGTGCGTCCTTCGAATACCTTGCCTGTCACTCCAAACCATGGATTCGGCGCTGCATCATCTACAGTCAACGTAGCAGCCCAGCCTAGTAATCAGTCTCCGCGGAAAGTATGGCTTTCTTATTGGGGAAAGGTCAGAAAGTGGTGGCTAGAGTTTGCAGGTGCATTGTCGAGCCTTATATTCTTGACAGCCATCGTCATATTCCTCGCCAAGATCGACGGCTCGAAGCTGGACGACTGGAAAGCTCCATGGCAGATCAAACCGCCGACAGTTCTTTCCCTACTGGTGACTGTGTGTCGGATCAATCTGGCTTTTCTAGTTGCTGAGGGCATCGGTCAGCTCAAATGGGTTTTTTTCGAGCAGAGAGAGCATCGGCTTGCAGAATTCGACACCTTCGACGAAGCAACCCGAGGCCCGTGGGGCGCGGTCTGCTTCATTTACAAGATCAATGGGCGCGCCCTGGTGGCAACCTTCGGCGCACTTATGGCGATTTTGGTGCTGGCCATGGATCCGTTCTCGCAACAAGTGTTGTACTACGCAGCACGAACATCGAACCTCACCGAATCTGTCGCAAAAGTTCCTTCAGCGCCGTTCTATCAGTGGCGCTCTTCTTCGCAGCGCTCAGTATGGACAACAAAACCGCTCGTTTGATTCCGAAGACACTCCTACACCCGTCGCAGCCAACAACGGTCCAGTAGCATTTGGAACCATTGCTGGCCGGTCCGCGGCGACTGACAGTATGCCAAGCGCGACTGGCTCATCTGATCCGCCTGTATCCAGTGACCATCGCACTATCAGGAGAGGCGAATCAATGGCTCGGTCTCCACAAGGTACAAACAGCCTCCGATAATCTTCTTATGGCCAGCTCTAACATCTTTTAGGAACCAGCAGCTGTTCGGATACGCTCATGGCCCGTGCAGCCTACGCTGGCCTTTTTACCTCTATGTCGACGCCTGAATTCACGTGCTCTACCGGCAACTGCACGTGGCCAATCTTTCACCACACTCGGCATTTGTAATACCTGCCAGGATATAACACAAAAAGTCAATCGATCTTGCAATTCAGGAAAGCCAAAGCTCGCAGGATACGAGGCATGCTGGTACGAACTCATCGGAGCTGGAGACCTGCCTGGTGCTAATCCATACCCGGGCCCCGATGCAGGGACGTTCTTCCTACCCCCGAGGGAATGCCTTTAGCAACCAACAGCACCAAATTCTTGAGGTTCTGCTCCTCTGGAAACGGCCAGTACTGGCCGCTCTGGTTCACTTGGGCTTCGACTGTATGGGATAAGAACCACGACCTTCTCGACTTCACCTCATACAGATTCCCACCGAAAGATTCCTCCACCGATGAAGGTTGTTCCGTGCCTATGGCGCACATTGAGCAATGCAAGGTGTTCTGGTGCGCCAAGACGTTTGACTCCGCTGCCGTCGTCAATGGCAATTTCACTCAAGGACCAAGCAAAAATATCAGGCTCGTGCCCTTCGATGCCACAAACTCAAGCTGCCCCGGTATTGAATCTCTTCGTCCCCCAGAACGCAATTCCGAAGCCCCGATGCAAGGATACATCCGAGAGGACAGAACCTGCCCGCAGTCAAGAGAGGAGGTCGGTGTGAACGACACATTCTGGGTGAACACGAACGACCACGTCATGACCGTGAACATGCTGGCACCCATGATTCGAGATCGAGGGATGGCGATAGATGAGAACGGTGCGACCTACAGTAGCCAAGGGACGGATGCTGCCATCATGACCGCATTCTGGGACAACCACCAAGGCAATATTTCGCTCACGCTGGCGGATATCGCAACCGCGATGACCAATCGCGTTCGCTCGACGGAGGGATCCATAGACATCATCGGCACCGCGACGAGGGAAGATATCATCGTGAAGGTCACATGGTATTGGCTCATCTATATGGTGGCTATGGTCGGAATAAGCCTGGCATTCTTTGTGACTGCCGTGATCTTCGCCAGTGAGAAGAGCAAAGTGGTGTGGAAGTCGTCCAGTCTGGCCGTCTTGATGCATGGCTTGACCGGCTTCGACCGTTCCGAGCTCGAGCATGAAACTCTGCACGACATGGGCACTGCTGCTAAGAATTTGTGGGCACAACTCGAGTTGGATGACCAGGGGAGCTTGAAGCTTGTCAAGCACTGACTAAGCGCAAGATGAGGAATTTCATCGTTTGGTTCAATTTTGGGACCATGCCAACCGCAAGCATGGCGTCGGCCGACTTTTATCACACCTTCCGAATGGGCTCAATATGCGGCGCTCCACGTCTAGGATTAGTCTTTTCTAGTCTTCTTCGCACATAACCACCTCTTCATTCAAGGAAGTCAAGAAAGTCGCTTTCCAAATGCTCTCGACATCTGCTGGGTAGTACTTCATACATGGCTAAAGCATCAGGTATCTGATAACCACCTTGCCGTCTTGCCAGCTGCCGCGTCTCACCGGCCTCTTCCAGTGGTGATACACAAGCTGTAAGCCACGCCTTCATGCACATGCACTGCCCGCCAGGCAGCTTCACAGCTCAACACCACATCGGCTCAGCCTCGCTTTGACCGTGCCCTATTTTAAATCAAGTCGCCCTCTTGAGCAGCCGGCACCAGCAGTCAACCACATCAAGAATCTTTCATTGTTTCCTCGAACATTCACCCCATAATGGCAGAAGTAGTCGGCGCAGTTGCTAGTGTAGCCGGTCTTGTGTCGCTGTCTATGCAGCTGCTTGACAGCGCGCAGAAGCTCAAAGGATTCTGCGACCTTTGCAAAAACGCGCCCGCGACTGTCAAGAGTCTTTCCTCCGAACTGGAGACCATATCTTTGGCCCTCCGACAGCTCGAACAACACCGTCAGGATCAAGTTGATGGCAGTGACTTACTCCACCGCTGCGTCGAAGGATGCAGACAGGCTGCTGCAAAGATTGAGATGGCAGTCGACAAATGCGATCGGCTCCTGTCACGGACGCGTTTTGCTGGGAGAATCTACATGGGATTCAAAGAGCCAGAGATCAAGAAGCTTGTAGAAGAGATGGAACACGCAAAGAGCTCGATGATGCTGTCTTACATGAGCTACTGCCAGTGCGTATAGATCTTGTTCACGTCGTTTATCATACTAATGTTCTGCCAAGATCATGGAACATCCAAGAAGCTACCAGGCATGCTGCTGCACTCAACCTCCAAAGCCAACATGTGGAAAGGCTTGAGGCCATTGTGGAGTCACGGACCACGAAAATCGTTGAACATGTCACAACCATGGCTATCCAGCGCACCGACACACAATGCCGTCCCCAAAGCGTCTGCCCTCGGAACGCGAGGTACCAGCTGATCGAGCATTGCAAGAACAAAACCGCTCGCATCAAGCGTCGAAGTTATCGTTTGGCATTGCCTCGATGGTTCACAGCATGCGTTTGGGAGTTTTGCAACATACAGACGCGACGAAGCCTGGTACTTCAAACTCTCTCCCATTAACCTGCGTGCAGATAACTCGTATGCGCTGAACTTCGTAGAATCTGGCGACGTAGCAGCTGTCCGTGAGCTAATGAGGTCAAAGCAATTGTCGGTTCATGACCGCGTGCGTACAGCATTTTTCTTTGAATATGAATTATGCTTTATCGACGTAACTTTGCTGCATGTAGGTGGCGTGCAATACACTCTTTGTGCAAAACTCGGCTTACGGTCTTAGATAGCAGCAAAGGGAGGCCACCTGGATTTATGTAGGCTTCTGCTGCAAGAGGCTTCGAACTTCTTCGACGACGCAGCATTGGTCTCGGCTCTGGATTGTGCGTCTTTCGGAGCGCTGTGTCGTGTAGACCCAGATCTAATGGAAGCTTTTTGTAAGCTTTTCGTTATCGATCATGGCGTCAGTATCGATCTGGACCACCTTTCTTGGTCTGATCAGGCGATGTACACCAGGCCAACCTTTGACATCGTTTTGGCAAGTCAGCCATTCCCACTCACCGATATTCCCTTCGCAGAGAGGTTTGATACAGCTGTGCAGTCCACCGGCTGGCCTGCGGAAGCCTTCCTAACGTTGCTACATCACGACAATCCAACAGAAATTGCGACGAGGAGTACTGATAATGGTAAGACCGCATTGCACTGGGTGGCCGCACAACTGGGACAATCGTTTTGCATGTCATACGTCTCTCCTCGAAGTCCTTGCCCATGGAGTCCTCAAGAACGAGAAGACGAATATGCGAAGGTTGCAACGAGACTGATCAGCACGGGCGCCGACGTTCATGCCTTGTATCATCACTTGGACGAACAGCTTGACCCGTTAATGAGTCTGCTAGATCATAAACTTCATCGAGGGGCCACATGGCCACATTATAAGTTGCGCCATGCCATAAGCCGATGGGGTCAAATTCTTGTCGAAGGCGGCATCCATCTTCCAGATTATGTCGTTGCTGAGAACAAATTCCTACGGTCCATCCAGTGGAATGAGCGGCGCATTGTAGTTTTCAATGAAGCCAAGAGGATCGGTGCACCGTTGAGATTGCGGATTTCGGAAAACTCTGACTTGGTGTTGGATCTTGAGAATGTCTTCCGTGCGGAGATGTGGAAAGCGAAACACGCCAGGGAAATCCATTTGCCAGGAACTTGGCCGATCAGGAATTTGCCGATATCTTCGCGACTACCTGACACTATCGTTTGGACGCCCACCAAAATGGACGAAAGTCGCGGCATTCGTTGGGTCAACGCTGGCAGTGTGAAAATGCAGGCGCGGGCTGTTCAAGTCGATGACTTGGAGCGTCGCATGTCACGTGAGCTATCTAGGCTCTTTGACGACGCCCATAGATGTGAGCTGAAGGGAACACAGGACGATCATGGTCTGATAGCAACGATCTCGAGGCGACATAGGCAATCTTGTCAGGACGCAGGCCGTGAGGCCAGCCGACGTCGCGCTGCATCGGCACCGGCCTACTCGAGGATCCCCTGCTCGGGAAAAGATGTTTCCACGTCTTCGGGATGGAATCTTACCATTCACAAATGCTCAGTCGGCTCTCATTGGCGTAGGTGTGCGTGGCCTTCTTCATTGAAGTTCAACGAGAGTATCAGATCATGTTTGCGAGGTCGCTGTCACGAATTGAGAGCTTGGCATGATGATTGTGGATTTGAATCATGGTTCTCCGTAACGAGGAATATGTGCATGTGGCTCTAAAGTATGCAAAGCGATTGTGCCCAGAGCAGCTGAGTGTGGTCGAGCAGACCTTGGAGAGAGTAAGAGATCGCGCCCGGTCACCATTGGACTTGAGGGACATATTCACGTGATTATCGTTGAAAAGATAGATCAACACAGAATAAAGCCTTTCGAGCGACATCTTGCTCTTGATCTCTCTAGGTCACTAGGCTTCTCTATCACCAGTCATTACAATACTCTATCTCAAATTTAAACGCCTTTATTATATTAGTTACTATAGGATATACTTTATATCTACATGTATATAAGGATAAAGAGTACAAGAATTTACTTGATTTCAATAATTCACCTATACAGCTTATTAGTCAAATAAAAGGATATTTTTACATTAATCCTTACATAGCAATAAGTTTAGCTATTACTTTATTTTCATTTGTGGGAGTTCCCCCTCTAATAGGATTCTTTGCTAAACAGATGGTTTTAAGTGCTGCCTTAGATAAGGGTTATATATTTATCACTTTAGTTGCAATATTAACTAGTGTTATAGGTGCTGGATATTATCTTAGTCTTACAAAACAAATTTTCTTTTTCAAAGATGATTACAAAATAAACTCTTCAGTAAAGAATTTAAATCTAGTTGCTTACATTGATCCCGCTTCCTTTTCATCAAAAGATGATACATCTAATGGTTATAGCGCTGAAAGAGTGGAACTTAATCCGTTCAGGGAGAAGTAGTCTGTTAGGAGCTATGAATTTCATAACAACTATACTGAGTATGAAAAGCCCAGGAATAAAATCACGCAAATTGGCCTTATTCGGGTGAGCTGTAGTAATTACTGCAGTCTTATTACTTTTGTCTTTACCTGTTTTAGCTGGAGCTATAACAACGGTCTTAACAGATCGTAGTTTTAATACATCATTTTTTGAAGTAGCAGGAGGTGGAGATCCAATCTTATATCAACACCTTTTCTGATTCTCCGGTCATCCTTAAGTTTACATATACGCTCAATTCGCAAGTCTTAAAAAAGGTCGCTCGCTACAGCGTATTGATGTGGGTAACAGTCTACAGATGGCTGCAGGGTTGTTTAGACACGTCGCAAAGTGACCTTAGACCACCACCATGCTCCACTTACCATCAAATGCAAGGCAGAAAGTCATGCAGAATGGATTTGATGTTATGTCCAATGGCCCGTCCGGAAGAATCTAGTTTCAGCCTACGAGAGGTGAAATTGCGCCTCGCCTTTGTAGTTTACGTTAACTTCTCTGCCGTCATGTGAGCTTCCGCCTTCCGCGGCAGAGGCCCGCGCAATGCAAACAAATTCTCGTATCGCCACTAAGTGATCATCGATACTACAATTATTCGTCAACAGGCGCCTTCGCGATTCGATTCTGACGGTCACTGGACTGAACGCTGCAATAAACATGCTAGAATGATGGAAGGAGCAGCATCGCTGGAGCATCTGCCATCACTCCCCCTTGCGACATTTCTTCAGCACTTGACATATGCATTGGACGATCAAGAAGTGTAAGTGAAAATGCCATGAAGGCGCATTTCTCTCTGGATTATTTTCTATCATCTTATATCGTTACACGTGAGGTACTACACAGAAACGCTCATCTGCCTATCGCTCTTCTTCGTCTTGCTAAACCTGAGCGGTCCAAGCATCTCTCCCCAGAAGCTGTTGGGAGGATCGACGAACGTCAGCTCGTAGTTGTCAATAGTAGGACGCTCCCAGACAAGATCGACTTCGGTAGGCTTCAGGAGACGAGTGCGTTTGATGAGCTTCCAAGAGAGGAAGGTAACAGGGGCTGTAAAATATTAGTATGGTCACATGAGCTGCGCGATCAGGAGTGAAACTTACCAACGAGCAAGAGGGTGTAGTAGATGAAGAAGTCGCTGACCGAGAAGGGTGCGAAGCTGGTGTAGCCGTAGCAGAAGACGATCATGGTCATCCAAGCAGCGCCGAGCCATGCCTGAGAGCATTATTAGCTGTGACCGAGTGATGTGGACAACATGTGCAACTTACAGAGTATGGCTGGAACCAGCCCTTGTATGGTAGCGTGTTCCTGTCGAGCGCCTGTGCCTTGCAAGCACGGTAGAAGAAGAGGTAGGTGACACACATAACCCAGTAGTTGATGACACCACCAGCAGTGACCAGGTTGATGAGCCAGCCGAGAACGACGTTCGATCCGTTGCTGACCTGCAAGAAAGAAAGGCAAGGGAAGACCATGACGATGCCGAAGCACACGACGGGCACACCACTCTTGGTGCAGTAGCGGAGAGCTTTGGGTGCTCTGCCTTCGAGCGCGAGTCCATACAAACTGCGAGTGGCACAGAAGGTGTAAGTGTTGCCGGCACTGAAGATCGAGGTGACCAAAAGAGCGCTGACGACATGTGGCAGGCCGGTGATACCCATGTTCTTCATGGCAATGACGTAGGGAGAGGCAGCAGCGGTGCCGGAACCACTTGTCTCACCAGTGACGATACCAGTCAAGGTTGGGTCACTGGCACTCAGAACGATGCCGACAGCCAAGGCACCACCCATGAAGAAGATGGCGAAACGCCAGTAAACAGTCTTGAAGGCGGCTTTGATGTAAATGCGAGGACGTCTAGCTTCGGCGGCGACCATGGAAAGATACTCAGGACCAGTGACGCAGAACGACGCTGACCAGAGAGCAGCGCAGAAGCCTTCGAATTGACCGAGAGTTCCAGTGCTTCTCCACTCCTTGAAAGCACCGTGCTTCCAGTTGCGGAATCCGTAGGCATCATGTTTAGGGTTGCCGCCGACCATGGTAATGAAGGTGAAGGAGAAGACAATGAAGATGAGGATGACCTTGCCACCAGACAGCCAGAATTCGGCCTCACCAAAGACCTTGATTGCAAGGATGTTGAGGATGCCGTAGAGGATGATACAAGCCAGAGGAATGGCCCATGGCGGGATGTCGTCACTCCAGAAGTCAAGGACGGTGGACAGAGCAGTGATTTCGAAGGGAATCAAAAGAGCTTCGTAGATGAAGACTGAGATTGAAGGTCAGTAGATGTCCGCATGCAGAGCTTCTTCTACACTTACAGTTGTAACCAGCCATGAAACCAAAGGCGTCATCGACAAAGTGTCCAGCAAGACGAATGAAGCCACCTGAGACGGGGTATGCGGTGGTCATCTCAGCAATGCAGTTTTGACCAGACCGAGGAAGCAGGGCATAGATAGTGTAGGCGAGGAACAAGCTGCCGGGGCCGCCCTTGTAGAGACCGCTACCAATACTGACGAAGAGGGCAGTACCAATGGTGCCACCAATGGCCATAAGCTGGATCTGTCGATTTCCCAGGCGTCTGTGAAGGTGATCGGAGTTCTCGACGATCTCGCCCTCCTCATGGCTGTCGGTGCGAGTGATGGGCTCGGCCAGGACATAGTCGTCGACCTTCTCGCCATGCTTGAAAGATGCCATGTTGGAGGTTGGTGGTGAGGAATGGCTTGCTGGCTTGCTGGCTCAAGGCGCGGGCACCTCGTGTGGTTTTATCAACATCGCGGCTGGAGGCTTAGACACGGCCATCGCCTCAAACAACCGATTAGCTTGGAGCACGCGGGCGCCCCATGTCGCGGTAGTCCCCTTCGTCGTAGTCGCAAAGCCTCACCAGATAACAAGATCACATTAGGCCTCGCTTTCCCGCACGTGGCGCAGCGTAGCGCGTCTTGGCTGAAACGGGAGCCAATCAGTCTCCACCCCGGGCGATAAGGCTTGATACATCTCGTGGTGTATCTCTTTAGCTGCGAGTGTCACGCGTCTAGAACTTCGCTCGCAGAAAGCTTGCCTTCAGGTCTCGGCCTTTGTTCTTTGCTTGCATTGGAGCATCGACCGGATTGATTTGCCTGGCAAGCACTTTTTTTGCCCGTCCCGTTCCAATGGGTGTGGTACCGGCTATCTTTACTCTTTCGACCGGCTACAGATATCTACTATCAGATATGACGTACGACACCTAGGCCTTGAAGATGTGCCATTCGACTCGGCTCGGATCCTCAAGGTTCGATGTTCTGGAAGATGAAGCGCTATCATCGCTCAAACTCTCAAGATCTCGCAAAGAACAACCTCATCACCTCACCCGCTGATGCTGTGCAGAAAGTACACATGCTTCTCCGGTCTGCGAGTCTCGCACTTGCGAAGTGCCATGTGGCATCGGGACCCCAGCATATTAACATTCTGAGGCTGCGGTAAGCGTATCTATCTTCAAGCCACATCTCTGGGGCAGAGCAATGCCGTCCATACCCGCGTGACGACTCTCGTCCGCCAGCTCGACGCCTTCATCCCCGACCATGCACGCAACAACTGCGCTTTTTGATTTTGTGTTGAATAGCCAGGCATCCATATTCCAACCGTCGACAGGCGGCGCAGGCCACGACAAAGTCAAGATTGGTATTGTTAGTGTGTCACCAGGCAACACGGTTGGATTTCCCATACACTGGCTGCCAGAAAGGTCTACCACGACATTCTGCAGGGCATGACGCCTGGGTTTCATTACTTCGCCTTTGACTGGCAAGAAGTCGTGGGAGCCTGCGTTGCAGTGTGATGCCGACGATGCAATCCATGCAGAAGAGGCAGCGACATTGTGGCTTGCATGCTGTGTGGATACGACCAATTGTCCGCCGTATCCATGACATGATCACCCTCTCTGCTACCTATGCAGATTGGCCCAAAGCGCGAGGTGTATGGGATGTTTTCAGGAGCTACTGACCTATGATCTCTGTCTCTGGCTCCTATTTCAACTCGATGTATGCACAACCTTCATTAATAACTGCTCACTGTTACACACTAATGCACATTGAAACCAGGAATCCAGCATGCAATCCTCAGCCGCTCCATGCAGCCTCACTAGCCGTCTGTCCTATGATCAATCTGGATCTATTTCGAGCCGCGTCTCCAGATGTTGTATAAATGTCTGTCGGAAAGGACTCCACTTTCGAAGCTTTCACTCCACCTTTCATCTGACACATACCTTATGCTTTCAAAGATGGTACAACATAACCATCAGACGATTGCATCCATCGTTTGCGTCTCATTCTCCCTTCTCACGAATGTCGCACATGGTTCTGCTGCGAACTGGCCAAACTCTACTTCTGTCTTTCGTATGCCACCACAACCACCGTCTCAGTCGCCAAACACGACGTCCGGTGCGAAATCTACTCAATGCTGTGCTACGTCTGCAGCGGCCAGTATTGACAACTTCGTCGCAGTCGGATTTGGCATGACCCGCTCGACGAGAAATCGGCAACAAAGCCGCCTGAGCCCGCTGGATCTCCCTTGTTCCCACTTGGAGACGTAAACCCAGTCCGTACGACCAGCTCAACAGTCGTGACGACCTCAAAGAGCGACTCGGGGCCAGCACAGGACAATGACCGCTTCTGGTCCTCACAGGAAGATAATCTGTCGTCGCCTGCAACGCAAGTCAGTACATTTACAGCACACACCATGCTTCGGAGGCTGGGCGTGGTGGTGACACTCATGCAGACGGCTCCGCGACCCACCGCGACTCCAAAGTCCAATGTAGAAATGGCGGCATTTGCAATGTTTATAGCCAACGGTCAAATCTACACAGCCTTCCGACAGGACACTGCTTTGATTCTAGCCGGTAGCACTCGAACGTCGACCGTAAATCTTGGCAGTGCTATCACCGGAGGACAAAAGATCGAGATTGGCGCGAGCGGACATGAGCTTATCATTGAGTCATCAACCATTGAGATCACCAGCAACGCCGAAACAGACTGCACAAGGCTCAACAGCCACGTGGTTATGCGGCCTCGCGACATTTACAGGAATTTGGCACGATGGCTCTGTGATCTTACACGGCCCACAGATCACAGAAACCCTCACAGCAGGCGCAACGATCACTTTCGCAAGCGAGAAGGTTGGCATGCCGGCTTCTGGCGGCCTATTGCTGCACAACGGACATACGGCAATGCTCGTGGCTGACGGAGAAGCAGGGAGTACAGGGCTTGCTAGAGTCGATGAGTCCCCGTCACCGACAGACAGCAGCAACACGGTGGCGCAAGGCAAGGCATCGGGGATGCCGTCTGGCAGCTCTGCTGTCGGGGTTCCGCCTGGGAGTGAAAGCAGCTCGCCTCTGTCACGGGCAAAGTCTATTTCGAGCCACGGCTGGTCTTGCATTGGGGGAGGAGCAGCGGCTGTATACCTACTCGCTTTCTGCCTGATATTCCTAGCTAGCTAGTGTCGTCTCGCTTTAGCAAAGAACGAGCACAAGATCTTTGCACACCACTAATGTAGTCAGTTATCATTAACAGCAAATCTCCCTAATGGGCATGATCTGACCGTCGTTATTCGATCCAGTCGTAGCTCAGTAGCGGCTGCGATTTAGCAACATAAAGCTTTCAAGCAAGATGTTTATCCTTCAAGGTTAGATGCTTGCGATCTTTCGTAGGCCACGAGGGAGTCGATTCTCGTGTGAAACCATGATGCGTGGATCAATTTTTTCATTTTTGACTTCTGCTGCGCTGTTCTTTTTTTAAAAAGAGTTCGATGTGTGATGCAAGCTTGGAAATGGGGATCATGGGGATTGCAAACCGCTATCGAATGGTCGACAAGGCCGACTTGACAGAACTACACTAAGTACTGGAAAGTCCCTACAGATGGCCCTTGTGGAGCAAAGAACAATGCTACATTATCAGTACGTACGATCGTGCATCAGGAACATGGTATGTACACAACCCCTCCTCGCTAGCAGTGCGGTATTTCGGGGTGCAATGCTGTCTAAAACTGGCCTATCGTTCGCGAATTTTGCTATCTACAGAAGAGTGGCATGTCATGCTTTGGAAACAAATGCAAAGTCGGCCGATAGTAACGTAGCAGCACAATAATGACCATTCAAAGTGATGGGGTTTGACCTCTACGATATCCTTTCCCCATAACCACGCACTACGCTGCTCGCACGGGGACATTCTCAAGGCAAGACCACGGCTCTCCTATGTAGTATTTGCTAGGATGCTTATGGCATTGGGTTAGCCTAATACAGCGCTCGGCTGTTGCAATAGGTTCAAGACGTGGTACTTTAAGAAGCCATTGCTTAACCCATGTACTGTGTGTCGAATGTCTTGTCGTCAGGAAACATCGTGACTGGACAACACATTTAATCTGATCGTGTAATTCGATCATAGAGTGTAGAAGCGGTCACCAAAATCGCCGAGGCCGGGCACGATGTAGCTGCAGATGTGGTCAGCAATGCGGTGCGATGTCTTAGCGTCAGATGGAACTCACTTCTTCTCGTCCAGACCCTCGTCGACGAACACTGTAACAACACGCAGCTTGGGGAAGCGCTTAGCGAAGTTTGCAGCACCTTCAGGCGAGGAGATCAGGTTGAGGAAGATGATGCGCTCTTCGGGCACACCCTTGCTGAGCAAGACATCGACTGCCATGAGTGCAGAGCCACCTAGCAGTTGTCAGAATCATGTATGCCGTCCAAGTGACCCACAAAACCTACCAGTAGCAAGCATAGGATCAAGCAGCAGAACCCATCTGTTCGCAATATCCTCAGGCAGCTTGTCGTAGAACAGCCTGGGTTTGGATGTCTCCTCGTCCCTCTGAATCAAATCTTGCCAATGCGGACACTCCTGCAGCACTCACGGAGAGCCTGCTCCATTGACTCTCCAGCACGCATGATTGAGACACCACAGATCTTGCCCTCGAACTTGACGCCATTGTATGTCCTACCTACAGGCGTGGTGACCATTGCTGTTGAACGGGCAGGTGGTTGAGACCTTCCTCGACGAGGAGACGGATTATGCGGTTGGAGTGAAAGATGAAGTCGGAGCGATTGTGTCTTGTCGCGGATGATGCTGTAGAAAGGTTTCTGTCAGCATTTGTTCAAGTCGTGAGGTCTAGCTCGGCCCATTGGTGACAACATACGTGAGGAGAGAGATTAATTGAGAGGTCGGGAGGATGTGCACATTGGCGTGAGGAATCTCAGTCGAAACAGTCGCAGTAGGCAGGTCCTTCGAGTCCTTGTACTCAGGGCCAACGCATTTGCTAGGTGCGCGGCTGAGGTCGTTCTGGGAGTTGCTGGCCATGGTTGGACTGTGTTGCTAGGCGGATAGCTGCTTAGAGAAGATTTTGTGTTCCCGTTGAAGATGCCGAGTGATTGACAGGTGAGTCGTGATATACAATCACAAATCCGGAAGGTCTTATACAGCAATCAGCGAGTGGAGTCGATCGGTGGTATGCGGCGTGTTTCGTGGTTATTCAATCGGCAGCGATAAGAGCAAAGGCCTTTCGTTATCCGGCGGCTGGACTCGCCGCTCGGGCTCTCGCTCGCGTGCGCAACAGCTCAGACCCTGATTAGGCGGGGTATCTGGGTATCTGCATCGTGCGAACCTTGTGCACAAACTTCCGTCCGCTCGGTGTGTGTGTGTTGTGTCGGCGTTTGCCCTGCCGTGATGCGCTTCCAATCACTCGTTGGCTTGTTTCACTCCAACTTTCTGTTGTCCACCTAATTATTCACTCAGCACCACACTTCGCTCTTGAGGGCTGATTCTCTACGCGTCAACATACACTGTTGTATACCACATGCTCTCCTTGATGCTGGTCGTCTAGGCTGTTCTGGCATGAGCTTGCTGGCTCCAGCTCACGGACTCACACGACTTCACGCGCCAACAACTGTTTGGCACAACATTTGCTTAATTCACGACACTGCGACGTGAGAAGCCGCGCAATTCCTCCTGTTCGATGTCTGAATAGATCCTCATTTAAGACTACACGATGGCTTCCGTCAATTCGACGCCTCTGGCGCGTCGCAAGAAGCAAACGGTGTACGGCAAGAGCAGCAACACACCTTTCAGTCCGGCCGGTACTGGCTTCTTTGAGGACGATGAGGGCGCATGGGTCTCAACTAGCCGGGCACCGCGTAAAACCACTACCGTAATGCCGACGCGACCAGCGAAGACGGTCAGGTCAGAACCAGCGGCGCAAACGACACCACAGGCGCCAACAAAGAAAGCAGGAGCGCTGCCCAAAACCAAAAAGTCTCCTCCTCGCGTTAAGGACACATACGATGTACCATCGGATGACGAGGATACCGAAGTCTACAGCCAGATACCATTCCCACCCAAACAGCGAATTCAAAGTCGTCTACTCGACGAACCCAAGGAGGACGATGAGCAACTGGCACCATGGGAGAAGAAGGCCACCAAGAAGACTGGGACTCTCAGCAGCAAGACTACAACTTCTAGCAGGAGCAAGGTTGCGAAAGCGCTGGAAGAGCGATTGATGGGACTTCAGCGTGCGAGTGGTGAGACACCCGAAGTCGCCTTGGACAAGTCAAAAAGCGACACGTGTGAGACTATCGCACCAGAAGGTGTGAGGATGACAGCCTTGCAAAGACTTGCTGCGCGCCGTAAACAGGCCCAACCGACTGATCCGGGCAAAGTCAGCGAGCATGAGGACATTGTCAAGGAGCCACCCAAGCGTTCTGCTGTAAAGGAAAGTTCGCAGGAGACACCACAGAACAAGCGCCGTCGCATGACGCCGCAGCCTTCTTCCCCACCTGTGAATACGCTCGACATCGAGCCTAGCTCAGTCACTAAAATGGCCACTGAGACTACCAAGGTCAAGGACGATGCTGATATCTTCGATGTGCCTTCTGACGATGAGCCAACACAGCCGGCGAAATCAACGACGCGAAAAACAACACGGATGCGGAACCGCACACCTGGTGCTGGTATGCTACGAAAGATCACCCTCAGAAGGGTTTGTCTGCACCCTCACGACTAGAGGACATGTTAGTGAGCGAAGATGGAATTGATTCACACGTCATTGAGCACGACTCTCCGGGAACACCAGATGCTCCTCAGACTGCGCTGCGGGACAGTGCAAGGGAGCCTCCCTCAACACCAATACCAGACGGCAGCAGCAGTTCGCAAGGTCAAAGATTGGGTACCTTGACTCCGAAGCAGACACAATTGTGGGCCGACCTACTCGAACCAGCCTTCATTCCAACACCGACATGAAGAAGCTCAGTATCACAGAGGACATGATGGAAAGGAAGCCGAAAAGGAATGTTCCTGCGTCCTTGCAAAGATCGAGCTCTGATGTACCCGCCAGACGCACGCGAATAGTAGACCGCTTGAAGGCCTCTGCTCCCAATTCGGCGATGAAGACAGCAATGAAGACGAAGAGGATAGATCGAGCTTCAGCATGCCTGCCGCAAAGCCAGTGGCTTACAGCAACACGGCAAGCCAGGAAAGCAACAGTCTATCGCAAACGACAGAAAGTCAAGATCGCGCCACGAAACCAACCGCAAGTGGATCGCTCATCACGTACTCGCAACAACGCTCTATTCTTGCGGACGACAATCTCGAAAGTGCTTTGATGTTGGACCTTGCCGGATACACCAGAGCGTCCACCGCAACCGCCAGGCGAATTGGCAGGCCGACGCAGGAAGCCGGACTAGTTCGCATGTGGACGAAGATCTTGACGATGCGCCCACTGGCGGTCTTCGAACCATTCATGAGCTTCGTGCCGGCGGGCGCAACGCCCGGATAATGGGCGAGATCGAAGATCTGCTTGGTGAAATCAGAGACCATGCAACTTCTGCACGTAGCAGACGACGAGGTGCGCTACTGGATCTCCAACAAAGCTTCAAGACAAGGCTTTTGCAGAACAAATCATCAGCCATGGATTGACAACGCACTCCTAAGAATGCAGAGCCCTGCCCGCCGCCTGCGGACTTTCTTCTTGCCAGTTCTTTACTGTTTTTAATCCACTCCGAGCCCCGAAACATTCGCTTGACTCCTTTGGCGAGCTTTCCAGAAATCAGCAGGCTCCTCAGTGAACAGGCGATATTGCCAAGTCGTCAAGGAACGTCGGAGCAACTGTCACGATCGGCACAAGGTGACCTTGTCGCGCTTTCTGATAAGCTAAAGACAATGTTGCTTTGTGGGGCGACGCATCACCAGCCAGAATATCAAGCGTGTGATTGTGCTCAAGGTCATCGAGACCGTGGTACGCCGACTCGTGAAGCAGGAAACAAGTCTGAATTCTTCTCAAGCGAACTCTCGGCGCAATCATGCCAAATGGTGGCTTCTCTGGGCTCAAATCGATGCTGGCAAAGCCTTTGAAGCTAGCCTGGTCATCTCTATCCTGGAAGCTTTGAAGACCCGTTCTGCATCTGACAGTTTGGCCCGCTACGTCCATCGCGTTTTGGCCGCTTGCCTGCTGCGTTCGAACAGAGGGCAGGCGCCAGGTCATACTAGGTGGCTGGCTTACCGGCTGTGTGCCAAACATCACGAATGACTCGTCCGCTGTGCGTTCTGCGTTTGTTGAAAACGTGCTGTACGCCACCTTATGGCTGGTGTTGTCACTGTCTCGAGATACTGCGAACCCACCTGCTACGAGAATGGCCCTGATGAGAACTCAACCCGCGACTTTGATAATCTGGTCCTTGTGTCGGGACTCTAATCAACTTGACGAACACAGCGCCGATGCGCAGAAGCGCGCAGTCGACGCAAATACCTTGCCATCACTTACAGCAGTGGTTCAAGCTTTCCTCGAAGGCCAGAAGCGCTCAGAGGAAGCTGAGTCAGTCGAACAGTCCGCTGCCAATGTGGCATATGGGCTATCTGTCGATCATGCTGGCGAACCTATGCCAGGAAGACGAGGCGAAGCAGACGCTATGCGGCCTACTGCCTGGTGGCACACTGCGCGTTCTGGTCGCCGCAGTTGAGGAGTTCGTGCGGCACCATCAAAGAGTCGATGGAATGGAAGCCTCTGGACCTGACTCGGAATGGAGCAGCTTTACTGACAGGCTGCTCGGTGTTCTCACAAGACTCAAGGCTGCTGCTGGGGATGACATGGAAGGTGTGCAGTCATGATCTAGTCACGAAAGCAGACAGAGCTGTTGAAGACGAGTATTTTGTTATGAATGAGCGATGATACCCATACCTTATATATCCGTTCTTTGCGTTGACAACTGGAAACTAAAGTTGTGGAAAGTTGAGGTACGACAGACATAGAGACACGAAAAATGTTGAATAACGTACAGCAATTTAAAAAGACGCCTTCCGTACTCAGGATTTCTCAAAGAATCAGCAGTTTGGCTTGAATGTCGTGATGCTGTAGTGGATGCACCCAGGCTCCACGTCACAGCCATGTAAAATCCAAAATCCATCTGCTCTAACGGGCATTGATCCTTCAACTTTCTGCGGTCATGGTCCTAGGATTTGCGACGACCTAGAGCACCTCTCTACTACGCTGCTAGACATTCATGACCAACAAGAGAAATATTCTGTAGCCTTCAAGCCAGACGGCGGCGTGCGCAGGCGTTCGTGGCGGCGCAGCGCCAAGAAACACAGCCTCGGGGCCGGGCAAGTGTGCTTGACCGGCGAAAAGAGATGAGCTGCTGGCCACAAATCACGAATGATATCGTATATCTCCTGTTGTAGCACTTTGAATTGCAAGCTATGACGGTCACCGCTTCCGCAGATGGTACAGCCGCCCCGTGTTGGGGCGAAGTGTCGTCGAGTGAGGTGAGGTATACATACATGTACATGCAGCCACTAGACAACGCCCGCGAGCAAGGCGCAGGTACCTCGCAAGGCTGAGCTACGAAGACGCATAAAGCGTTATCAGCAGCATCTCGTCTGCTTCATTCGAAATCTTTTCCGCGTGAAACATGCGAGACCATGACACCATGCTAATCACGACCGCTGGAGCGCAAGCCTAAGGTACACAGAGTCCCATTTATCCACATGGAACACAACAGTCGCGATCTCGTAACCCTGGATCGCTCAGCTCCCATTCCAGATCACGACTTAGACTGGATATGGCCCGCATCAGACACTTTCACGGACGACTCCATTTCACCACGAATCTCGCAGACATGCTCGGAGCTTGGCTCGAAGCGGATACGGCTGATCAGAATTCTACCCGGAGGCCTGAGCGATGCGATTGAGTGCGAGACTCGAGTGTGCGCCCTTACCCAAGCGGGAGAGTACACTGCTCTTTCGTATACATGGGGCAGTCCAGTAACACGATGCCATATCATTGTCGACAGGCAGCCTCGCCAGATTGCCACGAACCTTTGGCGATTTCTCCGGCAAGCCAGGCAGATTCCTCTCCGGTATTCCGGCTGGCTATGGATCGATGCTTTATCCATACACCAGTCTGATCCTTGGAGAAGCTTGAGCAAGTCAAGATCATTTCCGACATCTTCAAAGGTGCCAAGCGATCCGTGGTATGGCTTGGTCCAAGTTATGGGGATAGCGACAAAGCACTGAGAGCACAACTATAATGTCAACTCGATCATATAGATCGTTGCGTTCTCTATATGCTCCCCCGCTGGGTCCTGCTATCCTGGATATATGCGAACGAGCATATTGGCGCCGACTCTGGGTGTTTCAAGAACTGAGGTGCTCTCAAACGATTGACTTGATGTGTGGCGATCGACACGTCAACTTCAGCTATCTGAAACAGTTTCTACTTCTTGAGAACGAGGACGAACGTTTGGAAGTGCATTGCAAAGTTCGAATGCATGAGAGTGCCGCAGCGCAGATGGTTAGATTGACCCGCGTACACTTGGATACATCTCTACAGTCAATGCTTCGTGAAACGCAGCACTTACGATGTGCTGATCCTCGAGACAAGGTCTACGCGATCTTGAACACAGTCCGCTCTGGTCACCAAGATATCGAGCCCGACTATACTATGTCATTACCAATACTAATTAACAAGGTTCTGCGCAACACACTCGGTGCTATTGAACCGGACTCTATCACGACCGTTAGCTCGCGATGTTCACACCTTGCGAAACAAATTGGGGTCAATGCCACGTCAATATTTGGCGAGGTCTTGGTCTTCGCAGGACGTGTAATGGAATGCAAAACCCCTTACGGAGAGCCAGCCCTTGGAGCTTCTGACCCACACAATGTCACTCCTTTAATGGTACTTGAGCACGTGATCATCTCCATGGGGTCTCCGCATTTCTATCAGTACGAGGAAGCTGAGACTCTGGTTGGCGAAGTTCACAGATGGTGCAAGGAACACAATCACGGGAAGATAGGTGCTTTGGTGCGGCAAACGCTTGATAATCGGCGATGGTATCTTGAGTATTGGCGACGTAATCATGAGTATCTAATGCAGTCCACAGCGCAGTGCATTGGAACGAGAGGCCGTCCAATTGACTGGCAGTTCCTGGATGGAAAGCAAAGATTGATCTGGTTTTTTGACAGGTTGGTATTCTTGTTTGACGACTTTGTTGAAAGTCAACCTGGTGATTCCCTAGCAGTCTGGCCTAGTCTGGACACTTCTAGCAGATACGGGTACAATTACAATTATAATTGTTTCTAGAGACAGTTGCCAAAAGGTCTTACAGCCATCACTCAAAAGTCTGCGAACAGCGTCTTAGCAGCCATTATCCTCTAAAATTAACGAGCGCTCAAGATAGGACGATATCAATATATCAGAGTTCTCGAAGTGTCTACTATCATCTTTACGGACTCTAGTCTGAAGTTTGAACCTATGTCTGCAGATACTGGCATAATTCGGCGTGCGCAGACTCATGAGCTAGAACTGTAAACACGATTCATACCAAAGCTATCACATGCCAAACGCGGCAGCCTGCAGCCTGCAGCAGGAAATAAATGATAGATTAGTCCCAGCGTCCTTACATATCCTGCACGCATCCCTGCCCTCATCACACATCTGGAACCAAACACCAACAGGATCTCATGATGACGACTAAGCAACACACATGTGTGGTTGGTGCTTCCTCGGATGGTTTGTCACAGAGGCGGGATGGGGCCTGTTTCGCAGTGTCATGGTTCGCGGGTAGGGCGTGCTTAGTGGCACTTGCTGACTTTACGAGGGGTAGCCGACACCGCTAGGACGACCGCGGGGCAGCAGGTATTGATGTGGCTCGCTGACCGCAACTTGATCTTTGACTTTTGAGGATCGCGTTTATACTTTGGGGAGGAAGGGGACGATTTGATTGATTCGAGTAGGGAGAAATGCCTGTACACTGATGGATGCGGTCTCATCTATTGGATTGATCGTGCTTATTCAGGCTGAAGCCGTAAACGATATTGCGTTCACAAAAGTTGTTTCTATAAATCCCCGATTCGCGGTCTGAATTGAGTTTGAGGGATTAAAACCAGTTGACCGGCCCGTCGAACCAGAAGGGTGTGCAAGAAAGGGTTCAAACTGGTTCTGACGCTGTCATTTCCCTATCTGCTGCCCCTCTGCTGCCAACTGCTGCTGCCGCATGTGATCGCATTTGCCTTTGTCTTTCCGTACTGCATCCGTCTGCCACCACTTTCGCATACACCACACATCGTGCAACACCGCCATCTGCTACCTACCTCATACTCCTCATACATACTACATCGTTACTGCAAGCACATACGCTCGCTGCGACCAACTTAATCATCCACTTGTCTTCTCGCTAGAAGCTTGCAGGCCGCATTTCAGACGTATTCAGCTGTGCAAGTCTGTCCATTGGAAACGCCCTGCAACAACACCCCAAGGCATCTCGGCCTGTAATAGGATTTTTCACAACCACTCCGTCTTGCGACCTCAGTACACTCTTCTTCGCAACCATGCCTCCCCAGCAGAAGCAGCGCAAGATGGCCATCGTCGGCAGCAGATCAGTCGGTACGTTTTCTCCATCCAAGCCGCCAACCCAGCGTCGCAGACAACAAGCCTACAAACAACCACAAATCCTAACACCAAGACACAGGCAAATCCTCCCTCACAGTGCAATACGTTGACGGCCACTTTGTCGACTCCTACTACCCGACTATCGAGAACACTTTCAGCAAAGTCATCCGCTACCGCCAGCATGACTTTGCCGTCGAGATGATCGACACCGCCGGCCAGGACGAGTACAGCATTCTCAACTCCAAACACTTCATCGGCATTCTGGCTACATGATTGTCTACTCGGTTGGCAGCAAGCAGAGTTTCGAGATGGTGCGCATTATTAGAGACAAGATTCTGAATCACTTGGTATGTCCTTCTCTGCCTGTGTATATGCACATACACCATCCTGTGCGCGCGCTGTTATTGCACCGCTCCTCCACGATCCTACCCTACCCTCCCACCTTCCTGTCCACCCCTGCAGAGCCTAACAAACCCACCAACTAACCATTCCACCTTCAGGGCGCCGACACCGTCCCCCTCACAATCGTCGGCAACAAATCCGACCTGCGCCCCGAACAGCGCCAAGTCACCCTGGCCGACGGCAAGAAGCTCGCCGAAGAGCTCGGCTGCGGTTTCACCGAAGCCAGCGCGCGGTATAACGAGAATGTCAACGTGGCTTTCGAAAGCATGATCGCAGAGATCGAAAAGGGCCAGGACGCCGGCCAGCCGAAAGAGGGAAATGCAAAGTGTGCGGTAATGTAAGAAGGTGGAAACCGACCGAAATTGCATGCGTGTGATATACGATAAGTAGAAGAGGAGGAGATTCTGCGTGCCTGTTTTGGCACGAGCTACGGCGGCTGGGAAACACCTGTGCAAGACGACACAGCAGCAGCGGACAAAGGAGACGGTGCTGGAGTGCACCACGGTACCAGCCCAGGAACGAGATGGGAAGACGTGGGGCGAAAGGGGACAATGACTTCTCGAATCGACAACCCGCGGCGTGGTCGACCGAGCTAGGTCAAGAAGATGCGGGATCGGGACAATTATTGAGAAATACGGCCGGGACTATGCTTTTGATAGCGTTCCCAGCGTCGGGTGGGAGGACGGAGTGAACTCTGGGCTTTTCTTTGGCTAGGTCGGATGACCTGGTTTGCTTGATTGGATATCACGCGAGGCGTTCCGTCCATTCTTCGGTGGCTTGTTTGCGCCCTTTTTTTTTGCTTCGGACTGCACTCTTGCTTATGCTGACTTGGTCTGTCGAGCTTTTGTTCTTGATCCAGTCCCGGGGTTTGGAGAGACATCGTTACAGGGTTCTTGTTCGCTTCGTTTGGGATCTGGGTAATTCTTTATAGAGGAAACAAACACGTGCGAGCGAGAAGCAGTCAAAGATCCTTCGTTTCTTTGGTGCGAAATGTCTTCATCACTTTCTCGTTTGTTCTTCTGCCTACCTAAGAGGGACGATCGTGCTATGAGGGGTGTTGGAACAATGAATTGCTGTTTTCCTTTTTTGTTTTCGCGAACATGTCATTGGTCTATGGAAGTAGATGTTTGCCTAAAGATTACCCTGCCCTGCTCCTTGCGCTGTAGAATCATCGAAAGACAAAAGGAAGCGTCTCGTCTCTGTGACCGCTCGAAGTCGGAACAAGCTTGCATCCACAGCTCGCAAGCTTTACCAGCGACCCGATGGTAAGATCAAGATCCAACACATAACACCCAGAACCATCAGCAGTCTTCATGCCTCCTCATCACCTGGTCCCTTCGCAACCTCAACCCCCTTCCCGACCCCCCACCTCCCATTCCCCGTGACCCACTCCTCCGCGAAGATAGTCTCCTGCCTCGCCTGCGTCCACCCAACCTCCCCGGCCCTCTCCCTCGACCTGTCCTTCTCCTCCTCCGTCTCCGTCCACCAGGGTACCACGTCCGAGGACCCCGTCTCGGCAGAACTACTCTCCGATATCTCCGCTATAGTGTCGGCCATCATGTGCGAGCGGCCTGCATCCCGTTCGGCTTCCGAGTCCCAGAGGTCCTCTGGGTGCGCAGCGAGCCATATTGCGCAGCGGTAGTAGTGGTCGTGGGACAGGGTGTGCAGGTGGGCGCGGCGGTGGGCGGTCGTGGTGGCGGAGTTGAGAGCGAAGTAAGTGGTCATGTCGGAGAGGATTTCTGCGAAGTACGCTTTTGGGTCTTTGCGCTCTTCGAGACCGCTGTAGGTTCTTGCGCGTGGGCGGAGGACGATGTCGCGTTCGGGACAGGCTTGGTTTGTGACGTGGTGGAGTCTTGGGAAGTTGGTGGGGTGGGTGTGTAATGGTCACCATTGCAGCGCGCGGTCGGATAGCGGCGCAGAGGAATGTAGTCTGCGGTTGCGTGTGATGTCCCCGAGATCGTTGACACAGCGCTATCAGTGCGACAGTCTGGGTTGGAAGGCGGTGGCGTGGGAGGGTGTGAGATCGACACTCTACAACGATCCAGACTCGATGGTGCCAATAAGTTCCATCAAGCATTGCTCCTCGGGAGGCACATTGTGTTCTTGAGCTTTGTTCGCCTTACGAGAAAACTTGGAACGGATTGCGGTCAGAGTAGGCAGGCTCTCTGTATAGCGGCGGAATGCCTTGGCTGGCGCAGAAGAAGCGATGTGTGTTGCGAGCGCTCCAGAGGAGATTGAACGCAGGACCGTTGCGAATGTCTTCTTGGGAGCATCGCTGGCCTGTCGCTCGGCACTGCTGTCTCTGGCTGTAGGCATGTTTGATTGGTCGGCTTAGGGATTCGACTCTGATTGCGTTGATTCTTTGTCAAGACTGAGTGCCTGAGACGAAATTTTGACGATGCAGAATGCCGGTCTCGTTCTTGATGTGTTTGCCACTTTCCAAGATTGAAACGATCGACGGATTATGAATGGACCAACGTAAAGACTTGTTCGTTCGTGGCTGTAGCGCAGCGATGCTTTTGAGTTTGAAGCCTATTGTACATGTTAGACAGCATATTGCAGGATGAGGTACAGGATTGGTCAGTTCTGAGATGGCCAGTATGCGCACTGTGAAAGACTGTGTATAAGAATCAAATAAGTTCTTCTCGGTGATGACTGTTGTCCGAGCAAAAGGCTGTGACTCGCTGATATGATGCCAGATCCTGTTGGCGTTAGGAGAAGGCAACTGCTGACCTGCTTACCATCACCAGCTGCCACTGGACGGCTGGAGAAGTGGCAGACTTGAGCAATTGCCTTCTTGATCGACGCGTGAGATATAAGCAGTTCTTGCTTAGCATTATGCTCCATGATTCGATGGTGCTGACAAGTTCAATCGCAATTCATTTTTTTTTTTTTTGCCTCCGAAATTGGCAAGCCCGAACGCCCTGCTAATATCCCCACCTGATGCCTTGATAGTATCCGATCTTCAAGACTCTGTTTTTGCGCCAATACGCCATGATTCGCCGCAGACTGTCGTTTGCCACTTCGCCCTCATTACCCTCTTGCAGCTCAAATCAACTTGTGAACGAGCCTCATTACTCTTCGTCCCGGAAATCTTCCTCATCGTCCACGCCGTCATCATCAATAAATCCGTCATCTTCGGCCGTGACTTTCTCGCCTGGCGCAAGACCTGCGCGCGACTTTGGCTGATTGACCCTCGGCATGGCGGGCTGGGACGAGGCTGGTTGCGGGTTCTGTTCCTGGGCTACGGCGTCGCAAGCGTCGATCCAGTCGAAGTACACGTCCACGGGCTGAGTGAGGTCTGAAAGTAGGTATTAGTCATGTGGAAAGAGCAAAGTACGTGGGTGTCGCTGTGGCAGCATACAGTTTGCGGACATCTGGTAACTCTGGACGCAGTTCTTGCACGAAAGGCTGGCGACACCGGCCTTCTTGTCGATCTTGGTAGAGACAGAGTCTTCTGAGTTACAAAAGACGCACTTGAACTTGGTGTCGAGGCCGTCGCGCTATGGTCGTGTGAGTAGTGGTTTCGTGCTTGTTGCGATTGCGACGGTCGCATACCTTCTTGGGGCCTTGCGGCTTGGAGGCTGTCTTGCGTTTGCCCTGGAGGATATTGTTAGTTCTTGTCTCCGAGGCATGTGTCGCACAAGACGGAGGTCAACATACCATGTTTGCGTGCGTTGGTGGTTTGTGTGAGGGTGTTGTTCAGAATAGCAAGAACAAGGCCAGTTTCGACAATTGTTGTATGCGCGCGGCGCGCAAAGCCAAAGGCAAGCGCAAGCGGCGTCATGCAGTAGCGCCCGGGCCGCGTTCAGCGCGGGCGCTACTTCCGATCGCGGGGTCTGGTTGATGCAGCTCTGGTGGGCGCATCACGCGGCGGCCATCTCCACTGCTCGCTATCAATGGGAGGGGATAGGCGGTGTCAACAAGGCCAACTTGCCTTACTCTATCACAACCCGTATCTCGCACTATCGATAGCCGCAGATATCGCCTGCTTATAGCCTCGCCGCCGAGACAGGCATTGCTGTAGATCTTACAGACACTCATCCTCGTCCCGTGACATACATATATCGCCTCCCTGCCTCTGCCATCATACAGACGACCAAACACTCGTTATCGTTTGCCTTACAAACACTCTTCTTCTGACTCAGTCGATCGTCGACACTCCTATAATTCCATCTGTGTCTCACTCGTCACATTCGAGAGCAACAAGCTGCAATGGCTAGCAACGGCACCGCAACACCGGATACTGCGGCGATTCTGCAAGAGATCCTCTCGTCCGTGAAGTCACTTCGACAGGAGCACATCCAGCTTGCTTCATCAGTGGATGCTATCAACGGACGTGTCAACACCTGGCAGGCATCAAGCAAATCAACGACGGTGTAGCCCACGATGCCAATCTGCCCAGCCCAAAGATCGCTGCCAGCTCCAAGGACAATGTCAGCTCCTTGGAAGGTCTCAGCAAGGATGCGAAGACAGAAGAGTCTCAGCCGACTTCGCCACCGCCCGGTAGGAGGGGCAGTACCACCGGCACCTCAAAGATCATTTTGACAACTCATCCCGGACAGGCTGGTGTGGATCCAATTCCTCTCAAGTGGGGTAAGACCCTCTTTCATGATGTGCTTTTCATGCGACCTGTTAGCTCACAAGACAACAGGTGCAAAGGATCCCAACGAGAGAGGTCCTGTCGTTGTTACACGCAGCCCATCCACCATTCGCCGACGCAATGCCATTGGCGCTCACGGAGGCTCATACAGCATTTACTACGCTCTCGCTGTTGGCTCCCAACAACTCAACACTGACCACAAACCCGACTTCACTAACACAGAGCCTGCTGCTAATATTGGACCTTTCCCGGCATGGTCAGACCCCAAGAAGATTGTCGCAATGGATCCTCTTGGACATCTTGCACCATGGCTTTTCAAGGACCTGATGGACAAGGAAGACATCGAGATCAGGCCTACCATTGCAGTCACCCGAGCTCACATGAAATTGCCCGAACTCGAGGATAGTGTCAGGAAAGGCCGACTTGTGCCTGACGGCAAGATCTGTCTGAATGAAACGGGTGAACTGAACGTTACCAAGTTCGCCGTCGAGCCTGTTTGGAACTTGCCTGGAGTGGCTGAGCGATTCGGAATGGATGAAGGCGTACTGAGACGCGCCTTGTTCGAACACACAGGCGGCAGCTACCCTGAGCTGATCACACGTGGCGACATCAAGACTTTCCTGCCACCAATTGGAGGACTCACTGTCTACTGCTTCGGTGACCCTGCGAAGATGAGCGACCCGGACGTGAAGCTTTCTCTGAGAGTTCACGACGAGTGCAACGGCTCAGACGTCTTCGGCTCGGACATCTGCACCTGCAGGCCCTACCTGATCTTCGGTATCGAGGAAGCCGTCAAGGAAGCGCAGAGAGGTGGCTCTGGTGTCGTCATCTACTTCCGCAAGGAAGGTCGCGCCCTTGGTGAGGTGACCAAGTATCTGGTCTACAATGCTCGCAAGCGTGGTTCTGATCGCGCATCGGAGTACTTCCAGCGCACTCAGAATATTGCTGGCGTCAAGGACTCGCGTTTCCAGGTTCTCATGCCTGATATCCTGCACTGGCTCGGCATCACCAAGATCGATCGTATGTTGAGCATGTCAGATATGAAGCACGACGCCATCGTGAGCCAGGGTATCCCTATTCACGAACGCGTGCCGATTCCAGATGAGATGATCCCTGAGGATGGACGCGTTGAGATCGATGCCAAGATTCATGCTGGATACTGTGAGTATTGATATACTCCAAGCGGTGTCTGATGCGATAATGCTAATACTTGTGTAGTCACAACCGGCAAAATCATGACCATGGAGGAATTGTCCAGTGTGCAGGGCCGTGCCTGGGAGGATGTTGACGTGAGTTTTCTGCCCCACTGCACAGATTCCAACAATGCTGACCACCCAACAGCACTGAGCCAACATCTCGAGCATATCTACAGTATTCTCAAAGAGGCAGCACCTCATGTCGCATTACCGCGGCAGCATCCGTGGGACAGCGACGCTATCAAGCAATTTGGTATGCACATGTTCGTGTTGTGATCCGTGACGCAGAAGAAAATTCTTGGGACCGCCAGTGTTTGGACATACATCACTCGGCTCGTGTCAACGTGTCTCGAAGCGTTTGGACTAGCGAGGCGTCGGAACATATCAGACTCCTGGACAACGCGATATGCTACCAACGATAGATCAAATGAAATTTACATCCAAATGTCATCTCGATCCCAACTCAATCTAAAGGTCCTATTTCTGGTCTTTGTGACCGCGCAAATCTCTAGCGATGAACCCTCCCTTCACTGCGTGATTCCAACTCCAAAGTTTCTGCTTGACCAGACGGGAGCAGCAATATGTGCGCATGATGATTCGCTTTGCAGTCTGCTTAATGTAGCAAGTCTCACATATCTTGGAGCAACACCTCCGTCCTTGCCGACCAGTTACGCTCTCACGTTCTCAAGGGTCGCCTCAAGCATATCACCGGGAGGTAGCCACGATTACTGCGGGCGCTACCTGAGGAGCAAAAAACTTGTTTGCATCGCAACCAATCTGTGCATAAGCACCACACTACAACTAAGGATAGCGACCAAAAGCCAAAAGACAGGATAGAAAGCAAAAGGTAAATTTCCGAATCGGGGAATTGAACCCCGGCCTTGTCGGAACTGATCATCTTGCGATGATTGAGAGCGACAAATCCTAGCCACTAGACCAATTCGGATTGTATGTAAACCAATTCGGTTCGATGAGAAGGTGCTACTCACGTTGTACATGACCGCAAAACGTCCGGGTCAGTTCTCGCAACAAGTTTTGTCTATCTTCAATGCTTGCTCTTTGCCTGCAGGTGCAGGACTTCCTCTTCGCAACAGTCGCTTACGAGGGAATACCAAATGCGACGCCGTCGGCAAGCTGATACAATGAAATAGAGTACCAAACAACTTGGACGATCTGTCGAGTAATACGCTCGTGAGCATGGAACACAGGCGTCGTCACGCAGATTTGGAATAATCTGTGATTGGTGTGTATGAGGTGCCCACTGAGATCGGAGATGGAAATGATGTCAGTTAAGCTAAAGGCTTAGCTCCCAACAGAGCTGCGGTACATTGCCATGAGGAGTGTAGAGCGTGCGGTCATTTCCATCGGATGATCTAAGATCTGGGGTTGATGCTCGTCTTCGACCGCAATGTATGATGTCCGCGGGATGTCTTAGCGAAATGTTCCGTTTCCAGTGATACCGTCGTGATAGTCGCCTCGGTCGGAGAACCGTGTATAAATTGGAGGGAGATAGTCATTCATCTCTGCAACATGCGTAGGCCAGCGGCACAGGTAGTGACCTGTACCGATATGACTGTTCCAATAACAAATGTACCACGTAAGGCGGCCGATATAAGAGCCCTGCCCTTCGCACCCTCGACAGCAGCTGTGATGGCACTTCCGACACAGCCTGCAGTGGCGCCCATCATCCAGCATTTCCAGAACGGTCTTGGTGGCAATTCGCGGCTGAAAGTCGTTGACAAGTAGGTATACGTTCCAAAGCAAAAGAATAACTTTCCAGATTGAGACAGCGCGGCTTGTAGAGGTGGAAGTCGACGATTCGACACAACTGAATGTAGTATCACCTCGTTCAGACCGCCTGCTGCGCCTCCCAAGGCTCCGCACAACGTCGTTGGAAGCTGGAGATAATGTGAACTGTAGGTTCGAACATGATCGAAGCTAAGAAAGCGGATTCCGGTACGAGCAAGAACCGGTGTTACATGCGATCGTAAATGTTTGATGCCAGCCGCATAGTCGAATTGTTGTGAGGCGGTGATGAAAGCAGCTTCGACGGGAAGAGACGCTGCTCCGGCAATGACACCTGTGGCAAAGAAAGTACCCTGTCTTGACAATGGTGGTGGTGAAAAAGATGGTTTGGAAGAGGCTTGTACGCCTGCGTTCATGGTATTGGAAGTGGTTGGACCGATATCCAATCGACCAAGATCTGTTGTTTGTGATGTTGATGTGCTGTTCTCAGCTGGCGGTGACATCATGGTGCCTGCTGAGGCTGAGGGTCTGGGCACATTGAACTTCCTGCCAATGCATCTGCAGTGCTTGCAAGTATCAAAACAATACCACTTGAGATATAATTTAATCTTTGGCTGTCGTCGGCGTCATTGGGCAGAGCTAGTTCCTTGGTGTGGACCTGCAAGGCAGGCAAGTCAATGGAAGCTTTGGACGCGTGAAACGCCCACCTCCGGTTTGTGCTACTGCGTCTCTATCCTCGATGAAATATCCATCTGCCTTGCCATGCCTATGCTCGGTGCAATTTCCGCTTGACGCATGATCATCTTGACAACACACCTTTAACCGACACCATGAAAGTGCTTGACAGACTCACCGTTCCGAATGCAGCCGCATGGGCACATTGGCTAACGGAGAATGGCTCGACTTCGAAAGGCGTGTCTCTCACACTAGCTAAGAAAGGCACCAGAGAGCCAACCTCACTTTCCCGCGACGAAGCAGTAGAAGAGGCACTATGTCACGGCTGGATCGACGGACAGGTCAACACTCTCGATCAGAAAACATACATGCAAAGATACACGCCCCGAGCAGCCAAAAGCATCTGGTCGAAGCGCAATGTCGGGCTGGTGGAACGGCTAGAGAATGATGGCCGTATGCAAGACGCCGGTCGTGCAGCAGTTGAGGCTGCGAAGCAAGATGGGCGGTGGCAAAGGGCTTATGACGGAAAAGCCAATCTTGACGAGATGCAAGACTTGCTCAAAGCTATTGAAGCCAGTCCGGCCGCTCTGGAGAGCTGGCGAGGTCTCAGCCGGGGACTCAAATCGCAGGTGTACTTCCGTCTTTCTGTGCTCAAGACCGAAGCAGGACGAGCGAAGCACATTCGTGACTACGTTGCGAAATTAGAACTTGATGATGCTGGTGGTTCTGCGCTTGTTGGCTCGCAGCCTACCAAGAAGTCGCGCAAAAGAGCAGACTCTAGTGAATATGATCAACAAGTTCGAGAGAGTAGCAATCAGCAGCCGGAGGCCAAGAAGACAAGGTCTGGCAGACATGTGCGACCGCCAGCATCCTGGAGCCACTGAACTTGTTCCTGGCAAATGAATGATGGGGAGATATATCGGTTTCGAGAGTCATAGCGAGGCTAACACTATTTTCTGGTTCTCTACGGCCTGGGTTTTGTAGGAACTACATCGGGAGACTCACGCGTGGTACACGAAGAAGGTCAACTGTCATGGTAGAATATTCGAAGCTTCCAACAAACATCAAGCCCAAGGCATCCTTCTTTCATGGAATCCTTTCAAGAGCAAGACTCGACTGGTAGTTCCCACCACTCGCGAATCCTGGCCCTCCGAGAGTACCTGATTCGTAATCTCCCCTATATGACGGATCCGCCCTCGCAAGTCTCGCAAAAGCTTGCCTCCGCAACTCCTCACATCCCTCGCAGCGAGGCGGATTGGTGATATAGTAATCGGGGTTTCCCAATCTGCTGCATACGACCAGTCGATTTGGACCTTGAGCGCCGACGCCCATCTCGCCGGTGGTGGTCGCATTGTAACAGTACAAGAAATCTTGCTCCTTGATATGACCGCATTCGTGATACATGCCAAAAGTTTCGCGGCACATTGTCGATGGCGACAAGATCTTGGGTGGAATGGTTTGAAGTCCTGTCGTTGCTTATGATGACTGAAGTGCTCAAACTAACGGGTAACAGTAGGTCTGCAACATTTTCGATACCAAAAATTCAATAATACGCATTAACAAACAACACATTGACCGGTGCATCAAACGTCAATCAGTGGTAGCGATCGCGATTCTCCCATTGACCACAAGCAAACGCCAATCCCAAAACACCACTTCATGTCATGTCGCAAAACTCGAGACCCGTCAATTGCCGTCCTCAAGCACGGCCTTCTGCTAAATGCGAAACTCTGGCTCCGTCGCCCACATTCCATTCGCCCTCAAACGCCTTTCGAATGCCTGCCTCTCGCAGTCAATACAGTCACGGGGACCGCCAAGGACGAATCCCTGGTCGATCAAGTTGCTGCATACTGCTGGTATGTCGTAGGGGAAGAAGCGGTTCTGCATCCTAATTTCCACGTGTGACTTCCTAGTCGAACAGTCCCTGAAATGTCGCGCATATGTGTGGCCGCATCCTTTGTGAAGGATCTGTCTCTCGTAGCACATTGTCGTTGCTGGGTTTTGTGTTGAGGAGAATGGTTTGGTGTGATGTGCTGAACAGTGTTGATGTGCAAAGGTGGTTGGTGTTTGTAAGAATTCGAAAACTGGCGACGGCGAAGGTAGCTTATATTAAAGAACTCATAAATGTAGTGAATCGCTTTTGGAAATGCTGAGCATTAGTGACGAGCGTTTATTTTTATTGCACTATTACGAAGTTCGACCAGGATCCACTAGCATTATACTTTCTGGTCCTCCAAGCTATTAAATATAGGTTGAGACTGTCTCCGAAGCAGCAGAACGTCATTGATTATGATGATTGACGCACGATAGTAATGCATGGTAGAGCTTCAAAGTTTCGCTGCTAAAGGTTGCATTGTATACTTGAACAAACAAGATCATTGACTAGCTGATCAAACTCCAGACAGCCAGTAACGATCGCATTGCTTCATCAACCTCTTCGCCGCTTTGGAAAGTCACTCGCCCACCGACCCAGAGCACGCGCAAGTCTCGGAAACGCATCTCTGTGGCAGTCTTCGCAGAGAGCAGGACCGCCGAGGAAACATCCGTCATCAGTCGCGCTTCGACACGCCATTGTTCCCTGAGGAAAGTATCTGTTCTCCTCTCTGATCTCCACCAGGTGGCTTCTGCTTTGACAGTCCCAGATGTGTCGCGCAAAGATGTGACCGCATTCGTGGTGGATTATCTCGCGCCTGTTACACATCGTTGTTATCGGATTGCCGAGGTCACAGTTGATCGATTCAGTGGAAGCTGCAGACCAGTGAAGATTGAAGTGATGGTTGAAGGTTTGGAGGAAGAAGTTTTCAATCGCAAAGGTAAATAATATAGCCTGACAGGTCATATTATTGACTAGGCTTTAGAAGAACACGTATCAATGATGAATTGCTCTCTGATTCACGCATCGTCTTTCCAAATACAGACATGCCCCATCGATTCAATGGAGCTTGCCAACAAGAAACGACGCTACATTGAATGCAAGTATCTTCCCAGCCGCAGATATCAGCCTATCGGTCCACCAGCCCACATTGATCAGGCGTATTTTCCAGAGAGAGGTTTCCAGTAGCAGCTCCTCCATACCAAACTCAAGACCACCTGTATCCGCCTCTCGTAGATGTCAAGCCCACGGCCACGTCGACCTCTCGCCCCTCCAATATGCCTCTCTTTCCCGCGTTGTGCATTCACCGCAGTATCTGATCTTCGAGAGCATGTATTCAATGGTCATTCGGGAGCATTCCAGTCGCCGATCTGGAGATGTTGATTTGGTGATGAGATCCGCCGTCGAAGTTGCTGATGAGCAGTACTCGATGAAGCGTGTGTTGAGGTGACCGCATCTGGAGCAGATAAGGCGATCCTCGTGGCACATGAAGAAGGTTGTAGTTGTCTCAGGGAAGAACTTTTTGCAGAGGTATTGTGATGCACAAGATAGCTTGATGATCAAAGCAATAGGAGAATTCCGTTGGTAATGGTAAGTTTTCTGTACTGACTGACGAGGTCATTCACCACTCATGCAAACGCCCGCCAACAGTCACGCCCGTTTTTCCCCATCAACGCCACCTCCAATCCCAATGGGGCCATTTCATTACTAGATCACTAAGCTTCACGCCCATGCTGCGCGCATACACATCTGGGTCGAGGCCCTTCGCAGCCATGAGCTGGATGCCAGTCATGATGCAGCGATCGCAGTAGCCTCGAGGAACCGGTACGCGATTCACTTGAAGATTAGGCGGTCGGCAGGCATGGTCATTCGTTGGAACCCGCCGATGGTCATACTCGCAGCTGTCTCAGCGGCCAGACATTTCTGCACAGATGATGGATCACCTGCAGTTCCCATGGCCTGGGTGTTGGCACGCTGGATGGTATCGGTAGGTTGCGATGCACATTTGGTAAACGTTCGAGCGAGGACCAGATTATCGCGGTTGATGTGTGGTTTTTAACGCGATCGAAGTTAGAAGAAAAATGTAGTATATAAAGGCCATGATGATAGGCCGGTGGCAGCGTTAATGCGGTCTGTGTGTGACACGAATCTGGACCATGGACTGTAGCTTCAGCAGCAGGCCGGAGACACCCATCATACATATACATTCATCTTATTGCACCATGGTAGCAAACTTTGGTCGTGTTTGGTTGGTAGTCATACACTCCCTTTCAGATCTGCGGCAAGCATCGTCCCATGTGGGAGCAATCGCTTTTGGTGATGACTTACTAGAGAATTTGAGACTGTGTTCGTATAGGAATGGTTTGCGCAAGTGTGTTTAGATCCTTCAATTGTGCTTGCGCTTGAGATGGTCCAGGATCTGTACTTAGAAGCAGCGGTGGGACAAATGCATGGCGATTCGCGTACTTTGGGTGAGCTCAAATGACAGACAGACTCTATCAGATGACAGTGGCTGGAGAGTTTGACGCTGGAAGACTGAAACATGAGTGTACCAAAACTCAAGTACACAACATGGAGGAATCATGGCAAAGCATGCAGAGTCACGTGCTCAGCGATTCGATGTAGTGAGGTTGGCAAAACTGCAGACACCTAGCGTCTTACTTCCCGCGGCCAATCAGCGCCGTCGACGGGATCTCGAGGGGCGCAGGAATCATTCCGCGATATCAAAACATAATGAGGAAGGCACGAGTGTGTTGTGAGAGTCAAGTGTGGAAGGTGCGAGGGTGAAGTGAAGCAAGCCGGATTTAGCTCGGCGTTGCCGCGCTGGCGTCACTTTCTGAAGTCGCGCGCGACAGACAGCGAACTCTCGCTTTCAGATTAGCCAACCTAGGTACATACTTTATTCTCTCGCACAACATGGCCGACACAACGGCAGCAGATGCTGTACTTGCAGCTGAGGAGCAGCCTTCCGTCAGCGAAACCGCTCTCACGACCACGAACAACGATGGCACTGTCAAGAAGGTGCGCAAGACCAAAGTGATCAAGCGCAAGCGAAGACCTGCGCGCCCGCAACAAGATCCCAGCACATTCAAGACCGAACCACCTCCTCAAACTGGAACGATTTTCAATATCTGGTACAACAAATGGTCTGGTGGTGACAGAGAAGATGCGCTCGCATCAAAGCATCAGGCCAAGGGACGCTGCAATGTCGCTCTCGACTCTGGATACACACGCGCCGACAAAGTGCCTGGATCATATTTCTGCCTCTTTTTCGCACGCGGCCTGTGTCCTCGTGGTAGTGACTGCGAATATCTACATCGCCTGCCCAACAGCAGGATTGGCAAAGAGGGCGAGGGCAGCTTGGGCGACATCTTCCCAAGCAACGTGGACTGCTTCGGCCGCGACAAATTCTCGGATTACAGAGACGACATGGGAGGCGTGGGATCATTCATGCGCGTGAACCGCACGTTATATGTGGGCAGGATCAACGTGAGCGATGACATCGAGGAGGTCGTGGCGCGACACTTCCAAGAGTGGGGACAGATCGATCGCAACGTGTATTGCCCAGCAGAGGCGTTGCATTCGTCACATACACACACCTGGCGAAAGCGAATTTGCGAAAGAGGGCAATGGCACACCAGGCTCTGGACAACAACGAGACTCTGAACGTGCGATGGGCAACAGTCGATCCCAATCCTGTTGCTCAAAAGCGCGAGGCGAGGAGAGTGGAGGAGCAGGCCGCAGAAGCAATCAGAAGAGCTCTACCAGCAAGCTATATTGCGGAGTTGGAAGGCAGGAAATACGAAGATGCAGACCCGGAGGAAGAGCGCAAGCGGAGAAAGATCGAGGGAAGCTTTGGCCTACAGGGCTACGATGCGCCCGACGATGTCTGGTATGCGAGCGAGAAGGCAAGGCTGGACGCTCCAGAACAGCCGAAGCTGCTTGAAGCTGGCACAGAGACACCAGAACAACAGCAGCCCACTGGCCTGCTGGGCGCTTCGACTTTGGCGGCCCTGCAGGGTGTCCGCGCAGCACCAGCGCCAAAGGCCGCACCGGCTGGACCTCTTGTCGGTTATGGCAGCGACAGCGACGATGACGATTGAAGGCACCTCTAGCGGGCAAATCAATGCAAATACCACGAAAGCAGAGATACGAACAGGCTGAGACCAAACATCATGCACAACCCTGGAGCATCGTACGGCGCTTCAATTCCGATATCGTGCAGCTGATTCGCATGAAGCTCAAATATGCCGGACCAGCACAACTGCACTACGCTCGCATGGATGCGTGATGTGCATAGTATTATCAAAGCCAACAGACAGACGCGGACTACCTCGGTACGATCAAAGCGTCGCCCCACCAGACGCTGTTCTTATGTGCCGCTTCCGATGACGGATGTACTACAACATTGTAAATAACGTGAAAGAAGTCCTTGCACGCAATCTCACCTACGTGATTACTGTCTACCACACTTTAACCTTTCGCATCGTCTCCTGTCAATCCAGCCCGTCTCCAACCTCTTTGCATTAGCACTCACATCATTACTGTTCACAGATTCAAGATGTCATTAAAGTCGGACATAAGCCTCGACATATCCACGTTGGGCGATAATGCTATTTCCAAGGAGACTCACGCTCTCAACGAAAAGTTGGTAGAGCTGGGGCGAAAGCAGCATAGATGGTATGAGGTACGAGTCCACAGCCAGAGCACACTTCAGCATATCCGATCTCACAGCGTTGCAGGTAGGCGCCGAGAAGTACCGACAAATGAGATGGAACGGCGAGACAGCCATCCCCAAACCCGAAGTCGTGGAATCTGGCAAGGACGTGAAGCTGCCCTCTCGCGATGCTGGCCGCGAGATTCCTTGTCGAATCTTCACTCCCGACACCGGCTCGCCAAAAGCCGTCTTCTACCACATCCACGGCGGAGGCTGGGTGCTGCAATCTGAGCACTATCAGGATCTCATGCTCAATTGGATTGCGCAGAACTGCCAGCTCACAGTCATCAGCGTCGGTTACCGTCTTGCACCCGAAGACCCATACCCAGCAGGCAATGATGATTGCGAAGACATCGCTGCGTGGCTGATCGATAATGCCCAAGCAGAATACGGCGCGCCTCTGGCGTTCATGGGCGGTGACTCGCTGGTGGCCATCTCAGCGTCGTGACTTGCTTCCGCCTCCTGAAGTCCAGACCCGACTTTGCGTTCAAAGGCCTTGTGCTTGAACTTCGGCTGCTACGATCTGGCGGGCTTTATGCCACACGTGCATCATTTCGATATGCCTTTGATCCTTACCAAGGATATCATGGAACAGTTCATATGCCTTCCTTCTAATACGTTAAGAGTCCAGTTGGGCTGACAGCGCATAGTTACATCGCCGCATATCTCCCAAATCGGACGGAAACTGAGCGAAGAGACCCGGACATCTCGCCCTTCTACGCCATCTGAAGCAATTGAAGTGCCCCCCTGCGATCTTCACATGCGGCACGCTTGATCCGCTGCTCGACGACAGTGTTATTGATGGCGACGAAGTGGACGATGAGTGGAGCTGAGGCTGTGCTGAAGCTGTATCCTGGTGCGTTGAACTTATGGACATGTAATTCTAATGTGTTGATTGAACTAATTCGTTCGGCACGCAGGAGCGCCGCATGGATTCGTGTTCTTCGCAATTGGAGGAACACCTGAGACGCAGAAGGCGCTTGACGATATCAAGCTGTTTTGTGATGGACATTTGTGAACTATGAATGCTTGTATGCCTCCAAGAAATGATCTGAGACGATGCTTCGGTTTCCTTCAATCACATTGTTGTGACCATGTTCTCGTCGTTTGACCGGATGCGTGCAGGAGCATAGATGTCATGTGATAGCCATGCTCACCATCATTGGCCATGATCTTACCAAGGAGTGTGAATTCTTCTCGCTTGCGCGCCATGCAAACGAGCTTCCCGATTGGGATGAAGATCACAAGCAGTGTTGCCTGAAGATGGCGGGGTAGCACTTCCGTACCATAACATCATTGCATCTCGCAACGCTTGAATGCGACCATATCTCAACAATTTCTTGAAGTCGATAGTATGGGTCGTCTGCAAGAAGAAGAAACACCTCGAGCAGCGTTTCATCGTCCGCAACAAGAGCATTCTCGACGCAAAAGGCTGGCATCAGCTTCTCTATTACTCACGGCTACCTTCTGGTTGTTCCATCTGAACATTTTTCCGTCCATCAACACTCCTTACGATGGACAGCGATATGTCTCAAGTCAGCCTGATTTCGACTGGGACTCAGTCAAGACCAATAGCCACATTGAATACGCATCGTGTTATGACAACTTCCAGTGCGCACGACTCGAGCTCCCTATGGACTGGTTCAACGGCACTACGAACGCCACCATAAGTCTTGCAGTGATCCGCCAGCCAGCAGCAGTCCCGATCACTCATCCGCAATATGGCGGTGCCATTCTCATGAATCCGGGTGGACCTGGTGGCTCTGGCATTCGGCTAGTCCTCCAAAACGGTGAATATGCCCGGTGGGTTGTGGACACCAAAGACACGGAGGGAAAGTATTTTGATCTCATCTCATTCGATCCGAGAGGCGTTGGTCTTTCGAGACCAAGAGTCGATTGCTTCCACGACCCGAATTTCTCCCTCAGCTGGCATACGCGTGTGCAAGAGGAAGGTGTTTTCGAATCTTCCGATGCTTCCCTCGGACGTCTATGGTCCATGTCTACTGCTAAAGGTCAGGCCTGCTCTAACTTTACTGGTTACGATGGCGACAATGTCAAGGCATACGTGTCGACGGCGTCTGTTGCCCGCGATATGCTCGAAATGGTGGAGAGACATGGCGAATGGCGTGAGCGCGAGGCCATGAGGTTGCAGCGCACTTCACAGTCTCTCTGGACTCGTGGGATCAAGGACCGCATGCAACAGCCCGCGGTACCAGCTTCGTTACAGTATTCACCTGGCAAGGAAAAGATACAATATTATGGAGTCAGTTACGGATCCTATCTGGGTGGAACCTTTGCGGCAATGTTTCCCGATAGGGTTGGAAGGCTCGTTGTAGACGGTGTGGTCGAATACAAGAACTACTTGTCAGCCAATTGGTCATCCAATCTCCTCGACACAGAGAAAACTATGGACTCGTTTTACTTCCACTGTGCGAGGGCTGGCTTTCCTGCCTGCTTGCTGGCCAATGAGACTGGCGAAAGCTCTCCGTCGGACATAAGACAGCGAAGCGACAGCATCTTGCAGAGTCTCTACCACAATCCTTTGCCAGTGTACGCCCCAGGTGCTGACATTCTAAGCTATAGCGAGGTCAAATTGTTCATCGCTTCAGCACTCTATCATCCGATATTGGTCTTTCCTTTCGTGGCGTTGATACTAGTCGCGATTGAGCAAAAGAACAGTGACATATTGGGACCACTCGCCAATGCGCTGCATCCTGCTGCTTGCCCTGCGAAAGGTGCGGACAACTTTGTGTCAGAGGACGCCACAATAGCGATCGCTTGCAGCGATGGCGATGATCAGAGCTACATGAGTCGCGACGACTTCAAGGTCTTTGCTCAAGAGCTCGAGGAGATATCACCTTCGGTCGGTAGCATCTGGAGTACCATTCGAATGAACTGTATACACTACACTCTGCCTGCAGTACACCGCTTCAGAGGTCCTTGGAAAGCAAACACCAGCCACCCGCTCCTGTTCGTCGGCAACACCGCAGATCCAGTCACTCCAGGCTTGTTCGCGCAGCAGATGGCGGAAGGTTTCGAAGGTGCAGTTGCGCTCATACAGGACTCAGGTGGGCATTGTTCGGATGCTGCATTTAGCTACTGCACCACGGGATACTTACGGCAGTACTTCCAAATCGGCGAACTTCCGCCTGTCAATACGACTTGTGCTGCTGATGTAGTGCCATTTGGGCAAGGGCCCGGAGCAATTGAGAAAGAGGCTTTCGAGGTCGTGGTGGGCAAAGAGAAATGGAAGAGAGCGGCGGAGGCTTCTGTGCAAATCACACCAGGTATACCTGGAGGCCGCGCTCTGTACGACTTTAGGCAGGCTATCTTGCAGCGTGGCCTACGTCCGATGTAGCTTGGACCTTTTGTTGCCGTCACTTTGAGGAATAGAATATCTCGTGTGCACAGTTTGCATAGCGTGGTAGCAATAGCAGGTCTTCAACCATGCACAGGGTCCAACGATGGTAGGGAATCATTGAGATTGCCACGTGTCGATGTCAGACGTGATCAAACAATGTGGTGGACAAGGTACATGTACCTCTGTTCCAATTGTCTCAATTTGAGCATGAAGCAAGCCCAAAATTCCTTCCAACGACAGATGCGCTTAGCACAACATATTTAAGGCAGCAGGCGTAGCATTCCGGCATAACTGACTATCGATCTGATGACTATCAAAGCCAATCTGGCTATACTGATGGCATATCAGCGACTTATAGCTTTGGTGAGCCTATTGTAGACACCCCCAACACTAACCCTCCAGATATAGTGCCATCACGATTTTCTCACAAAACACATGTAAACAAACGGTGATACTGTCCGGCCGGTACCTACATGTGGAGGAAAGTTCTCTTGAGACCTCGTACCGAGCTTGACAATCTATTCGAGGTGGTTGAATGAGGACCAATGTACACCATTTGAGTCTCGCACAAGCCATGACCAATCCGGCATCTCCGACTTCGAACAGACATCGATGACGTCCGTCGAACCGTCATGCCGCAACGGCGTCTGGTCTTTCGGAACATCGCACCAACACAATAAGAGTATAAGAATTTATTGCAGTTCTGCACTTCCGAATACCTAACCTGCTTCAATATCGTTCTATGGTCTAATAGATAAATCGTTTGTTGCAGTGAACATATCATCTTCCGAACAACGAACAACGCCCAATGTCGCCTCCGCCTCCAAAAGCCAACATGAACTCATCAATTCACCTCACACAGCACACCACCCGCTCAATACCCACGCTCCTACTTACTACCTTGATAAAACCATTCAAACCATCTCTCGTCTCGACTGGAAAACAGCCCACCAGAACATCCTGCACATCGCCCCAACTCGACCCTCAAGCAAAATACAGCTGCTCAATCTCAGAACGAAAACAAGCCGGCCTGCACGTCTACGACATATCGCCACCAACGTCATCTACACCTCCCAAGAAGACTGTCTCTGGCGGCAAAACGAAACGAATCTACTACTTCGGCGGCGGCGGCTTCGTCGCGCCACCCTCAGCGGACCACTGGGCTTTCGTCTGCGAGATTGCGCGCAAAACTGCCGGCGATGGCGTGAGAATCAGCGTCGTATCGCCACCTCTGGCACCGGAAACGAGAGCGGAGACTGGCTTGGAGATGCTAGAGGATTGGGCGAGAGTTGCCGTGCAGGATGGAGACAGGGATGGAGAAGACATCATCCTGATGGGCGACAGCTCTGGTGGCAACCTTGCGCTTTGTAGCGCGCTTTCGAGCGGCGGCAGAGGCGTGAAAGCTGTTGTAGTGGTTTCGCCGACGCTGGATCTTGCGAAGGCGAATCCGGAGATGAGGGAGGTTGAGAAGTTAGACCCTGTGCAGACGATTGAGAGCAGTAAGGAGGGAGCAGATGAGTGGAGGGGAGATCTGAATGGGAAGGATGCGAGGATATCGCCTCTATATGCGGATTTGGGAGTTTTGGCGACTCGAGGTGTTGATGTGCACTGCGTTAGTGGGACTTACGACATCCTGGATCCTGATGTCAAGGCGATGAGGGGAAAGTTGGAGGAAGCTGGAGTCAGAGGAGAGTGGCTGGTGTGGGAGAAACAAATGCACTGTTTCCCTCTTGCGTGGAAATATGGACTGCCTGAGGCCAAGCAAGGGAAGGACTGGATCTTGGATCTGCTGAGAAGGATTTAAGCTGTGTGCGATAACGATCTAACGAATGCGCATCTGCTCAAGAGCATGGTTGTTGAGCTCAGATATTCATCTGTCGTCATATTACGACTCTGATAAGCCGGAAATCGGAGCCATATCTTATCGACCTGGGAGACGCCTAGAGTCAAAGCGATGCGCATTCGATTATTGAACCCCTGCCATTCGGCATCGTGTATCATGGCGCATCAAACCAAGCGTGTTTGAGTAAAGCCTTCGCCGTCGGTCTTTCCATAGGGTCCAGCTGCATGATATCGCAAATGAATCTCTTGTCTTCGACCGTCACCTCGTCGTCTTCCACCAGTTCGAACGGCTTGCGCATGTTATGCTGCTCTATGTGGACATGTATTGCAGCCAGAATAGTTTCCTGGTCTTCGTCCAGGTACGATGCGTAGCTCAGAGGAAAGGGCCCGAAATACCTCGCTTGTTGGATCAGGACATGCGTGCGGATCTCAGGATCGTCCGCCGGCACTCCCGGTGTCTTGAAGATGTGAAAGTCCCGCCCCCAGAGCAGGCTGATGAGCTACCGAAAAGATCAGACCGGTTTACATCAAGTCCCAAGGTAGTTCATACCGTAGCGCCGAAAGACCATATATCTGTTGGGGTAGCCCATTTGAGACCGAGTAGAGCTTCTGGGCTCCGAAAGATTGCCGCTCCGATTGGTGACGTGTGCCGCGAGGATCGGTTTTATGACCGACTTTCCAAGCACTCCCTGTGAGTTGTGGATTAAGCATTGATCCTTGCAATTAAGCCCATGAGTTGCTTTAGCTTACCACAGTCGGCCAGTTTGGCTTCGCCAATGCTCGGTTCATTCGGGTTGAACTTGGGAGATTTCCTATCAAAATTGAGAAGAATGTTGTCTGGTTTGATATCTTGTAACATCCAGAGTCAGCCGCATATCATCTCGCTCAATAGACGTGGATCTCGTTACCTGTATGAGCTATTCCCCTCGCATGCAGCGAATCCAGCGCGGAAAGTACGCTGCGAGCAATGAGCTTGACCTCCTGCTTCGGTAGTCTGCGTCTTTGGGACATCTGCAAGGCATCGGCATCAAGATACTCGAGCACCAGAAATGGAGCTGATGCGCCATAGTCAACGAGTTGTCTAATGTAAACATTGCCCGCAAATTGTTGCAGGATTGCTTTCTCTCGTTTGAGGTGGCTCATTTTAGGCGCGTACTTGAGTACAACTCGTTCTCGCGGCAGGGAATTGGAAAATCGTCCAGGAAATGGGAGGTGCATCTGTTCGGGCGAGGAGAGATTCCACCTGGCGCGCCCCGCCCAGACTTGGGGGTGGAGTTTTTGCTCGACACTATATTTATTCTTCAACCCATTGAGACTGTGAGGGACCTGTAATCGGCCTGCCATAGTTGCGGCTCCAAATACCTAAGCATGAGCAGGGTCAGGTCTGGCAATTAGAAGTAGCGAAACTTAGACCAATGAGTGGAGACGCTCAGAAGCAGAAGTAGGGAGACTGTACGCGATGAATGACGCTTGTAAGTATCAAGATAGATTTACAATTTGGACGAAAGCATGGAATACGAGCACTTCGAGGTAATTATATGTAAGCTCACGTTGCAGAAGAAAGGAGATAAGTTGTCGTTGGGCCTGTGTAACATCCCCGCTTCGACAGAACGTACACCTCACACTCCAGAGCTTCACTTCGCCATCCGCAACGTCACAAAGTATTCGTGACTCTAACAGTCCCTTCCGTTCAAGTTAGCGTATACATCATGTTCCACGACAAAACTCAAGATGTAAGCGCAATATGTTTGACTCGTACAATGAAGATGTACAAAGCTTCACTAAGCCAGTACCCTCAGCATCAACACATCAGCAAATGATGGCGAGTGAAGACAACAGAAAACCATGAAGTCTCTGCCTACCTCTCAAATCACTCTTCACTCTACCCAAGCACGTGATCCCTCCCGCCCGTCAGCCAGCGCTTCAGATAAAACCCCAAAGCCTATTGACACCCAAATGCGTCAATAAGCAAAAAACGCCACACTCCACCGCACGAGCACACTGCCACGCCATCCTAGCATACCTGTCGCCGCTGGATCGCAATGTCGTCCTAGCATAGGCCGACGTACCTGAGACGTCCTTCCCGCCTACCATGCGATCTCAATACTTCCTCACACAACTCGTGCATCATCACACGCTCGGTCTCACTTCTGAGGCTATTGAGCAGCGCAGCTGGGCTATTGAGGATTGGATCTTATTGACGGTGTTGGTTATTGAGGGAGTGTTATTGGCGTGGTTGATGAGGGCATTGGTGGGGAGGGTCTTTTCTTCTGCTCGTTTTCTTGAACGATTGCTACTTGGACCACCGACCGACATCTTCATTTTGGATCGTATGCGTTGGACTTCTTGTTGAGTTTGCTTGGACACTACCCTCACAGCTGCTGATGCGGTCAGTTGAATCGCCACTCCGACAACATCACTACCATCGCATGTGAGAAGCCTCACTTGCTTCGACCGAGCGCAGCGCAGCGCAGCGCTACAACGATCGATCTCAAACAGAAGACAACCTCACTCAACAACGATGAATACCACGATGTCCTCGTCACCAGTAGATTCAGAACCCTACGTCTCGGCCACCCTGCTCGCGATCTTCTCCCTCCTCTTCGCCCTCCTCATCTTCCCGCCCATGCTCTGGCACCTCTCGAATCGCAACATCGGCGCGACATCCCTCATCCTCTGGCTGCTGCTGCAAAACCTGCAAGACTTCCTCAACGCCATTCTCTGGTCGCACGATGACACGACCCGCTGGTTCAAAGGCTACGTGCTGTGCGATATCGAAGTCAAGATCATCACCGCCGCGTCGGTGGGAGTGCCGAGCTCGGTCGCGTGCATGCTGAGAGCGCTGGCGAAGGTCATGGAACTGATCGCGCAACGCTGGGACTCACCAAGGCGCAGAGGAGGCGAGGATATGTGGTCGATCTGGTGTGGTGTGCGGGATTCCCGGCGCTGCAGATGGTGTTCCACTACATCGTGCAGACAAGCAGGTACTACATTGTGGGAATCTCGGGTTGCACGCCTGCGGTGAGCAGGAGCTGGGTGGCGGATTTGTTAATCATCACGCCGCCCATAGTGTGGGCGCTTGTGGGTGGCTATTATGCCGGTAAGTTGGCGTCTAGACCCCTCATCGTTTCGTGATCGTGCTAATGATTTGGTCAGCTCTTGTACTAATCCGCCTGCACCGCTACCGCCGCAACTTCACCACGCTTCTCGCAAACAACAACACGAACAGATCGCGCTTCGTGCGCCTCTTCTCCATCTGCATTCTGTGGCTCATGATCTCCATTCCGCTGCAGATTTACGTGATTACCCAGCAAGCTTCCACTCCGCACACGCCGTTCAACTGGGATCTCGTCCACGACCCGGAAGCTTGGCAGAATATCAGAATGATACCATCGAACGGCAGCATCGCCTACACGCGATACATCTGGTTGGTGAGCGCATTCATGGTCTTTGTCTTCTTCGGCTTCGGTCGCGATGCCACCAAAATGTACGCAAAAGGCCTGTGCGCCATCGGCCTCGACAAGTGCTTGCCAATCCTCAAGGACGACCCAGTGCCCGCAAGAAGCGCTTCACACTCTGGAACCATCAACTCTGTCAGCAGCAAGGCAAAGATGTTGTTCACACGCAAGAGCAGCTCGCCAACGTCATCGATCAAGTCGTGGGCAACCGACTCGAGGTCTTCCAAGGTAACAGCGTCTTCGATGGCCGAGCCGCTGTCTCCCAAGGTAAAACATCTGGCGACCGTCCAGGAGGGCTATCAGATGCAGACAACTCCAGAACCTTCAGCCGGCGCCTTCACGTCTCGGCTTCCGGAATGGCTTGGTGGGCGCCGCAACGTGACTTCCGACGTCGAGAAGACTTCGCCTGCCACGTTCATGCAGTCCGGCTGGCAGCGCTTGACTTCGCCTTTCCGGCCCGTGATCACGAACAGAGACGAAGCCGTGCCGATGAACACCATCATGAGGACTCAGGATGTGACGGTGCAGTCGACTGCTGCGAATGGCCGGATCTAAGTTGGATGATTGGAGTTCCAAGCTGATATGTTGACATGGAGAAGCTTGTCGCGGCGCGAGGCTAGCCGCAGACATCCCTTTGGCGGCGTCGTGTAACACGGCACAGTATAATTAGCATGCATACAGAAATTTGTTATCAACATCTATACCATTAACACATGACGTCGCCGCTGTTCTCGCCATACTTGTGTGATAGTGGATCGTAGCCAATGGTATTCGTACTTGCTAAGAACAGTACCATGGAAGCAGTACTACAAAAGATTGCAGCGCCGTCGATCATTCTGCCTGGTAGAGCTGCGATGGGCGGATCGGAGCGGTGAACAAGACTCGGTTCGATGGACCCTTGCCATGACCTCGAGACAGAAGACAGGCTGCACATCAGAGCCTCGCGGGTCATGTCCGGGGCATCACGTCTTCACATAGTCTGCCCCAGCGGGCGGACCGAGTCTGACGCGCCTCAAGCTGCAGCCAACGATGCTGCCCACGGGGATGTCGATGATGGCAAAGAGGTCGAAAACCCATCAAACCTAAAGGGCGCGTGATGCGAGCATGGCGATTTGATGGTGTCGGCGGGTTCGTGGGGTTTGAGGTCGGCGAGGTCGAAGATGGCTTCACAGCCAATCATGACATCCCGTGCCGAACGGTCTGGCATTCCAAGGCCATGCCGACGCCTCCTGCCTGCAACGACACGCCCAACATCTTCCACGCCGGTACCGTTGTTGTCGCCGCTGGCGAGATACCGATGAGGATTAATACCACCCATGCGCCGCCGTCTGGCTCGGTTTGTTGCTGTTGTTGTCGTTCTCGCCGCTCGCCTCACCTATACTTTTCAGCCTTGGGATCGGAGCTTGTTTGTCCGCAGAGTATTGCTTATCGCTGGTCGCCGTACGCTCTTACACAGGTGTTGTGCCACAGGCAGGCACACGCAGCGCCTTCATCAGCTATCGCTAGCACGAATAGTCTTATACACAACATGGTCCTTGACTGGCGGGCAATGCTGTAGAAGAGCGCAATCCTTCGGCCCACTTTTACTTTCCTTGGCATCATCTCAAGCCTTTTCCACATCAGGTAATCCGGCAACATGGACACGACCCACATCGAATCCGTCGAGAACGGTCCGAGGACGTCGACCAGCATCTCGTCCGACTTCCCACAAGAACTTGTTGGCAAGAAAGTCTTGCTTGCGAGCGAGTCTCTAGGACCAATCAATGGAGTCTCCCGAACGACACAAAGTCTGATTGACTACCTCCGCAAGAACGGAGTCAACGTTGCAACATGCGCACCCAACTATGCTGGCCAGCCGATCGTTCCGGTTGACCCTAAACCAGAGCGAACGCCCATTGTCAACAAGGACTGGATTCGCGCCATAGAGAAGAAGTCGACAAATCTTGGATCGCGTGCTCTGGGTGGCGCATGGGCTTGGCACCATGAGCGAGAGGGTTACGATAAGATGTCCCAGCAGTCGATGAGCCAGGTCGCCGCGCCCACCAGAAATCCTCGCATGATAATCGCAGTCGCAGCGAAGATGCCAAGCGAAGGCTTGAGTCAAAAAAGCTCAGCAGGCACAATCCTGAGTTTCGACTCCAAGGCCTGCACTACCATACAATCCGGATCTGACAGTCGCATATCCTTTCCGTCTCGGCGTCATATACGACCACACCTTCAAACCAGACCTGATATCACTAGCATCACCTGCCAGCGTCGGCTTTCAATTCCTCGTTCAGCTCCGACAGCTTTCCGATCCTATTCCAACACTCTTAATTTCCAGCCGACTTGTCGCACTACTCCACTATTCTGTTCCCTCAGCCGCTCGACCAATATGGCGTCTGGCTGCTCCAAATCGTCCAAGGCTTCTTGTTCCAGGCTCCAGCTGTACAGACCATATTCTACCCTTCCGCATATGTCAAGAAGTACATGACCAGTACTGGCGCTCCAGAAGCCAAGATGCAACACCTCGGTCGAGGAGTCGATACAAAGCAATTTCAGCCAAACCACCGTTCTGAATCCTACAGGAAGCAGATCGCGCCCAATGGCGAGATCATCTTTGCTTGCATCTCCCGACTCGCTCCGGAGAAGGGCTTCGAGTTTCTTGCTCAAGCTGCCATTCGACTCGCCGCCACCGGCCTTCCGTTCAAGCTCCTCATCGTAGGCGGCAACAAGAACCCTACCGTCGAGAAAGAAGTCCACGACTACTTCGCTCCCCTTGGTGACCGCGTGGTCTTTACCGGAATGCTTCGCGGCGATGCGCTGGCCCGCGCCTACGCAGCCGCAGACGTCTTCCTGCACTGCTCCATCACCGAAACCTTCGGCTTGGTCGTCCTCGAGAGCATGGCATCTGGAGTTCCAGTTATCGCTCGTGATGAAGGCGGACCCAGCGAAACCGTCAATCACGGCAACACAGGCTACCTCGTCCCGCCGCACGATATGGATAAGTTCGTCGCGTACGCGCACATGCTGGCTTCGGACGACGGTCTGCGAAGCGATATGGGCGTCAAAGCTCGCGCGCAGGCGCTGGACACGACGTGGGATAAGATTAACAACCGCGTTGCAGTGCAATTGGCTGCTGCGCTAAGATCTGCTCCGGAGAAAAGCGAAGAGGAGAAGAGGGCAGAGGGCTACTATGGTGCTTGGACGGATATGGCCAAGGTTTACCTTGCGGTCGGAATTGTGTGGGTCTTCTGGTTTATCGCGGTGATACCTTTGATGTTGCTTGGGTTCTTGCATGGGGTTTTGAGGAAGAGGTGAAGAGCTCTCGAGAACGGTTTTCTGCTTTGTTTTCCTTGTGGTTCAAGGTCTAGCGACTTGTGTCGCTTTGGGTATCGATTTGCAGACTGGTTGGACGGACGAATGAATGGTTGGATGAAAGCATTACGAGCAACCTGTAAAGACGCAAATGAGAAACGAAGCCATGCATACACAACGTATTATCACAGAGCTCTGACCAAGGCCGATCGCCACCTGCAGCTTCGATTTAATGATCCATTGTCGTGGTTGTCATGCGTGACTCCTGCCGTCACGCGTGAGACGAACCCTGACTGCAATATGACCATGTTACGGCGGAACACAGCGTCGATCGAGAACCATACTTTGACACATCAAGCTTGGGCAGTGCACATATTCGGGCAGGATGTAGTTCAATAATCGCATGACTGTCATTCATTCGTATCTAATGCTGGGTATCTTATGCTGTGCACGAACAAAAAGAAAACTCCATGGACAGGGGTGTGTTGAGACCCACCTGTTGCAGTCATGGCCTTACCGCAGTCTGTTGAAGACTGGAGCCGCTGCTTGATCAAAACCCAAACTGAAAGGAAAAAAAATGAATCCTGTCGGCGGGTAGGCGTTGAAGTCCTCCCTGTGTGGCCATATTCATGAGAAAGTCTGTTGAAGACTGGAGTCGCTGCTGGTTGTAAAGAGTTGAAAGAAAAAGAAAGAGCGTGTAGGCATTGAAGTCCTCCCGCTACAGTCATGACCGTCTCACAGTCTTTCGGAGACTGGAGTTGCTGCTCAAATCAAGAAATCGAAGGCAAGGATCGAAAGAAAGTGTTCCAGTGAGGTACAGGTAGGTGTTGAAGTCCACCCAGTGCAGCCATGGACCCGCCATTGGCTGCTGAACACCGTCGTTGTTGTGCACTCAAAGTGTAAGAAGAACCCGGGATTGACTGTGCCGCTTCACTCAAAGCAGGACATATTCGCGAGCAGGATGCCGAAGGGTTCGTTCTCTTTGTTCCCTCCCGAGATATCGTTTGAGTGTTTCTTTGGATCCTTTTCTGAGCTCCTGATCATGCCTTGAAAGTCCCTGTTAACCTTCTTCGAGGCACCGAACTGCTCGTTCAGCACGGCACCATCAGTTGGTAACTTTCGCTTACGGGGCTGAACGGTGATACTCTCAGCGTCAATGCCGATCTCGCTAGTCTGAAGCGTCTCTTCGTTAGTGGCGCCAGAGGTTTCTTCTCCGGTGCGAGTAGGCGTCAAGCGAAGAGAGAGTGCAGTCTGTCGAGGCATTGGCGGTATCAACGCTTTGTGTGACAAGTCCTCGGCACTCAGGTCTTCCAACTCTTCGTCGACCTCGTCCTCGTCGTTCATTGCCATGTCGCCGCTGCGGATCTTGTCAAGGAGCTTGTCAACCCTGTCTCCAGATTCGGCGATCGAGTTTTTGATGATGTCTGAGCGGTGCCGCATCGCGTCGAGAATGTCTGCAAGCTCGCGCACTTTGCTTCCAGTGGCCTGAGCAGCTTGCTCGAAGACCTCCTTTCTGAGTTGCGGCCCTATACAGACGTTGATCGCTTTCATGAACGCAGGGAAGAGAGTCCCATCGAATCGTCCGAGACTGAAGGGAAAGGTCGTCAGTGGTCATGTAATATAGCGCCATCCGTTCGATCTCACCACAGGGACTTACTTTTTCTGGAGCTTGCTGCTGATGAACAAGAGCGCACCATCGCCCAGGACTTGTTGAATGGCGCGCAAGTGGCCGCCAATCTTGCATTCTTTCTTCATTTTCTCGATTTTATTGTTCAAGTCCCGTTCGGTCGCAACTTCCTGAGTCACATTGACAAGCCATCTCCAAGCAACGGTCATTTTGCGGCTGGAGCTTGTCTTGACCATCTCTTGGGGATCACTCTTCTTGACGACTTTTAGGACATCGCGTTCAGTCGAGTCAATGCGCTTTAGATTTGACCAGAGTGCTTTACGCCGTTCGTGAAAAAGCATCAAGCACCGGAGCCTGTCCGGCTGCGTGCGACTGTTTTGAAATTGCTGATACGCCTCTTTGACGGCATTCATAGCTTCTGTTCCGACGTTCTCCCGGTCATTGCTCTGGTCTTCCGTGATAGAGTCTTTTGCATGAGAACGCGTGTGGTTGGAGTCGAGTAACGAAGCTCGACAGCTGCGAAATCCCGGATCGCCAATCAACTTCTTAAGCATCCATGTCGCCATCTCACTGAACCGCTCAGGTCTGACAATGGAGGCTTTGTCAAAGTCTTTCTGCATCTGTTCCTTGTTCTTGACGGCAGTTGGAGAAGAGGTGTCGTTTGCGAGCGTGCGTTCAGCTCCCTCAAGACGGGTTCCTGCTGTGACGAGGTGGATCTTAAGCGCGATCTCCTCGAGTGAGTCCCCGGCCTCCCAGTGTGTGTCTTCGGGACTGGATGGAATGATTCTTTCCACCTTGATGGGTATATCCAAAGGTCGTTGAGCCGGGTGCGGATCTACATTGCTGCGCGAACCGAGCTGTTTGTCCGCTACAAGGGTACCCACAAGTCAGTAAAGCTGTGTTGGCGCCAAGTAAGTGTACCATGAACAACGAAAGAACAAACCTTCGCCACCGATAGTTTCAGTGCGACCCGTTTTGGCATTGCCTGCATCACGGTCTCCTTGGGTCGTGCGGTCCTCGATGCGTGGTATAGCGGTGACAGAGGGAATTTTCAAGGTGGAAACCTCGTTCTTGCCATCTGTAATGAGCGATTAGCTGCCTGTAGCACATAAAATGAATTCTCGTGGTAAGCCAATCTAACCTGGGGATCGAGCAGGCTTTTGTGTTGGTTCCTTGGCCAGATGCGGTTGGGCTTTGGGCGCATTGATGGGAGTGAGCGCTGTATCATTCTTGTCTTGTAAGGCTTCCTGAGTGACTGTGTCGCCTGTAACAGGGGTGAATAGTGGTCAGCAAGGCCAGAACCAGATAGAATTTCAAATGACGTGGTCCGTACCTTCGCCCTCAGCATCTAGAAGGATTGGTGAAACTCTTCCGGTCGGCTTGGGATCCTTCACGGAAGGGACAGCACATCTACGGTTGACATCGTCGATAGACTCTCCAGTGCGCTCTGCCAGAGTGCTGTAATCGGGTTGCGAGGGCGCACTAAGATTGCTGGCGGAAACAATGACGACAGCCTGTCCGTTGGTGATCATTCGGATGGATGGAGGATCCATGGTAACCTGTAAAGGGAGGCGAAAGCTGGAATACAAATCAGCATGCTCTAAAGCACATGCTGCAGTCTCAACAATGGGATAAAAGTGGTAGGTGTCATGCACTTACTGCGGACAGAGAAAAGATTTCGTGCGCAACCCAATTGTTGTAATGGGAATATTGAGTAGGGAGTGAGTGCGATGCGATGAGTCCGCTGTGTAAAGAAATGAAATGTGAGAGTTCAAGGAAGTTGTGGGAACCAAGTGAAGGCGCCAGCTGAGCGGACGTTGTGTATTGACCCGCGCTTTGTTTGTTGACCGTTTCGTGTTCCTACGCGTTGTTGTTTGGCACAAGCGCGTCCGATGATGACTAATGCAAGCTTGGGTAAAGTGAAGTCTGCCGGAGTGAAGTGAGAAGTCTTGGCGCAAGAGATTGATGGATCAACTTATAACTTATGAGAGCAAGAGGACAACACAAAAGTGCATTCCTATGTCCATAGCGATTGAAAAGTTTCAAGAAGTACTACGTTTTGATTCTGCGTAGTGATCATCGTTCAGAATATTTAGACACGAAAGAAAATACTCGGCCGAACCACCAACCTCAGAAACTTGGAAGACAGACTTGCTGCATTAAGACTGATCATTCGCAGCGAGCTTTCTCCTGATGATGAGCTTGGGTTTTGGCTTGGGCGTCTCTTTCTTCTTCTTCTTTGGAATCTGATCGTCGTCGTCTTCTGCGAGACCGCCAGCTTTGCGCTTTGTTTTACCGCTCTTGCTCACAGGGGTGGTATTCGTGGCTTTGGTGATGTTCGCAGAACCTTTCCCACCAGAGGAGCGATTCGAGGCGTCTCTGTCACTGCTCATAGCTTTGTTTGGTGTTGATACTGAATCCTTCCCAAGCTTCTTGCTGCCCTTCTCCCGCTTGGTCGTAGGCGATTGTGCCGCACCGATCTCGGATTTGGTAGATCCATCATCGCCTACATCTCCATACATATCGAGCTCAAGCCGCCCGGCCTCACTCCTCAACGAGTAACGCATTGATTTTGGTGGTGGCCTCTTGACTCGGGATGTCGGAAAGGGACAAGAGCTGTGCCCGGACTTCTTCAAGCATAGCGTCTGGCTGTAGCGATCCGTCAGACATTGAGAATCGGCACTTCTCGCAGATGTCTCGCAGGTCTTTGCCGAACATGGTTTCGATGGCTTTCGTAAAACAAACAAAGATTCCCCGTCCGCTTCGGAGGTGTCTCAACCTACAGAGATAAGGTGTCAGTACCGAGGACTCAGCTGCTTGAAAGGGCTTTGACCTACCTGTTTTCAAGATCGGTGTCCATGAAGCACAAGACTCCGTGGCCAAACATTCTGACCATGCCTTTGAGATGACGACCAATCCAGATCTCGTTTTGAATCGTGACCCACCTGTGGCCAGTTGCCTTCTCTATCCATTGTCTTAGGAGAATGCCAATCTGGTTACCAGGCTTTGCTTTCCACCCCACGCCAGCCACATAGGTAGAACGACCATCCTCATGCCAGTAGGCAAGAAGAGCCTCACGCTCGGGTGATTCATGGACGAAGCATCGTTCCCAAAAGGTCTGCTGTCGGTTGCAAAAGTGGATGAACTCGAGAAGCCGCTCTTGATACGCGTCCCTCGGACTTTGCTGCTTTCAACGAGCCTTTGGTAAGAACTGGTTATTTCATCCATCAATGCCGACGGTGCGCCGTCATCATTTGTTGGTGGCTTATATACTTGGGCGCCCTGAATTCGGCTGACAGAATTGAGGCACTGGTGCAGGTTCTCGAGCCCTTTGTCGCCGAGAGGGAGTCGACGTACCAAGTCACCACCGCACGCAGGTTGACGGCGTTGGTGGTAGTGTTCGCAAGTTCCACGGCTTTGTCAATTTTGCGCAAAGCCATGTCGATGTCTTTGATCTTGTGCTCGATGCCTTTGCTCGATGAGCCGTTTTCCTGTAAGGCGATCTCGCGCTTTGATTCACCCTTTTCTACTTGCGCTTTTAGTGCGCAGCGCTGGATGTCTGTCGCAGCACTAAACAATTGTTCATGTACACTGAGTTGCTGGGCGCCAATGGCGAGGTCTTTCGCTGCAGCTGGTCCTGAGGTTGTTGCGGAGGGAGGCTGGCTTTCTCGAGCCCATGTGTCAGGCGGAGGTGTATGTACCATACTTCGTCCATTATCTTGACAAGCAATCGTTACCTCGTCGCCTTTGGGCGAGATTTTGTCTCTTGTGCCTTGGTCCAAATCTGCCGAGACATCATTTCGACTGATGATGTTTTGCCCCTCCTCTACAGAGCCTGATCTACATGGTTAGCACGTCTCGCCTTGCGATACACAGTCTTCACATGATCCACAGCTGGACTGACCTTCAAATCCAGAGCAGGTGTTGGAGTACCGACTTGCTCTTTGATGGCTTCCCAGATATGGATCGCTTCTTCAGCATTGTCAAGTCCCGCAAGAGCGCTCAGCTGCTCAAAGTTGACCTCAACAGTCAATGGATCGAGTGATGCTGCAACAACAATTTGTCCAGCTTCATTTCTAACATCCTCGAAGTGCACGCCGACGTCCCCAAGGTTGAACTTAGCGGCGACTCTGAGCTCACCAGGACCAACTTTTACCTCAACCTGCGGCGGCTCTTGAGACAATGCCACAGCACCCGGCGGACTCTTTCCTGTTTGTCGGCCAGATGTTGTCTTTGCTCGTGGCAGGAGACCTAGCGCTCGGTTCGGAAGGGCGGTATTACCGCCCTCCTGCCCGTCGGCCAAGGGCTCGTCGTGTTTTTCAGATGGCGGTTGATTGCGTGGTGGGGAAGACATGGTGACGCTTTACAGATCTGATCGTGCTGCTATCTTGAGAGGTGCGGACGTCTGACCAAGTAGTTGTGCATCTGCATACTTGGACTGGATTTGAGAAGGAGGAAGGAAGGATCGAATCGGCGGAAAAGTCGCAAAATTGGGCGAGGTGGCGAAATCACATGGTAAGGCAGCAAGATGCACATGAAGTGGGACGGCAATTCGACACGAGACTAAGAGGCGCAGGTGAGTGAGTGGTCGCGATAAGGAGGCATAGGCTCGTGACTCTTTGACCGGATGGAGTGAATCCAGCCGGTAGCGAGCTCGGAAATACAACGAACCCTGAACGTCAGTAGAGGGCATTGAAAGTTTGCATGACGAAAGGAAAGAGTATCTTACTGCACGCCCGAAAGTCTTTGTAAAGTCTTTGGATTGGTGCTCACGATTGAATTGGTGCTATGCAACGCAAAAGGCATGCCACTGTCAGGTCGCTTGCCCGACAATTCGTGGTAAAAACCCTCCCAATCAGCGACCGCATGATACGCAGAGTATGCTGGAACCGCCTGCAGCTCTCTGTCATCCTCAGTCTGGAATTCTCATGTGCTAAACTGTATAGAACGTCTGATCCATGCAAATGCAATTGTTCGTGCTCGTGAAGAAGTGGGCTAAGTGCAGGGCACCCGCATTCCTGAATCCACTGTTATGACCGCCATTAGCAACCGTCGAGCGAACAAATGTAAAGGAGAAGAGCGACAGTACCCTGCGATTCAGTGATCTTCAGCGCCATCCTGAGCCTCCTCAGTCTTGTCGACGGCCTTGTCGACGGCCTTCCCGTCACCACCAGCCTTTACGACTTTCGGTGCCTTGCGCTTCTTCGTCGGGGACTCGGTCTCCTGATCGTCGCCCTGGCCTTCAGTGGTTGCGGCCTTCTTGACACGTTTCTTGGTCGGAGACTCGTCCTCCTGGCCAGCGCCCTCGCCTTCAGTACCAGAAGCCTTCTTGCCGCGTTTCTTCAGGGTGGCCTTGTTCTTTGACGGAGTGACAGGCTCATCTGCAAACAAGACTTTTGGTTAGTATACTTGAGTATACAAGCGGTAGTGCAATGTGAATGAGGAAAGGACACCACATACCGTCACCTTCAGCATCCGGCGGAGCAAGCGCAGCGAGCTTCTTCTTGATGACACCCCAGGTGTTGCTGGCAGTTTTGACGGTGTTGAAGTCGCCGGCAATCTTGAGCTTCTCAATATCGATCTCCGGCGGAGACTTGAGGCAGGTCCAGGCCGCCTTGAGCACCTTCTCTTCCTTCTCGGTGAAAACGGACTTGTTCCGCCTTGGTGGGAGACGGGTCCTTGGTCGGGGAGGTAGACATGTTTGGAGGTGTCGGGTTCTGGTTGAGGTGAAGTCAGTAACCTGGCGGTCTTTGGTGTGGTTTGAAAAAGTAGCGACGCAAAAGAAATCAAGACAAGCGTACGCTCGGGGCTGGCTTTTGTGTTATTGTAAAGGGATCACACTTGGCGAAGGTGTGTTGGATGGCTGGCAGGTGTTGAAAGGTCGCGTGGTCGCTTTGGCGAAGGTGAGAGTTGGTAGTGGGAGCGAAAGAAGTGGGGCTCCGTCAGGTGCAAACGCAGTGATTGCAAGTGAACGGCATGTGCCGGCCGCAAATCAAGTGAAATTTGCTGTTGAAGTGTGAATGAGGCGTGGACAGGATTACGTTTCATTGGCTGCATCCAGTAGCGCAGATCATGATCGATGCCAGAGCTTCTTTTTTGTTTGATGTTGGATCTTAAGCAGGGCAATGATTGCAACGAAGCTGTACTGTACCTGACAAATGCAGTCTCTGATGTTCATAAGTGTTCGTGTATTCAGGGTATCATGAGAAGGTTTGATAGCACTCACAAGAACCACATTTCAGTCTCGCCAATTGATCAGTGGTTCGTCCGTCCTGAAGCGCTGTGCGGTCGTGCTGTCCTCCAAGCTAGTCTTGAATCCCATCCGCCACGCCAACAGCCCAGCTTGTGCGATCATTATGCCATTGTCGATACAGAATCGCTCATCTGTGGCGTACACACTTCCTCCACGTTCGCTCGCCATAAGACCCATCATCTTTTGCAAACGCTCGTTACAGCCAACGCCACCGACGATCAAAACTTGGTTCGCTCCAACGTGTGCCATCGCACGTTCTGTGATCTCAACCAGCATGGCGAAGACAGTTTCCTGTAGTGTGAAGCATAGATCTTCCCTTGTGATGGGCTCCCCAGTCTCGGCGTCTAACCAGGGTTCGTCTGATGCTTGACTCTTCTCCAACCTGCGGGCAAGTTCCTCCACACTAGCAAGAATACCGGAGAAGGAAACATCCATTCCTTTCACAGTGTAAGGAAGCTCGATGAGATGATTTCCTTTCTTGGCCATCTGTTCAATATTGTATCCAGGCGCAGGGTCATTGCTGATGTTGAGCACCCTTGCGAACCGATCCAGACAATTACCGACAGCGATATCCAGAGCTTCTCCAAAGATCCTGTATCGTTGGGCGGAGTATGCGATGACTTGTGTGTTGCCACCACTCACGTATAGCACGACCGGGTTTTCAGCTCCAGTGATTTCTCGTCCCATCTCAATATGTCCAACGCAGTGGTTCACACCAATGAGCGGCTTGTCCCAAAGCTGACTCAGTGTTCTGGCAGCCACAGCCACAGAGTTTAAGGGCGCACCCATGCCAGGTCCCTTGGTATAGCAGATACAGTCCACATCTTCCAGCTTCACATTTGCCTGCTTCATTGCCTGTTTGACCAGCCTTACAACCCATCTTCTGTGGTGTGCTGCTGTGTCTTTTGGCAGAAAGCCAGTGCCAGGAGGAGATACGAATGTGTGTCGCAGGTTTGACAAGATCTGTGCTGGAGGCGAGGAACGTTTCTGGCGCTTTTGTGAGGGATCATCGTCGGAATGGGCACTGTCGTGTGGTGATGGCGGGGTGGAGGTGGGATGTAATATGACGCCGACGCCGAGTTTGTTGGCTGAGCCTTCCAGACCAATTGCGATAGGCATCCTGTCAGATCGAACTGGATATTTTGTTTTCGTCGTGACTTGAACAAGACTACAGCCGTTGATATATTTGGCTCATCAAGTTCGCAGTCAAAGCATGTGATCGTGACGGAGCGGCGAAATCTGGAGATCCAGCACGGGCCACCAAAAATTTGGGGGACTTGAACTTTTCCAGACGCTCTAGCTGCAAGCCTGCACGAGACTTGCATTTTACAACTTTGCGACACACCAATTGCTCGTCGCATACAATTATACAATGGGTCCCACCAAACGCCAGGATGGCTCCATTGGAAAGGGCGCCAACAAGGGCCCTTCGCGCCGCATGCAGAAGCAGGGCATGCCCGACTCAATCGACCCGCCTACCACTGCAGCAAAGAAGCGCAAGAGCCCAGCCTCAACCAACGGCGCTGTGAAGAAGCAGAAGTCTGAGCTAAGGGTGGTTTGAAGAACTCTGCAGGCAAGAGCAGCACCAAGGGAGATTTCAAGACACAACAGAAGCCTTCAAAGACCGCGCCTGCTGCGAAGCCCAAGAAGGCTCCCATGCCTCTGGACGACGACGAGGATGACTTCTCAGACGCTTCTTCAGACGGTGGTGTACAAGCTGGTAACCTGGACGATTTCATGGACGGCGACTCCGACGCCGACGATTTCGCAAACGCAGCTTCCGACGACGACGATGTGATGCACTCGGACGAAGACATCCAAAAAGGCATGTGGTCGGAGGACGAGTCTGATGCTGAGGAGGTCTTGAACGCAGCCAACATTGTTGGTCTGTCGCAAAAGCTTGATTTGGAGAGGGAAGAGGAGGAGCGCGAAAACGAGGCCGAGGTTGCAAACGATGCCATGCAGACAAATATTGCCGACTTGGAGGACAGCGAAGACGAGGATGGACAGCCTAAGAAGGGCCTACTACCGCCCGACATGCAACTGTTGCGCACCCGCATCACAGAGACAGTGCGTGTCTTGACAAATTTCAAGGAGCTGCACGACCCTGCGAAGAGCAGAGCTCATTACACCGCATCGCTCTTGAAGGACATCTGCGCATACTACGGATACACACCTTTCCTTGCCGAGAAGCTGTTCTCGCTTTTCCCTCCTCAAGAAGCTCTTGCTTTCTTCGATGCTAACGAGACACCTCGTCCTGTCGTTCTGCGCACCAACACATTGAGAACCTCAAGAAGAGATCTGGCACACTCCCTCATCAACCGTGGTGTCACACTGGAGCCCGTAGGCAAGTGGAGCAAGGTCGGTCTTCAGGTCTTCGAGTCACAAGTCCCTCTTGGTGCCACACCTGAGTACCTTGCTGGCCACTATATCTTGCAGGCTGCTTCCTCTTTCCTTCCCGTCATGGCACTTGCACCCCAAGAAAACGAGCGCGTTCTGGATATGGCCTCCGCTCCCGGTGGTAAGGCTACATACCTCGCTGCTGTGATGCGCAACACTGGTGTTGTATTCGCCAACGATGCCAGCAAAGAGCGTTCGAAGGGTCTGATCGGTAACATTCACCGCCTTGGTGTGAAGAACACCATTGTCTGCAACTACTCTGCTCTGGAGTTCCCTAAGGTGATGGGTGGCTTTGACCGTGTCTTGCTCGACGCGCCTTGCAGTGGTACTGGTGTCATTGCAAAGGATGCCAGCGTCAAGACCAACAAGACAGAAGCTGATTTCCTGCGTCTGCCTCACTTGCAGAAGCAACTTTTGCTTGCTGCAGTTGACTCCGTTGACCATGCCAGCAAGACTGGTGGTTACATTGTCTACTCCACTTGCTCAGTGACTGTTGAGGAGAACGAGTCGGTCGTACAGTATGTGCTGAACAAGCGCCCCAACGTCAAGCTCGTCGAGACTGGTCTTGCCTTCGGTAAGGAAGGCTTCGTAAAGTTCGGCTCCAAGCGCTTCCATCCCAGCTTGAAGATGACCAGGAGATACTATCCCCACGCCTACAACGTCGACGGTTTCTATGTCTCCAAGTTCAAGAAGACTGGTCCTACTCCCGAAAACGCCATCAGAGCCCAAGGAAGCGCAGAGGCCAAGAAGTTCAGCCGTACCAACGATGAGGACGATGAGTACATCGCACCCGAAGAGATCGTCGAGGAGGAAGAGGAAGGAGACAAGGAGGAGGATGTCTTTGGTGGCTTCGACGACGAGGAGGATGCGGCCATCATCGAGCGCAGCTTGCACAAGCAAATGCGTAGGAAGGGTATCGACCCCAAGGCTACGAAGAGCAAGGCCGTGCAGGCTCTTACACCCAAGACTGAGGAGAAGGCCGTTCCTAATGTCGTGGAAGAGAAGGAGGAGGTCAACGGCGCCAAGGGGGGAAAAGCGCTCGGTTCTTCCGAGAAGCTTGCGAGTGTGAAGAGCAACAACAACGCTGGTAAAAAGTCCGGCGCTGCTGGTGCTAAGACCAAGAGCAAGAAATAGATCTTATGTATAGTATTTCAATAGTCGTCCTATAAGGACCGTTCTTATGTTCATGTACCTACGTATTCTCTCGTTCCATCATATATCTCTGGTCGCATGATATCTGATAAGATAAGATGAGCGAGATCGGAAACCTGCAGATTGTCAGGGTCCAACCTTGCATTCAGCCGAGGCTCCAATATGGCACTATCAACGGTAGGAAACACATGTGCATAGCCGGGGATGGCTCGTTGTAGCATCAAGCTACAATAATACAATCGTTCTCGAATCTTTCTTCGGAGGCTACACCTCCTCACGTCTTTTGTCGCTGGCCACCTCGTATTCAATCGAAGAAACGGGAAGAAAGCTTATCCGACACCGTTCTCAACAAACCGTACCATTGGAACATGCCTCTTGGTCTCTACACCGCCTCCTGAACCTTGTAAGATAGCATAAGCCATCAGACCTTTCGACAGTGTCAGGAACAGAGAAGGAAAGGAACAGCACGACTCAACCATGGCACCCTCAGACACCACCGCACCTTTCCTTCGAATCCCATGGACAGCCGCCCTCCTCACCAAACCCAACCTAATCACCCGCGCCCCGGACTCACGCACTCTGAAACCCACAAACGAAGACTCCCTCTTCGCCGCAACCCTGAAAACGCCCACCACAATCCGCTCCTGCATCAATGTCTACACCCGCCCGGAACCCTCAGACGCTTACATTCCATCAATTACAACCCTCGCCACCCTCGGCTCCGATCTCGATGGCCACCCTGGAATCCTGCACGGCGGAATCGTAGCCTCGCTCCTCGACGAGGCGATGGGAATTTTGCAGACTGTTAACCACGAACGGGACCATTTCCTGGCTGTTGGCAAGGGTTTGGCTGAAGGCGAGAGTCCGGCTAGTGGGTTGGGAGCTTCACGGCTTATTTAAACATCAAGTATCTGAAGCCTGTGCACACTGGTGCTGCGGTGCAAGTTGTGGCGTGGTATGAGAAGCGGGAAGGGAGGAAGCCAGTGGATCAATGCGGAGATCAGGCAGGCTGTGGGCGGTGGGGAAGATGATTGTGGTGAGGTGGTGGTTTGTGCTAGTGGAGAGGGGTTGTTTGTCGTGCCGAGGGGTAGTCGGTTGTGATATGGAGCATGGATTGATTGAGGGAAAGGAGGTGGGAAGAAATATGGCCGTGATCATGCGAGGCAGATCATCGCATTACTTTGTCGCCTTTTGCGGCGAGTATATCTGCAGTTGAGCGGCATGCTTTAGATTGACGTTTGAAAGCGAGGCGCATACAGTACTGAAGAATTTTTTCCATCAAGGGAATACAGCGGACAAGAGACAGAAGTTAATGTACAGCAGAACATTGAGCATAACTCGAATCCACAGATCCCAAGACCAACCACGCAAGTCTTCTTTCCTCAAAACAATTACCGACCTGAACGCATGCAAAAACTTCTTCACCATCGACCGCTCACATCGTACAGCCCTCCACCAAGCCTCTTCCCTCAATCAATCAATCACGTCCGGTACGGTCTCCTTCGCGTCCGGTCACTCCAAAGGTACACCACTCCTCGCACGCTGATTCTCAGCATTCCTGCAAGTCTGACAGATGGCTCCGGTGTCACGCTCGTAACTCTCATTGGAAACATGCGCTCCGTTGGCGGTTGTCTCGAGCCCCATGTCTTCGTAGGACAGAGAATCCCAGGGGCAATGTTTGATCTTGAAGCCGTGAGGGTGTCTGGTGTCGCGGTGTCCACAGGCTAGTTTGTAGTAGACTTTGAGACACATACTTTGTTCTGTCTTGGGGAATGGATGCGTTCTCCTGGGGTGTCTTTGCAAGTGACAGGCTTTGGTTCAAGTGGTATGAGTTCTTCAGGTGATAGTGATGGCTCTGACGAAGGGTTGATGGAATATTGTTATGTAGTTGTAAATGGTATAGAGTTCTTGAAGGCCCTATGAGGGAAGGCTCTGGGCTGCTCGGCATTGACTACACAGTGTAGCCATCATCTTAGTGCATACGGGCAACAGGCGAGTGCAGCGGTCCATGAGGCGATAGCTTTGCTTCTCCGTGCATAGCGTACATGTGCAATGGAACACCATTTACTGATGGGATGGTTCAAACCAACAAAACGTTCATATACAATGACAAAAGTATGAATCGACTTTGCAAAGCTCTCAGATAATAACGCTAGTCAATGTTGCAAGAAAAGAATACACTATCCCATCACTCCACAGCCAAAGGACTGAGTCTAGCAGTCCCTGTCGCATCAGGCCACTGCAACGGCAGGCCCTGTTGCACACGCCAGTTTTCATACTCCCTGCAGTTCTCGCAAATCGACGTAAGGTCTTGATCGTAGATCTGAGCGGGATTCCGCAAAACATGATGTCTTCCATTGGCATCTTCCCAGAGCGTCCTGTCTTGCGGTGCGACCTTGGTGTAGCCGCACTCGCGCAGCTCGAAAGAAGGAGAGCGATGGTTGATGTTGTGCCCGCAGGCTAGAAGGTGGTGGATCTCGAAGCACATCCTGACCAATTCTGCGGTCAAGATCGTCGCGTAGTGGCGTGTGTTTTTGGCGATTGAGGATCGTTTGCGAGTATGCTGTTTCTCGGTATGTGCTCTCGGAGTAGGCAGCGTTGGCGTTGATGGAAAGTTTGACGCAAGGCAGGTTGAAGGTCGATGATACTAGGAGGTATTGGATTGGAAAGTCAACAGAAGTTGAATACTACAGCCTTAATAGTGACTGTATGATAATCAGGATCAGTAGGGAACGCGAATTATCCAGGCAGTGTATAGAAAAGAGGCTGTGCCTGGTAGGGCAGGAGATGCAGATATGACCAAAGCCACCAGAGGCGTTGTCGCGCGGTGCGTGTAACCATGCCATGACCATTAACGATAAATCGAAATCCTTCTGTATATGCTGTGAACAGTGGACTCGTACAGCTTGCGATCGTCACTAGCAATCATAAGTACATCATTAACATTAGAGTAGAGATAGAATTCGTAGCAATCGTACTCCCATATATCATACACTCGCCAACCTCACAACTCAATCCGCTCCCACACCGAACAAGGCGCCTGGAATTCCTTACACGCTTCAGCAACCCTGTTCATCGGACAATCAAGGTCCCAGCAAAGCCAAGCCTTGTCCGCGGCTTTTTCTGCGCTCAACATGCCACCCAAAGAATTGTTTTCCATGGCAATGAGCAAAGCATCCTGATCGCCACTGCGGAAGACTCTGGCAAGGGTCTCAACGGTCTCGATCGCGCGGTCGAAGTGTCGAATGTTGCCAGGGTTCTCAGTGTCGCCGCCCAGGTAATAGTCGAAATCCGTGGCGTCTTCGCCGAAGATGGTGTCCGTGATGTTGGACACTGAAACTAGAAGGCCTTTGGCGTCGGGTAGGATTTCCCACAGGCCGTCGGGGGAGACCATTTGATTTCTTTGGATTGCTGCTGCTTGGGAGAGGGTCGAGCAGAGAGCTATGCTTAGAGCTGTGGCGACAATGCCGTTGAGCATTTTGATGCTTGTTAGCCTGGCTGTTCTCAGTGGCAATTCGGTGATGTTTGTTGATGAGACAGATGTAGTTGTAGAGAAAAAGTCGTAGCTTGCTGCTGAAGCCTGTGCAAGAGGTGGTAGTTGGTGGTGCAAGTGGGGCTGAGTCAGGCGCAAAAGGGCCGATCAAATACAAGCCAGCATGAATTTGGAAGCGAAGGATGCGAGTACGAGTAATCCTTCAATCGCGTACGTCATACCTTGCGATACCACAGAGTCCCACTATATGTTCTTGGTATTCCGTCCTGAAGATAATCAACCAGTAGATACGAGCTCGGTCATCGCATTACGAATGTCTCACCTGGATGTAGAGACATTTATGGGATGGCCAACGACCACTCCTCTCGCCTCGCATATGATTCTCATGGAGCTGACTTGGTTTCGATTATGAATCGACTGTAACGATGAAAGGAATTGTTCATCAAAGACTTGGATTACCACTTTAGCTTCCAGCAGTGCTTCTGGTGAGAGTTACGACAATACTGGATCACCGAGTTCTCGAAAAGAATTCTGCACCACGTTGTATCTTGCTCTTACCAAATCTGTTCTCTCTACGTCGTTTCTGTGCGCATCGTCAACTCCGATATCTGCTCAGGCCGAGCAGACCTCTGGACTTTGTTCCCAAAGCGTTTACTCCCGCTCTTCTTCCCCATCGGGTCGATCTCATCTAAGAACAAAGACGTCACGAAATCCAGCACGCTCAGTCCAGCCATTGTGTGAAATATGGAGTTGAAGGATCTCAGTTATACTTGCGAGACCTGGTCAAGTGTTTCAAGTGTTTCGGTGGACACGTTCAGTGACCTCAGCTCGCTGATAGTGTTGATGGCATTGGAAGCAATCTTTCAGCGCCTCCAGAGGTCCGGTCAGATCCATCGCAGCCGATGAAATGGCAGCAGAGAAAACTGTGTTGCATGTCGGCGAACAGATTGCGAGGCCAACTAGTGCACCAAACATGCGGATGGTAACGAAATTCGCTGTGGCCAAACCTTCATCGTCTACACGCCCTACAATTGCTTGGACGGGAAGCATAAGGAGACACAGGATAGGGACACCTTGGCTCCAAAGGATCGGAAGTCCATATAGCATCGACGGCGAAGGGTGTACCCTGTAAAGGGCCAGTAAGCCGATTCAGACCGTAGTGGTGATCCATGAAACCCTGAGAAGCCAGACGTATCCCACAAACACTGGGACCAGCATCATGGAGACGACTGTGACAACGACGCTCACGATTGTAGTTGGCAGGAGGAAGGTAGCCGATGCAATTGCTGTTCTGAGCTGGACGGCTTGGTACAAGAGTGGTAGGTATTGCATCAATGAGATGAGGACAACACCATGGAGGAAGCCTCCAATGAGGGCCATATTGCCTGTCTTTGTTTGGAAGGCCGCTGGGCTTCAAGGGCTTGGACTCGTACCAAGCAAATACGCCGATGATTGCGGCTCCCAGATTTAGCGGCACGAGTGTTTGCCAGGAGGCCCGTGGAAACAAAGACCCTGGCCGGCTGAGCGGTACGCAGAAGGCGGTCACTCCAGTGATCACCAGTGGCATGCCAATGCAGTCGAGTCGATTCAAGTTGCTGATGAGTGTTTCGCCCATAGGTATGGCTCGAAGGCGGAGGAAAACCAACGACAGAACAGCTCCCATACCCAGCAACGGGAGGTCGATGCAACCAATCCATCTCCAAGACACATAGGTGGAGAACAGCCCGCCATCGAACGGGCCGACGATGATACCAACGGCCGATGGTATGGCCATAAGTCCTAGATATTTCGCGCGTTCTTCCAACGTCGTCATATCCGCGAGCAGGACAGAAGTCAGAATGTCAATGGCTCCGCCACCGAGTCCTTGGACTACCCTTCCAGCGATGACGGCGCCCATGTTGTGTGGAATAGCGAAGACAATGGAGCCGACGAAGGATAAAAGAATAGATGACTGGAGGCATCCTTTGCGCCCGAGAGCTTCGCTCACGCTGGGCCAGACCGATTTGGGCGACGAGACCGCGCAGGCTGTAGCCCAGATTTGCTCAGAAAAACTCCAAGCTTGTACCCTTCAGGTCTGCAGAGACGGCCTATAGTGAAGGTAAGTACAACGCTGACGTGCGCAGACCGTAAAGCAGGGTCGGTGTCTTAGCTCACTGGCAGCGCAATGCTTAGTCAGGTTCCGTCTATCTGGAACACAAGGATGCACAACGCATATTCTGTAGATGCGAGCTTGAAGGAGAGCGATTCCCTCCTCTTGGGGATGTTCGTGTCGCCACAAATCGTACCCATGAGATGGCAGGTTGTCCTTGGGCTCAGTGGCAGCGTGCGCGTCCGCTGTTCGCATCGCTGTCTGTCCATCTGTTGGTACTGTGCTCATGGCAGCGTTCAGACAGGATGCCGAGCAATTGGCACGCCACAGGGAATATGGGATCATGATGTGAGTTCAGCTTCTGGCGATGTGCAGATGGCCTATCGTTACTAACGTTCTTTACAGGCTTCAGACTCCGAAATGAGTTTGTTCACGGTTCACAGTGAAGCCTTGCATATGTCCAAAGGGCAGGATGGTAGGTCTCTCAGCATGGCATAGTATGGCATGGCATGGTACTTGACCGGTTCTGGAAGTCGATGGTGCAGAGGACAAGCTTTGGACGAGTATGCTCCAGTCTATACAAATACAGTATATGTACATAATTTTCTACATTTCACAATTACAAAAACCGCTGCGACTCAGCTGCGGCATCTGACCCAACCTGCCTTCCCTCCCACACCTTCACAGCATCAGCGAACATCTCTCTCGTCCTGATCTTGCTCTTCAGCCGCGCGCAGAGCAAGAAAGCACCACTCAGCTTGCGGTGCAGACTATAAGTCTCCTCAGGCGGAGGCGCCATGCGCTCCCTCAACATCAGACCAATGTTGGCTCTGACGCGATCCGTGATGGTCTGGTCTTCGAAATCGTAAATCTCGGGGGCAGTCTCGTTGAACGGCTCGCTGAGCGTTAAGATTGAATCGACGTGCGCAGCTAGCATCTCGTTGCTCTCGTGGCCTGTCAAGTAGCCCAGCTCAATGCTGCGGTCGCGGCACGTGGCACGGTCGCCTTTGCTCGCGGCGATCAGGAGGGAGACGTAGGGCTTGATGAATTTGGAGGGGAAGTCGCGGCTGGCGCCGAAGTCGAGGAGTTCGAGCTTCGCGTCGGAGCGATTGTAGAGGAAGTTGGTCCAGTTGGGGTCGGTTTGCATGAAGCGCCATTCCATCAGCTCGCGCAGGCAGAGGCGCAGGATGTGCGTGCCGATCCAGTCGCGCTCGGTTTGGCTGAGGTCGGAGATCTTGGTGACACCTTTGCCGTGCATGAACTCGGAGGTCAGGACGTCGGGCCCGCAGGCTTCGAGGTAGACTTCGGGGACGGCGAAGGTGGCTTGCTCTTCGCTGAGGAGCTGTTTGAATCGAATGCATGCTTCGGCTTCACGCTCGTAGTCGCATTCCCAGCCTAGCTCGGTGCGGGCGTTGGCGATGGTCTTGTCGAGGTAGAGGCCTTTGGGGAGCAGTCGGCTGGCGGTGAGCAGAAGGGAGAGGTGTTGAGGTCCGGAGTCGATGCTATTTCTCACGCCCGGGTATTGCACCTTGACAGCAACTTCCTTGCCGTTTGATGCAAGTGTAGCTTTGTGGACTTGCCCAATTGAAGCTGCGGCAAAAGGTCGCTCCTCAAAGCTCGAGTAGAGATCTCGCCAGTTCTGTCCGAGACTTCGGATGAGGACCTGGTCACGCTGTGAGGAGGCATGTAATCTGCGCTGTCTTGTACCCTCTGCAGGATAGTGTTGATGGTTGCGGGAAGCACTTTCGAGTCCTGGAAACTCATCATCTGGCCCAATTTGAGGGCTGCGCCTCTCATCTTGCTCAATTTGGCGACCAGACGATTCATGTTCGCTTCGCTGAGCATGAGGCTACCGTCTGCACCACTGCCAGTGAAACGCTTGAAGCCTTCACCAACGGCACCGAAAGCCATGCTAGTTGCAAGACCGCCATATTGCCAGAGTCTGCCGAACCTCGACTCCGGTACTCTCGATTCGCGCATCTCGTATGGTGTCTGTGTCTGTGGTGTGTCCGCAGCCGCATCTTGCATGATAGACTCTGCTAGCTTCTCGGTCTCAGCATCAGTAGTAGATGCCGGTGTATCCACAGGCTTCTGTGCCGGAACACCCTCACTCGTTGCCGGGATATCCATAGGTTTCGCCTCTGCAGCAGCCTGCTGCTGCTTCCTCCTCTCCATGGCAGCCACCATTTCCGGCAAAGGCTGCGCAGCCATCTTCTTCCTCCCAGCGTACGGGTTGACTTTGTCCCCACCAGATCTGCCCAGCGCGCCAGAAACCTTGGAACTGCTGAAGATGTTGACATCCACGCCCTCAGGCACTTCTTCCTCCTGCGTTGCCTCCGATTTCGCCGTGTAATACACATCCTGGTTCAGTCCCTTCTCTTGCACATGAGCATCTCCACCCTGCCCGTCAGCCAAATGCTGCGGCAGCTTGACTCTCGGCAGAGACGACAGCTCAGGACTAACATGTCCCACCCTCTCGTTGAAAGTATCCCTAGCATCACCCGCCGTATCCTCAAGCCCGCCCATCCCATCCGCCTCAACAGCCGGAATCTGCTCCTCCGCCATCCGCTGCGCTTGTCTCTTCCTCAGACCCTCCTCGCCAGCAGAAGTCGCAGCTCTCCACCCATCCCCACCCCTCACAATCTCCTCCTTCACCTTCTCTTTCGCATCCCTCATGCCCTCATCCCAAGCAGGCTTGACCTCGCGTTCGCCGACTCTCCGTGCAAGCTGCCACGCTGCGCCAGCCGTGACTGTGACTCTATCCGTCTGGCTCTTGACAGCTCGTCCCAATCCTGAGCCTTCGGTCCAGACGCGCCACTGCTGTCGGCGGAGATCAAAGTGTTTTGCGCCGACAGCGCGGCCGGCGGAGGCGAGTTTGGCGGCATCGAGGAGGCGTTTGCCGGACATTGTTGCGCCGCTTCGAGTGGAATGTGCGGAGATGTGATTTAAGATGTCTTCTTTATACGGTGCCGATCAATGGCAGCACTGTCTCCTATGTGCTCATATCATATTAGTTTCTGTCCTGTAGAGCTGGTATGGGTTGTTCAAATGAGTGTTGAAGATGGGGATGTCCAATGGGTTGGAGCAAAAGTCCAGATGGGGGAATCCAGATCCAGAGCTGGCTGTGTGACCTCATCATCGATCAATGAATTGAACGCTCTTGAGCTGTTTAGACTGCCGTGTACACTGGGTCACTGGATGTCCATATATTTATATAAACACATGATCAGATGTATTCAATGAATGAGAAGTCAATATGTGTACACGATGTGTGAGGCTAGTATTGCCTGTCAGAGCCACACGATTAACCTTTCGACATTGCCATGCGATACACCAAACCCTAATGGCTGCCAGTAGGAGGTAGGTCAAGCATGATCAATCTGCAATCAGTTCATGTAAATGATGCGGCACTGTTGCAGTAGTAGGAACGGACACGACGATGCAACGCAAGCAGAATTGACAGGTGGAAGAGCATGGATTTGCAAGGATATTGTTACAGCGACAACGATTTTGAGCGTTGCCGCGCGCTAAAACTACAATTTTATACAAGAACTCGTTTTCTCTCCCCTCGAGTCCAGGTGATAAAAATACACAGGCCCCAGCAACTAACATGCCAGCCATATTTTCGCCATGCAACAGAAATATATCGCAGAAGCGGAGAAAAACAAATGAGCAATGAATGCCCTTTTGTCTCGTGAGTATGACAAACAAGAAGGTCCCAAAATGGTAGCTTTTGTACACGTCTCGCGGGTATCATGAGGGTGAAGCTTGCTGCTTCAAGAGATGGTTGGGACGGGGATCAAGCGGGTGAGCGACAAGCTTAGAACATGCCGCCGCCCATGCCGCCCATACCACCCATACCGCCCATGGGAGGAGCAGGAGGACCGGCGGGCTCGGGAGCGTCGACGATGGCGACCTCGGTGGTACCGAGGAGGGAGGCGACACCAGAAGCGTCCATGAGACCAGTGCGGACGACCTTGAAGGGGTCAAGGATACCAGCGGCGATCATGTCGACGTACTCGCCCTTGGAGGAGTCGAAGCCCTTGTTGAAGTCACCCTTGAACTCATCAAGGAGCTTGCCGACGACGACGGAGCCCTCAAGACCGGCGTTCTCGACGATGGTGCGGGCGGGCTTGGTGATGGCGGACTTGACGATCGCGACACCGAGCTGCTGGTCGAAGTTGGCGGGCTTGAGGTCGTTGAGAGCGTTGGCGGCAGCCTTGATGAGGGCAGTGCCACCACCGGGAAGGATACCCTCCTCAACGGCGGCGCGGGTGGCGTTGAGAGCGTCGACCATGCGGTCCTTCTTCTCGCCGACCTCAACCTCGGAGGCACCACCAACCTTGATGACGGCAACACCGCCGGAAAGCTTGGCGAGACGCTCCTGGAGCTTCTCCTTCTCGTAGTCGCTGGTGGTGGGGTCGTTCATGACACCGCGGATCTGCTCGCAGCGGGCAGTGACAGCATCCTTGTTGCCCTCACCGTTGAGGATGACGGTGTCCTCCTTGGTGATGGTGATGGAGCCAGTAGAGCCGAGCATCTCAGCGGTGGCCTTCTCGAGCTTGATGTCGAGCTCGTCGGTGAAGACGGTACCGTTGGTGAGAACACCGAGATCGCCGAGGATGCTCTTGCGGTTGTCACCAAAGCCGGGAGCCTTGACGGCAGCGACCTGGAGCTGGCCGCGGAGCTTGTTGAGAATGCAGACGGCAAGAGCCTCGCCGTCGATGTCCTCGGCGATGATGACCAGGGGCCTGCGGAGCTGCTGGGAAGCCTCAAGGGCGGGGACGATGTCCTGGACAGCGGAGATCTTCTTCTCGGAGAGGAGGATGAGAGGCTTCTCAAACTCGACCTTCTGGGCCTTGGTGTCGGTGATGAAGTAGGGAGAGATGAAACCACGGTCGAACTTCATGCCCTCGGTAACCTCGAGCTCGTCCTCGATGGTCTTGCCCTCCTTCACGGTGATAACACCCTCCTTGCCGACCTTCTCCATAGCCTGGGAAAGGAGCTTGCCAATGAGCTTGTCGCCGTTGGCGGAGATGGCAGCGACCTGGCCGATCTCGTCGCTGGTGGTGATGTCGCGCTTGTTGGCCTCGAGGTACTTGACGACGGCCTCGACGGCAGCCTGAGTGCCCCTGCGGAGGTCCATGGGGTTGCAGCCAGCGGCAACGTTCTTGACGGTCTCGGAGAAGATGGCGCGAGCGAGGACAGTGGCGGAGGTGGTACCGTCACCGGCAACCTCGTTGGTCTTGCTGGCAACATCCTGGAGGAGGCGAGCACCGAGGTTCTCGAACTTGTCCTTGAGGGAGATGGCGCGGGCGACGGTCACACCGTCCTTGGTGATCTTGGGAGAGCCGAAGCTGGACTCGATGAGGACGTTGCGGCCCTTGGGTCCGAGGGTGGTGGCCACGGCCCTGGCGAGGGTGTCGACACCCTGGAGGAGAGCTTGCCTGCCCTCAACGCCGAACTTGAGCTCCTGAAGTATGCCATCAGTATCCATCCTGCGCATGCTCTTGATCCAATTGATGCCTCCGTACCTTGTGCGCGAATCTTTGCTGGGTGAGAGAGCCAGCGTTGACTCTCGAGCTGCGCAGGGCAGCCCTGGGGGCGGAAGCGAAGGCACGCTGCATGATGTGATGTGAAGAAGGAAGAGAAGGGATTAGGAGAAAGCAACACACAACTCCACTGCTCCAAAGATGATCGTAAGCACGTGGGAGGGTGGAGGAGATGGAAGGGGATGGAGATGGGGATGGACTTCGTAACGTGAATTGTATCGACACGGGGATTTCCAGAGAAACGACTAGACGAACATTAAAAGTGGGTCCGACGGCTGCACCCGGATCGCCGTACCTCGGAACTTTACATCTCTGCTTCCAAGTACCTCCCCTCGCTCCCTCACCTTGCTCCCTCCAAAGTATCACTCAAGAGCTAGTGCTTTATCATACTCATTGTACTCTAACAACACAACTTGTATCTCTCGAGGTTCTGTCTGCTGCCATATATTGCACCCCTGGCTGGTATGATCGGGTGACCGGAAGCAGGATTCCACGGAGGGAAAGCCCGGACTGCAGAGCAACCTCATTATGGCATTGACGAAGACTGAGAGTACCCTACTAGCTACAGACGGTTGGCTAAGTGTCTTCTAGTATCTCCACGAGATGAAGTGTCGGTCTCATACCTATACTCGCCAACGGTAGCATGATGCGATACCAAGGCATGTGCAGACTTGTGAGCTAGGACCACAGAAGTCCAGATGGGCGAGACGTGTGTGATGCAATGAGACCACGCAAAGCGACAGAGCACGAACAACAGAGTAAAGATGGCTCGCCACAGCTCTTGAATACATCAATCTATCCAAACTAGCTCGTACTCAGGCTCTTCGAACAACTCCTTCAGCCTCGCCAAGAAATCCATCCTCCTCATTTCCCATGTAACAAGACTCTAGAAAAATTCAAACATGCTCCAATTACTGCTCAGGCGCCTGCTGGAAGATATCAAAGGCCTGGCTGATATCAAAGTCCCAGTTGTCGATCTGGCACGTGTCCTTGATGAAGTTGGTCCACCCGTCCTTGCCACCCAGCTTATCAGCAAGCTTGATACTTTTGACGATTGTCTTGGCCGCTTTCGCAGCGGGACCTGCACCAGGGATCACCCAAGTGCTTAGCTTGACACTCTCTTTCAGGGCCTCGAGCCAGACGGCGCAAGTGATGCCGGGCAGTTCCTGCAAGCCCTCGGCCGTGAACTCGACCAAGATCTCGAGGGCAGGATTGGAGCACCAGCACTCTCCTGGAGTGTAACGCTCGCCATCTGGGTTTGTTCCGATTGTTGAAGGATCGTTGTTTGAGTTGCCGTTGCAGGTCACCGACGTGGAATCTTTGCAGTATTGACGGCAGGGCCAAAGACCGTCGCGGCTGGTAGGGTCGAGGTAATAGCGGCAGAGACCCTGCTCGGCAAACAGCTGGTTGAGCTGGTGGTACTCATCCCATGTTGCTTGACGACGGTAGATTGAGGAGTCGGAGTCCTGGGGCTGGGGAAGGACTGTTCCCAAAACTAGAGGGAGTGTGCTGGCAAAAGCAGCGGTGGAGGCAAGGAAGTTGTTGAAGGCGACCATTTTGTATCGGCAAGGGGTTGCTGCTTTACGTTGCTGGGTTGTTGAATGCGAGGTAGATGTGTGGATGGAAAGGTTGTGAATGATTGCAGTCTGATGTTTTGGATCTGGTTGGTGCTGATGAAGATGGAATACTCTACCTTGGGGCAGGCCTTGACTCTTATATGTGCGTATTCTATCACTGCCCAGACTTTTGTTCATCTGTATAACTAGATAAATGCCACGATTCAGTTCGTCTCTAAGTCAGCTGTGAACTGACAAGTCGAACAGTGTTGGCTAAGGAACTAATGTAAGATCCTTTTGTGGGCCTTGTGCAACGGTTACAGGCAGTGTAAGGCGCATTTGCAGACTGCATAGCCATCACAAGCCTAGACTATAGTGACTAGGCGGATAAAGTGTGATTGAAGCAGTGCTGAACGGCCTGAGGACACGATCAAATTAGCAAGGGCACGGGCGACTTGGAAGAGGCTGAGCCGGGAACCGAGCTCGGCAAGCCGTGCCCGGGCTCTTCGACCCACTCCAAGCGCCTAATTATAGTCGTCTGGAAACAATCGATCTCTTCCTTCGTTGCAGCCACCAACAGCAATACCTCAATGTAATCACGGCAAGCGAAACATGCCGTTGCTCCGAAGTCGAGTTGGGTTCGACTTTGGAGACTTCCAATGCTTGCAGATCGCAGCCTCAGATGTGCCTAAGCGACGAGAGGATGATTGTCGCCGTCAACAATTCGCACAGTGTGAAAGACCTGGTATCTTACGTGATGACTGGATGACTGCGACGTTCTTATCACGCTACACATCTCGAGGAGCACAAATATGAGGCTGAACATAAACGGCTCAATGCGAGTACAGCCATTCTTGAAAGGTATGATAGCACGGTCATGGAAGGCACAGTACATGACACAGGATGCATGTAAAGAAAGAGCGGAATGCCAAAACCAATTTCAAGTCAGTAGTGGAGAGGAGTGCAAAGGAAACCGAAGAGATGTGCTCGAGTAAAATCAATCGATTGCTCAAGTGATAGACCATCCAGTTCTGGATCTTCGATCTCCATATGTCTGGTGCTGCTAACACTATATCCAATCTAAACACAATCAAATCGGCAACGACACTACACAAAGTCAGCATGTGTCCTTGACACGAAAATGATCTACTATTACTCACGCCATGTTTTGTCCGAGGGTTATAGAAATCGCAAGTTCCAGCCGGCGCACTCGCAACGTCAATTGTGACACCATTGAATGTCACAGAACATGACCAGAACGGCTCAAAACCCCGTCCTGTATATCCAACAATGTAGTAGTCTCCTCCCGAGGCTCCGCCGTACGTGCCACGACCCTCGATCTTGACTCCAGTGCTACCATAGTCGCTCTTCGAAGCTTGGTTGTTGGTCTGCCGCCCATCACTTCCTACGATATAGCTGTTCCAGTTGTACTGATTCTCGAGTCCATGCCAATGGTGCATTTTGCCAGCCCACTGGCGCTCGGTCAGTTCATGCTCAGTCCGTGTCGCTAAGGTCCTCCGAGTATCGAGGTCGAGCGGGATTGTGATGGCTGCGGCAGTTGATCCGAGCAGCATCAAAAGCGACGGAATGAACATTGTCTCCGAGGTAATCGATTGAATGCTACGATATCGGTTTTGCAAGAAGGTGAGTGAGGTATACAGAGAATCAAAATATCGAAGTAAATGCTATCTCTCGAGCTAGAAGACTGTGAGCTCATATACCTTTGCCATTGTCGGAAGACGCTTTCCCTAACGCCCATCCAGTGGAGAACATCACTCGTTCAGAATCCTGAAGTTCTTCGTGAGCCTGAGAAAGTCCTAGTTCTATTGTCTACTTAAACCTCATAGGGTATGCCGATCTTGGCAATGAAGGTTGGTGTGGGGCAAATACGACTTCGGGAGACCAAAGAAGGCAGCCGTGCTTCCACGCATCACCGAATGTAGCAAATGCCATCTTGGAAGCCCTGCCAAGGATACCAGACGGCGCTCTTAAGTCAAGCTATGAAATCATTTGCGACGCTATTGTCAAGACAATGTTGTTGGAATGTTGCATGAGGTAGTATCTTCCCATCGGAACAGATGCACGCCAAGCAAACGAGGCATTTCTGGTGGCGGACGATCGTCCTTGCCGATCGTCTTCCAAGAAAGCATTGTACATAAAAGCAGTTGCGACGTCTCAGTGCGTCCAGTATGTTTCCAGGCATCCAACATTCCAACAATCACATATCTATCACTTTCAATCTACAACGACATGATGATTCACAACGCTGTCACCGCGCTTCTACTAGCTGGCATAGTCAGTGCTCTTCCTACGGATCTCGAACGACGCCAATGGCCTGGCAAATGTACCGTCGGCATTGAATTTGGTGCAACATTTGTACCTCGCCCGATATCTGGTGGCTCGCCTCAAGTGGTCGACAGTGCCTATTCTTACATCCTCGGGAGCGATGGTGTTCAAACGAACGAGAACGTCATTCAGGCCAACGATAACGAAGTCCAAGGTCGCGGAGACTATGCTGGTCGTGAAGACTGGTACATCACCTCGGGCGGCATGGACAAGTATGCTGTGGTCGACTATTGCGTGGCGACTTTGGGAGGCGTTACTTGGGATTCTCGGAATGCACCTCCAGGTACTTGCGATATTTACTCCGGGTCTGGCCCTTTTTATATGAAGGGAGGATGTCGCTGCCGATTCGATTGCTATTGATGGGCCTTTTCCATACTGAGGATTAAGATCTCAACGAGCGAACGTTGCTTGCACAGCTCTCATACCTAAGCTTGTCAAGTGCATTAACTTACACCCCTACCGAGTGATCACAACTTCCGCTTTTCCATCCTCTGATTGTTTGCTAAGCTTATTTGATCACGACTTCAAAGGCAAGATGCCCGCTCGTGCCTCTTGTGGTGCTTTCAGTGTGACCCAGTAGCCTGTGATACCGCGGGCCGTGGGCAGAGGTCGCCAAATCGTAGATCTAAATGACGCGCTCTCTTTCTGATATGTTATTGAGCCTTTCTCTAGCGGCTCATATCTGATAGATGGATAGAGTAAAGCAGGATCAGCCAGAACAATTCTTGTGATAGCTCGTCGTCTTCCGTTACCGGGGTATTTGCGTTCTGCAAACGGACAATAGGGAGACAGGATTCAAGGTGACAAGTCTTTGCTGATTCGTGCCGCGCAGTGTATTGTACGAGGGTATACACCAAGCTCTTGACAGTAGATCGGTGCGTGAAGCACGCGTAACAGGCGCCAGCCATTTGAGATCACGAAAGGGCCGCATGCTGAACGCTGAACTGGACAGACTTCCAGATTAAGCTTCTCACAGTGGTCTGCCAAGACGGAGTAACATGCCGTTGCAGTAGTTCGATCTGTGGCGCTTCTCTGCCGTCTAGCTGACTGCTCGCCAGCCAATCCTACGATCGTCAGGTATCCATGCAGGTTGACTGGCGATGGGCCTGTGGGAAATCCATTTGTACGGAGGACAACTGCAGTGCGTGTGATTCAGCGTTCACGGTGCGGATAATGTACAGATGAAAGTTTGTGCCAATATAGCAAACCATAGATTCATTGTAACTACAGCAATCCTTCCCCAGCCCTTTTCCCGCCTGTGAGATGCTACTGGAGTTACGGGAGATTGCATTGGTGTCCAGATAAAGCCACATCGTTCGGCTTTGCTCAACAACCCTTATGGAGATATGGAGGTGATTGAGGGGAGATGAGCTGTTGGTGCAACGTTCGAATTGATCAGTATGGTGATCTCTCGGTGTGTCGATTTTCCGCGATGGGCGCGTCGAGCTCGACTGGGTTCGTGCTCCCGACATCAGGCAATTCGGTCAGGCGTGAATTCAGAGGTAGCTCATAGCGGGCTCCATCATTCCCAACTTCTGTAGTTGCCGACGAGACTAGTGTGAGCTTGTCGTATGCTGGGCTGTCTGTCATGACTGATGGGAGCGGTTGGGTAACAGCTCGTCTTGCCCTTCTCCGGCGAAGCCACCACCACACAAATATCGCAACCAGAACACCCGTGCCAAGTATGGCTGCCACTACCCACTCCAGCTAGTTCGCCCTTTCCCAGCGTTGTGCCGCCCGAACCCGTGAGCTGTACCGGTGTAGGCTCACCCTGGGATGGTGGAATTCTGCTTCCAGGGTTGTAGTCCGTGACTCGTAGACATGTTGTCACTGAGGACGCTCGTTCGATTGACCATGCTCGTCGCGAGTCCGCGACAGGCAAGAACACTGTAAGTACTGGGAAGACGGAGCCGCCATATTCATCGTATTCCGTGTGCGATGTTGTGTTGGCCTCTGCTTCTTGGAAGCCAAAAATGCCATCAAAGGTCGGTTTCACATCATTGGAATCCTTTAGCGTGCAATCTTCGTCGGCACCAGCACCCCAGTATTTTGTCGTCAGAGCGACTCCATAAGGAGCATATCCAGTCTCATTGTAGTGGGGCTTGCATTGATGAGGTAAAGCTGTTAACATTCCGTGTGCAATTTTGTCGCATACGCCCACGATTGAGTTGGCGGTCAAATTACCATCGGATAAGTATGTAGGGGATTTGACTAGCTGCATAGCAGAGTCCTCAGACTGTTGCTGAATAGCTTCTAGGCACCCAGCATCTAGAGTAGTAAGGCAGGATCCGTTGTCGTGCTGGGAACGTAGGTATGTGTTTTTGAGCATGCCTTCGCCAAAGTATATTGCGCAGACGTCGAATCCAAGGCTGATGCTGTCCGTGTAGTTTACGCCGCTTGTATCGTACCAGAGGATTGATTGAACTGTGGTATCTACTGGAGACCCAGCAGACAAAGTCACTGCCCATGTTGCATTAGGAACGTAGTCTTGCGTTGGAAGGATAATGCCAGGCTCTATCGGGAAAAACCCAGTCTTTCGCAGGTTAGTCATTAGTCGCATGTTAAGCGTATCGCATGTACTTACGCCATTGGCAGCAGCAAACGTCTTGTTACATAAAGTGGACTCCTGAGCTGTTGCACCCACGATTAGTATATATGCGCAAAGCTTCGTCCACAAGCTCATGGTTTCGAATTCCGCTGTACCCTGGGTAGGCGGCTGAGGAAGTGTTCAGTCTAGGCATCGAGGACTATCACGGCTATTCATACTCATCCATTCTGTTATCGACACGGGAATGGCAGCTCTGTAGAGAAGGCCCCGACTTGCGGGTGACACGCCAATATGCAAGCCACTTTGACCGATAGCTTGACCTGTTGACCTGAATGAAGTTGTTTTTGTCACATGTGTCATGGCCTCGCGGGGAAGCAAGTTGTTGCGCGCCAAGGCTTTCGAATTCGATGATCGTCAAAGTGACACGGCACATCAGTAGCTGGTAGACCAGAACCGCCACTGATATTGAACTTATGCAAGCCTTCGCTTTAGAGCCTTGGCCGTTCAATCACGATGAGTCTGGACCGTCTGCTTATCTTTGTGGCTGGCAGCTCGCAAATGCTAGAGATGGATTTGGTGAGCTGCTTTGTTTCTTTCCTGCTCTAGAGATATCTACTTCCAAGCGCATGAGCATAGTCCATCGGGAGTGCGCCAGTTGAGGAGTACAGATCCTACTTATCATGAGGGAAGTGCATTTCTTCGAATGAATTCTTCTTGAGGACAGTGCGCGACCATTCCATTCGAGCAAGTAATGTATAGGAGGTAGAAGGATGTCCGTAGAGTTTGTGAATGATAGAATTACCCCACTTCATCATCCACGATGTAGCTATCCTTACTATAAGTCCTCGAGCACGGACGAAAGCCTATCTCCGATTCGCATAGCAGCTGAGGAGATAGGAGCTGAGGAGATAAAGTCACCGGCCGCACATCGAGGCTGAGCTAAGAACGATGCGTGCCATGTGTGGCTGGCTTAGCCTGTCACGACCCACTCCCACTTACCCGGTGTTCTCGTCGGAGATCTGACGATCATCTGCTAGTCAATCTGCCCAAGCTGCCTTAACATGCTGAATGACTTACATCAATTTCCAGGATTCTCCAGGATAAAATCACAAAGGCTCTGAAAACACATCAGATACGGACTGTTTTGGAAGTCGAGCAGTGGGGAGGAACTGCAGGCATACGGACAACAGCGCAAGAGCGTCGAAATAAGAATTGTCGGCCACAATGTGAGCATAAGACGTGAGCGACTGCAAAGGCTGGCCGATGATTGAAAATGGCGGCTGAAGAGACGGAAGGTAAAGTGAGGCGGCCCCTACGGTCCGCGTCGGCGGATACCGAGCCCTTTTCCAACAGTCATGGCACATGCATATGTTTGTATCTTTGATCTCTCTGAACGTATTGAACCATCAATCCATCGCTCGGTCGTTAAGTCGATTTATGCAGTGCTCATTCTGAGGTAGTCCGTGAGAACTCGAAGTCTCTCCTACAAGTAGTGCAGAGACCCAGAGAAGGGCCAGAAGGGTGCATTTGCAAAGTCCGACAGACCCGAAGTTGCAGAGGACATGGAGCGCTATCACGAGCATGGTGCTTCATCAATCAGCGAGAACGGGGGAGCTCACAGGTGTAGAGCGCTAAGAGTCGGCCTGCAGACAGCCTGATATATCTATTAATAGCAACCAAGCTATCAAGCGCGTGCCTGCTTCTGTGCCAGCCTTGCAACAACATAGTGAAAACCCGTTCCCTCTTGGTCAACATACCTCCTAGCAGACTGCACGATCTCGCTATGTCGACCTCATTGTGGGGACACCTCACTAATACCACCACTGAAAACGACGCAGATCTCTTGGGGGTTTACGAGTCAGACGGAGACGGATTCGATGTCAGAGGTATCCTTGCCGCCGCGAAGAACAACGTTCCTTTCATCGATTCCAGTCAACTCGAGTACGACAGATACCTAGGCGCGGGAACATCCTTTGATGTCAGTCTCGAGATGTACACTCCACGATACCCCGACTCGCCCTACTTCGTCGCTGTCAAACGCATGAAGCTCACAGGAAAGAGCCCAATCCAAAAAAGGCAGATTTCACGCTGTGTCATGCGAGAAATAAGGGTGTTGATGCATCCAGCTATCAGGAACAATGGCTACATCATACCTTTGCTTGCCTTTGGTTGGGAGAACAGTGCACGAGAAGGAGCAATCCCATATTTGGTGACAGACTGGTCCGATCATGGTACCTTGGATAAATGGCTTGCGCGTGTCCAGTACTCACCCTTGGAAAAGCAACAGTTTGCTCAGGATATCGCAATCGGACTAGCGAGCTTACATGGAGAATGGAATCCTCCATGGCGACGTGAAGGCTTCGAATGTGCTGGTGTTTTCAATGACCAACCTGAAACGGTCGCTTCGGAGACAATGTGCAAAGCTGTCAGACTTTGGCTCAGCTATATTCGAGTCGGATCTCGCTGTTTCTCGTGTCACTTACCGTGGGACGCCCATCTACAACGCACCAGAGGTTCAACGAAATGATTCCGGTGTCGGAAAGACATTCTTAAGCTGCACAAAGGCAGAGGTGTATTCCTTCGGCTTACTCCTATGGGAAACAATAGCAGACGGCAAATCTTATCGTTCAGTCACTGCTGCCAGTGATGGGATTTCCACGCTAATTGAAGCCACCGAGCAAACCAAGAAATGAGCTCTCAAATGCGTTCCCTGCTTGAATTCCTTCCAAGGCTCGGTTTGACAGTTAGAGTAGATGCGGTTGTGAAGATGGCTTTGTCAGCATGCTTGAAGGAAGATCCGGCCTTGAGGTCTAGCATGCCGTCAGTGGTCGAAATTCTTTCTTCGGGGGCAGGGTAAGCCTGGTACACAAATATCCTGCTATTTTAACTAATGATGTGTCGCAGGGATTCCAAAGTCGAGAATTCCTATCCATTGGACACGAATGGACGTCTCTCTGTCAACCTATTCAAGATCAGAGCGCCACATGGCTACTACCTGAGAAGTGAAGAGCCTGAAATTGCCATACCTTCACCCATGTTCATGAAGCCAGGTCAAAAGCCGTATATCATGCGCTACGATCACCAAACGTCATCTTGGACCACCACCGAGGAGGAAGACCCACCTAGAACAGGTAACCTTTGCACGCTTCCTGCTCGTCCAGCTACTATCAATCAAAGCACAAAACAATTCCAGATTGACGATCAGCCCAGCCAACGCAACGTAGACATCTTCACGGTTAGTTCAACGTAAGTGTATCATGAACATCAAGATCGCTAACATTGATATTGACAGATGGCGCCAGAGACTTCACCACCGTGGAGTGTTCAATGTAGTATATTCCGGAGCTTGAAAGAAGACGCCTTGCGAGAGGCTGACTTGACGCTCCGTGACCATGCTCACCTACAACTCGCGGCTTGCTGTCATCTTGGAGTCGGCTGCCGTCCGGATAGCCAAGAAACTATCTGGCGGCTGCAACAGATTGATCACGCTCAAGTCACTGCTGTCAATCTTTGGCCACGAGTTGTAGAGGCATTGCTCGTTCTTGATCTGGCCGGGCGTCCAGTACTTTTCTGTGGAGAACAAATTGACAAGCAGCAAAAGCCATCTGATTCAAACGAGAGGCACCATGAACTGTTCGCAAAGTGCCTCCGATTAGCATCGACGCAAGCCAAAACTAAAGGTCTGGTGTTTCGAACGCAACGCGTGAAGCGCTGATTAATTTGATTGGAGAGTCTGTGGACGGGGATGAGGCTGCTGAAGTTCTTGAACTACATCGCCATGACGGCTCAGTGGAGAAAGTCTCCGTACTTCGCTACTTCGCCAGCCTTGCCGACCCGGGACCTCTGAAAGTGCTGTTACAGCATCCTATTGAGGAGTGTAAGGATGCGAATCGCAGTTCACTGAACCTTGAAAACTTTTGGATCGGACCTGAGGACCTTACATCAGGAGAAGAAGTACAGGGGGAAATCGCGAAAGCAGTCAAGCATGCATTTCATGCAGGCACACCCGAACAAGCTTGGCTCCTCATAAAGAAGTTCCCTGAAATTGCAGTCTCTCTGGCGACATACGAAAGACCGAGTATGTTGCACTGGGTTGTTGCCATGCCCTCAAAGGATCTATCACGTTTGGTATCGGTTCTCTTGATGCCAGAAGACGACACATTTTCCAAGGCGCGTATGCGTTTGTTCGAGGAATATTCTCCTGACGTGTTGCAAGTTGCAGAGATGAATGCTGATCTCTTTGGTACGCCGTTGCATTGGGCAGTACGCTGCGGCAATTTGGAACTCGTGAAGATTCTTCTGGACGCTGGCGCGGACATCGATGCTCGATGGAGAAAGACAACACTCAGGACAAATGGCCTGATCAGCAGGTATGCATTGTCATACAGTGCTCTTGACGTGGCAACACAATGGCATTACTCTGAAATTGTGCAGCTGCTACTTGAGCGAGGTGCCAAAGTGTACGGTGGTATACTCCGCGACAACTTCCCCGAGGAACACCATGCAATCAGCCTCATAGGCACGACAGTGAAGCTATTTGGACGTCACGCTGTTCATGGTCGCAACATTCTACGAGCGATGGAGACGATAAAGATCTTTGCCGACCATGGACATAGCTTGTATTGCCAAAACTCGAACGGTGAGAGCGCTCTGTCAGTGGCTTTCTCACAGAGCGACCAGGAAGATTATATCCTGGAGGTCCTTATGCGCCACACTGACAAGACCAACTGGGTTTGGCTTGAAAATCTCTTACCTTCCATCTGTCAGCAGGGATCTATCCGCCGATACAGCACTAGAAGAGTTCAGCTCGCTATCAACGTAATCAACGACCCGAACCTGTTGGACGAAGCCTCTGGGAATAATAGTCTTCACTTCGCAGCATTGGGCTCCAATGAAGATGTTGCTGAGCAGCTTCTGACGCACACCCAAATACGCCCGGACGAAGTTAACAGACATGGTCTGACGGCGCTTATGCTAGCTGCACAATCTGGCGCAATTCGGGTTGCTGAGCTACTGATCAAGTCTGGCGCCAACATTGAGCAACATGATATGACTTGTCGGCCGGCGCTTTGCCATGCCATTGAATCACGTCAGACTGAAATGGCGATCTTTTTGGTGAGATGCGGCGCGATAACATCATGGAGTATTTCGCCAGGAAAGTACGAGGTCGATATGCAGCAGGAAACTGCTTTGACTCTGGCATCTATTGGTCACGACCGCGAATTCTCCATGTTGCAAGACCTTCTCGAGGCGTGTGAGAAACTCCGGACCGCTGAAGTTCTCGATCATCAAGGCAAGGATGGATGGACGGCACTGCACGAGGCAGTGTGGTACGGCGACTTCCAAGGAGTATCTGCATTGCTGAGATTTGGAGCGTCAACATTCATAGTTACTAGGAAGTTTTTGCACGATGACACCGCACTCAGACTGGCGGAAAGACGTTTCGACGACGTGCACAGATTGGGCGATGGTCATTATGATATCAGTTCTATTTCATGGCTGCGGGAAGGACGCAGAAGCCAGTGGGAAGCGTTTCGAGCAAATATGTCAAAGATCAGAGCTTGCCTTTCTTGAATACAGTGGTAACTGTCCATAACAACTCCAAGACATCCACGTCGAAGACGTCCGCACTGTACGTACTTGATTGTCTTCCCATCTTACCAAGCTACATATGTCGCTCGAATACAGTAGTCATATTTCTGATTCGCAGCCAAACATAGCCACGTGTCTCAGTGCGTACCATCTTTGGCGCATGGCAAGACGGGAAGTCCGCCAACAAATACTACCATCACCGCACAGTAACTGCATTGGGATCAGCGGGGGAATATGTCTGGGATATTCGAAACTCACGCGGCTGTTGCTGCGAATATGTCGAAGTTTCGCGACCTGGTAAGTCCAGTGAGGAGACTGGAAAAGAGCAGGGTGAAGATGGACACTGCCAGAAGTCGCCTAGCTATGGTCGTGATCCTGTAAAGCACTACAATTGGGACTATGAGGGTTCCCACAGCAGAGACCATGACAATCCACCTTCCAATGAGCGAAAGCTTGCAGCTGTCTGCGTACACAATGTTGGGGTCGTCGGCTTTGCTGCTTGAAACCTGAATTGATTAGTATCTTCCGGCTTCAGATTTAGAGATTGACCTCATCACAGCCTTGCAAACTGATTGAAGTGTTACGTACCGAAGCAGATGCTGGGATGGCCAACTTCGAGCTCAACCAGCCTAATAAGCTATCCAAACCGCCGTAATCGCTAGGAATCTCCGGACAAACGAGATCCTCCCAGTCACAAAGGAATTTTTGCTCCTCTAAGACCACGGGCTTTGTTCCTTGGACCCAATTACGTACATTCGAGATTATAGCTGGACCAGGTATCGTACGCTCTTGGAGCTTCATGTATGCTTCTAGCAACGCATCTATTGACCATGATGAGTTTAGATCTCTGAGTGAACTCTTTTCAGATCATACCGTATTCACCAAGCTTCAAATCAACTTCGCGAAGTAGCCTCCGACGCTCAGAATTCGAGTCTTTCCTCCGTGAGCTCAGGTTGAATGCCCTTGGATCTTGCGCGTCCAGGTTTGAAAGCTTCTCCTCCAACTCTGCCAGTTCGTCCTGTTTCTCCAACAAACACCTAGACCGGGATGTAGCCAAATTTGCGGAAAAGAGTGAATCTTGTATCGCTGGCAAGGAAGGCTGCGAGTCGTGGGTACCCATGGGGCCTATCTTCAACTTGAGGAAGCTATCAGTTGTGTTGTCGTGTTCTGCGAAGTGAAGCTGTGGCGATACACACTCTTTCTTGCGGTATGCGCGAACAGACCATGTTCCTGCTGGTACAGAGTACGCTGTGCTGACTTTGTGTCAGCGCAAGGCATGTAATGAAGAGAAGAAAGTAATATGCACTGCGTTTTCGCTTCTTTAGCCGAGGAGTCTGCGGTCGTAGGGTTTGAATAGATGGAGAGGACGGAGATGACATGACGATTGATTGAAGGCCACCGTGATATTGGGGGTGTATGTACCAACAATATAAAATATGATAGTGACACGCCAGAATGAGGCTGGTTAGATCGAGGCTGAGTAAAGCGAGGCTGGGCGACATGAAGTATCTGCCAAGCTTCTCATATGGGCCTGCCATATGACGCCAGCAATGTCGCTTAATACGGATTAAAACCACCGCACGCAGATGCACAACCGAGTAGCTTCTATAGGCCTGACTGCAGCGAGTCATACTTCGGTAGTGGCTGCATGTACCCCACGAAACCAGGTTCTATTGCTAAGATTATGAGGGCTCATCATTTCTCCGACAAGTACTGTACTTCTCATGTGTCAAGTTCCCGTAGATCTTTTTCCAAAACATTCCTCCGTATGGTTCCATCGCTTTTCAGTTTAAGAGTATATTTGCAGTCAAGTGTGACTGATTCCACAACGTAAGGCCCTTCCGTGCGGCCATTTGCTTCCACATAGACCTCCTCTTTGGGCTCAAACAGTGGTTCTTGTGGGAACTTCTCGAAGTCAGCATGATTCTCGCTTAGGCCGCACTTGACCTTAAACACGTAGCCTGATACCGAAGTGCTGTTGGAGTATTTTTGAACTCTGGAACGGAATCGTTGCTCTTTACCCTGCAGTCCCATTAGAATGTGCAAGTTTGAAGTATCAGATTACACACCACCTCTGGAACAAAAAAATCCTCATCATCGCTGAGAGGCTCAGGATTTGTGCGTCCTCGAGTTTGCCCGTCTGCCATGCTTGCGTGTGTGTCCACGTTTGTCACAGAGAGCTCACGTCGTTTTGAAGCTCTCGTAGGCGAACATCATGCATGCACCTTGGCGGGGCTGCATGCAGCTTGCTCAGCTGCATTCATGTACAGCCACATGCGCTGGCATGAGCGAAGCTCCACGATAAGCTCTCAACACCTTCGATGTCAGTAGCTATGACGTCCGCCACTCTCTCACATGTTTGCGCTGCCGCGAGATGGCTTTCTCGGCCAGCAAGCCGAAGCGTTCAACCACCAGAATGCTCCCCTTTTCGCAAATCGAACGGAGTACAAAAAAGGCGCCCTTCTAGTTGTCTATTGGTTGGAGCACGATCTTGACCTTGACAACCATCATGCCTCGGGACATACGCTTTCCACTGAACTCGAGGCACTACGGGTATTCTTTGAGAAGTCTCTCAACTTCGAGATCTTCGACTGCGCGCTACCATCAGCGGTCCCAGAAGACAAGTGGGGAGCTACTATCGGTAGCGTACTTAGATCCCTGCAGATGGAGGAAAGCCACATCTTGGTCCTCTTGTATGCCGGCCATAATGAGGTGAAGGATGAAGAAGCAGAGCTGGCAGCGTCTGTGGTCATGGCATGATGGGATGTGAACACCAAGCTGACTATTTCTAGTCTGGAGAAAGATGGCCCTACTTTGCCATGGAGTTTCGTCTACCCTTGGTTAGACAGAATGTCGGGCGACGCTCTTGTCATCCTTGATACTTGCCATGCCGCAGCAGTTGTGCGCAAGAAGTCACGGAAGGCTCAGGGTCGACTCCATGTACTGGCGGCTTCAGCGAGTGGTGCCAAAACGCCGTTTCCTGGGCCTCGAAGCTTCAGTACTCTCCTTTCCAGATCTATGGCCCGACATCTACTTGAGAAGAGCGAGATATCGATGACCGAGCTGTACACTGACATCTCAAGTTCGAGGCATTTGACAAGTATGTTTGTTGTCTGAACGAGAACTCCATTGTAGTGACATTTGTATAGCGACGTCGGTATTCGTACCCATGACTAAGGACCATAGAGACATCATCCTTAGACCTATACCAGTGGAGCAAAATCTTCCCTTGAGACGACGCCCACGCGGAAGCCTGACCATGACTATTCACCTTGCTGACAAGATAACCGTGCCGCAGCTTGAGCAGTGGCTCAAATCCCACACGCCGGCTGTGGTGACCCAACTGAAGATTGAGCCAACGATTCTCGATGCTTTGTCTCATGCCGCTCGCGCCAAGCTTTGTTGATCGATCCGCGACTCGACCTGCTTACAGGATCACTACCATCCAGTACACGTGAAGTATCGTGGCAGCAGGAGGAAGAGCTTCAAGCTGCCATCGAAAAAGCCGCGCACCAGCTACAAGTCAGTGATGTGGGCGAGTCTATTACTGACGCTATCGCCCAAGTCGAATCGAGTGCAGCCGCTTTGGACGACGCAGTGAATTGTCCCACGCTGTTGGATCTTTCGGCCACTACATTGGATGATATATCGCAGGGTGCCCAAGATTGTTTCCCTGATTTGTTCGACACTGTCAGACTACGACAAGCTATCTTGAGTCGCCAAATGAGCTTTGACCTTGCGGCAATTCCCCTGACACAACTCAGGTATAACACTTCTGTGACTTCTCTCGAGATATCGATGGGAAAACGTTTTGTTTTCGGCACCCTCAACGAAACCGCTGTCTTCATAGAGTACCTCAGTTCAGCGAGCAGCGATGCCAGCCGAGTCAGATCGCGAGGGCCACCTCACTCATGACCTTGCCAAAGCGCTCAATCTTCCGTACGCTGGTCTGCTTGGGCTATTTTCATGACGCTTCACTCGAATCCTACGGCTTCGTGTTTGCGCTTCCACAGTCGGCAGAGTCCAAGAGGTGGGCAAACAATCCAAGTCATCTGACATCTCTAAGCCTGCGGGAAGCTATGAGAACGCCACAATTCAAGAGGCTCCCATTGGGCTCAAGATATAGACTGGCATACTCAATCATCCTTGCAATTGACGCAATGCACAGGGTGGGGTGGTTGCACAAGGGCCTGAACACAGAAGACATTGTCTTCATCCTCTCCAAAGAAGAATCGGACGCACAATCACCTTCTCTTCCACAGCCGTGGCTCTTCGGGCTCCAAGAAACACGCCAATCTGACAGCCAGTCTGCGCTAGCAGAAGACCGACGGCCTGGGTATGCCATATCCCGTCACCCAGAGCGTTGGGGAACACCTTCAAAGCCGTTCAATGAGAGTCACGACATTCACTCGCTGGTAAATAGCAGTATAGACAAAGCTCGCACGGACTTCGGCTAACTGCGGATCTAGGGCGTTGTTCTCATCGAAATCGCATTCTGGAGGTCGATGGCTGATGTCGCTCTTCAAAACCACGGGCATGTCTCCAAAAGAAGCGCCACAGCCGTCGGGTGGTAGAGAGGATCCGGAAAGAATACCGCGCCAAATTGCCTCACATGGTAGGCAATGCTTTCACGTCGGCGATTGATGCCTGTTTCGCATTTGGCCATGATACATGTAGAATGACGGACTCCGAGAAGCAGCGCTACCTACAGACCCGGATCCGAGATAAAGTCAAACTTGCAGCAGATAGCATATAATGCATTTATTCTTGTACTGGACTGGGTATTCGATGCTCAGTAGGATGCTTGCGAGCGTCATTAGGATTGAAGTGTGACATGCGATTGGTCTTCCTGAGGTTATTGGCGAGGACGTCCTTGAAGCGACGTACAAGACACACGAGCAAGAATTGAGCTAAACCCGTCTACCCTTATTGCCGTCGGATCAACAATGTTCCGATGGCGCTTATCGACGTCGACGTCAACGTCGACGTCAACGCATCAACAGCTTCCGCATGCGGTCTCCGGAGATACGCATCTTTTGGCGATGCGCTAGACTGATAGTCCAGTCTGCACTAGTTACTGTGCCGTGTCGGTGATATGGAGCATGTGCGCCTCGCAAGGCAGCTACAGCAAACAAACCAATTTGTTGTAGCTGCAACGCTTCAAAGCCACCCTCGTACACACAACAGACCTTGACAATTGAACAGCTAGGTACAGATAACACGAGAGTTTCGATCAAGATGCCCGAGAAGAGCGCCATAGACATCATAGCCCAGCCGCTACGTCTGCCATGTGGCCTCGTTCTCCCAAACCGCCTGGTGAAATGCCCTATGCAAGAGACTCTGGCGCAAGGCCCGTACTTCGACCCTCCCATCGACACTTTCCAGAACCTCTACACAAAGTGGGCCACCTCAAACTACGGTCTGCTCATCACGGGACAAGTCCAGGTGGACCGGCGGTTTCTTTCCATCGCTGGTGATGTCTGCACACACGAGCGAAGCCTCGAGCCGGACGTCCTGGACAAGTGGAAGCAATGGGCGAGGATCGCACAGCAAGACGGCACCCCGTGTATCGTGCAGCTCGCTCACCCTGGCCGAATGAGTCCAGCCGGGGCTGGCATTCGTCCTCGCGATATGCCTGCGCTCTGTCCCAGCTCTGTGCCTGTGGTAGCAGGTGACTCTTGGCTTGACAAGGTCGCACGAGACCACGTCTTGGGCACGCCTAAGGCGATGACGCTACAGGACATTGACGACGTGGTGGCTATGTTTGTGCATGCAGCTATCGTAGCCCGAGACGCAGGCTTCGCGGGATCCCAGCTACATGGTGCGCACGGCTTCTTGCTCTCGCAGTTTCTCTCGCCACACACCAATCGTCGCACAGACGAGTACGGAGGCACGCCAGAAAAGCGTATGAAGCTGCTCCAGCGCCTGGTGATCGAGATTCGCGAGTTGTGTCCGAGACCGTATTGTCTCTCGGTCAAGCTCAACTCAGCCGACTACATGGACCAGGGCGCTGGATTGGAACAGGAAGAGGGTTTGGAGCAGGTGCGCTGGCTGGTGGAATGTGGCATGGTCGACTTCGTCGAGATCTCCGGCGGCAATGCGGAATCTAAAGCCTCGGCTTTGCATTCGAGCTTCGACAAGAAGACGATGGACAAAGCGCCTGCGAAGAGCGAAAGCACGCGCATCAGAGAGGGCTTCTTCACAGACTTTGCCGAACAGGTGCAAGGTCTCACGTCTCCCATTCCGATCCAGCTCTCTGGTGGGTTCCGCTCCCGGACGGGCATGGCAGATGCTGTCGATTCCGGTGTCTGCCAGCTCGTCGGCTTAGGTCGCGCAGCAGTTCTCGAGCCGGAGTTGCCTCGCAAATTATTGCTGAACACTGACTGCGACGACGACCTTGCGTTTGGCATCAGCCATCAGATCCGAGGGCTGTGGTTTGGGAAGATGTTCCCGGCCAAGATCATCGGTGGGTCTTTCGGCATTCAATTCTTCTACTACAACATGCGAAGACTCGGGCATGGCATGTCCAGCGACCCCAACGCGAGCGTGCCTTGGGTTGTTGCGATGAGTATTTGGGAGACTTTGAGCAGCGGTGTCGTGCGGACGACGCAGAGGATCCTAGCTACGCTTACGGCTGGCAGTATGGTGAAGACGGAGTGAGGACTAGCTATAGCCTGCCTATTACTTCTCTTGTATGTTCATATACGACAATGTGTCGTCCAGTGATGAATGATGATGTTACATCAGCTGCTAACCACACGTCGGTTGGGTGATATAGGTAAGCAGGGAGACGATAGCGTAGCTTTCAGTCATACTGCCTTGATTGAGCCGCCTTTCGCTTGCCTGGAGACAGGTCTCTGGAACTTGCTCGATTTCGAGAAGGTCTCTGCCATAGCGCCAGCGCTATGATTGCGGCGAGTACCAAACTGTGAATGGTGGAGCAACGGACAAGATTAAGGTAGAGCCTAGAGTGCGAAAGACTTTGTGCAAGAACCTATCTTTGTGTTTGCTACAGCTATGAGGGAGCAATATCGTGGACGTGAGAGAGGTAGCGTATGGCGTGTAGAGAGTACTAATCACACCATTGTTCCACTTTTCAGGGTCCCACGAGTGACCCTCTGCGTCTTGGTTTTGTCTTTTCTCTTCTTTGGACGCATGCTTCTCCGCACGATACCTGAAGCTCCGCGCGCAAGCTTCACATCTTCTGCCTTTACCGCCAGCCCACCCTCCGCGCCCCAATCATCGTTTGCAACTCCAACCAGTCCGTCTAGTCTCTCGAGTTTCTTCATCTCGGCATCACTGATAGGGCCCAAGGGTGGCAGGTGCCCATCCGGTATAGACTGTGCCATGTGCGCCACGGCGAGAGCATTCAGTTGCGGCGTCCACGTAGGGATGCTGTAGATATACCAGACCAGCGCTCCCAGACCACCTACTTGCACGGCGATGAGGGCACTGATGATGATCGTAGCTGCGAGCGAGCTCTTGGGACGAACGGCGGGCGATCCAGGCTAAGAGTAGTTAGTATCATCGTCAGCAATTTCCTGGAAAATTACGGCAGGTTGTCGTGGTTTGGGTAACGTACGCTGTAATAAATTTCGCGCGGGCCGTATGGCATCGAACCCGAGGCTGTCTGCGTCAGCCATGCTTCTGTTGCAAGGTAGACGCCAATGTCCAGCAGCAGCTGCGTTCGAGCTTGGGGTGGAATCATCGTCACCGATGCTGGGTAAGTCGGTGTTGTTGAAAAGCTGCAACCAATTGTAGTACATGATCTCGATGTCGCCTGCGCTCTCAATCTCGGAATATCGAGTTTCGCGATCGATGACGGAAGCACATGCTGCCATGAAAGAGCTGCCGAAATTAGTGCTGCTCGACCGGTCGATGCGCTGGAAAGGGAAGTTGGCATCTTGGCATGTCTGGTTCATGATGGACATGTCGTTGTTGACGATTGCTTCGTTCGCAGAGTGAAAGAAAGAGCCATTGCCAAACAGAGCCAGCGCGACGGTCATCAACGTCAGGGGTCAGAAGACTCCATGTTCCGAAAGGGTCTGGACCTTGTGGACCTCCTCTGATATCTGAATTGGAGTAGGTGTCGCTGTTCTACTGTCAGCATCAAGTTCCTGTTCCTGACCTTCTTCATGCAGCCGGATTGAAACCTTCGCACGAGTGAAGCGAGCGTCACGCGTAGCTGTCCTGCATTTTCTTGGGCAGGTCAGTGGGACGTACATTGCGGAAGGGACGGTATACCCATTTTTCCATATGTAATCATTCCACTCGCTCCACATCGTTTCATTATCAGGCCATTGATCTTCAAGTGGTTGCGCAAGATAGTCGTTCCGGTAGTTCGGCAATTCGAAGTAGCCTCTGGTTTGTCGTCGAGCACGAAGTGGTGAAGTTACTGAGTGGGACATAAACAGGCCAGCGTATTTTGCTATGAGTGCAGTATCACCGGGAAAACCACACGTTCTACGTAGAGCTCCTCAGTAATGTCCTGGCGGTCGCGCGATAGTGTCCATGGCGATTTACCATAATCGCCGGGTGCGCAGATCCGGATTGTTACGTTCTTCGTGTCGCCGAGAGTCTTAATCAATGCATGGTTCCACCGCAAACTGCGGGAAATTGGTCGCGCGCAATCCGTGAGCACTCTGGTGGAATTCAGCCGCATAGCATGTTCTCGGAGATACCTGTATGAATCGTGAGACTGCTTCTATATCAGTCCCAACACACACAACTCACCTGTCTGGGTGTTATTCGGACGTGGGAAATGAAAAAGCTCTCATCGGTGTCCGGAACACCATTAAACCAGTAGAAGAATGTGCTGGTAGCCCATCCTCATTTTGGACACGCCTCCCGAGGCACCTTGTGGATTCGCGCCACAAGTGCGGCTGCTCATCGAGGTCGAAAGCGGTGGCCAATCTGTCCATCGTCTGCTTGACAACTGGATTCTGCCGGATATTTGCAAGATGGTCCGGGCTCAGGGTCATGGGCTACAGTGACTGGCGAAGTACTACAGCCGAACACCGGGTTGTCGGCGGCAGGTCATGATAAGTATGAGCTCATTGGTGATAAGGATTCCTATAACCATGGTCAGTCGATCTCCTGCATTCGATATACTGAACACCAAGGAGTCATAGCAGCTTGAAGCGGGTTGATCGACGGCTTACTATCGTCTGTTAGCACATCTCAAGGAGGTCCACCTGTTTCTGGGACATTTACCTGTTGTAATGGTATCTGGATTCGCGCTGATGAGGAGGCCAGTAGCATACCGCAGGAACCTGAATGCCACATCCATTATTAGCTCTTCAGTATCACAATATACCTTCTGGATTTCTCACCTGACGCTGTTCCATTCCCTTTAATCGCGGCCCAGACAGCCAAGACATCCCCCCAGCTCTTATCTGCCAGTGCAAGGGTTTGTCGTAAGTTGAGTTGCTGCCCAAGATGACGCCGCTGCGAATACACGACCGCAGCCTGCGAGAGTAGTGCACCTACAACTGGTACTGTGATGAGCGCACCGATCACGTTCAAGAGCCTCACCATCACTGGCCACCATAGGCTGGCGAGGTACGTCTTGCCACCATATTCGCCTCGCTGGTTATAATAGCTCGGTGCGTTCAGTGGTCGGACAGCCAATACCTGCTGGAATACCCATGGTATGATAATTATCGGCAGGTATATGATGAGGAGGACCAGAGACCTCTTGCAGTAGCTCAAAGGAGCGGTGTTTTGTCTTGTTTTTGATCGAGTTTGTACTTCAGAGAGTGATTTTGTACCGGTTCGGTATCCGTGATAGCCAGTCCGGAGTCTACTGGACTGCGGGCATAGGCGGACGGTGATTCAAAAACTGATTTTATCTCGTCAGTGATGGGCGAGATAACGTCAGCATCTTCGTGACTGGTCGTCAGTTGCTCTTCCGCGCTTGGTCGCCTGGATACGGGTGTCATCTCCATGGCTTGATCAAGCAGCAAGCGCTCCCTGACTTCCGGCTCATTGTCCTGCCCTCTGATATCTTGAGGTATTGGTGAAAGCGCCAGACCGTAGAACCCTCTCGAGGATAAACCTCCATGCTCTTTTTGATCTCGGTGTGATCAATTACAAGTCGGAGGGATCACAGCCCGAACGCCAAGACGCGGCAGCAAGCTGATGGAGGCGCTGCCACCAACGTTCAGCTCGGCTAGAGTAGCTTGCAAGCAGAACGATCATGGCAGGGTAATGGGAGCTCTTCGATCGCGTCGCCTGCTCTTGCTGATGCTTGTTGAGTCTACGTACTGTGGACGGTCTACAATAATTTCACAGATTGCATCAAGAGCACGTTGGTCCTTCTCCCAATGTCTGCGATACAGGACGCTCTCGCTCTTCGGCTCTAGAACTCCAGCCGCAGCAATGATCTTTTAAATACATGTCCACCCTATCCTATACAGCACGTAGCCATTCTCATCACCGCGACCAATCCCTCGCCTCTTTTCCACTTGCTGCGTCTCAAAAATTTCAAACACCGCGCCTGTATCACTTCTCGGGCACACTTCTGGGTCGAAAGCCGCTTCCACAGTATTCGGGATGCCTTCGAATTTCCCACTCTGACGGACGGTTGCCATCAGCCAAAAGACTCCGTCGGGCTTGAGCAGATGAGCGGCGCAGTCGCGGAGCCAAGCTGCGTGCTCTGGCGCATAGACGACATCGGAAGCTACCAGGAGATCTACAGTTGAGCGCAGGTGAAGAGGAGGCCGCGACCAATCCAGAAGCATAGTGTTCAGGGGTGCCCGCCCTCCATCGCTGGGACTGAAGTTGGTTACGATGTTCGCTTCGCAATTCTCCAAGACTGCAGGATGGTAATCTGTGGCAGTGAGATCTGCATCAGCGATCGCAAGCTCAGGAAGGAGCTTGGCCAGTGTCAAGGACACCAGGCCGGTGCCTGCACCAAGCTCAAGCACTTTTGGGCCGTTTGGAAGTGCTTGTGGAGTAAGGGAGAAGCATTCGGGTGTCGTGCACAGCATACTGCTCAGTACGACACTTGCACCCCACGACTGCAGGCCGACATCGGTATGGTCGACACCCGAGAGAGGAGCATCGTTCAGGCTTATATTCACCACTGTGCCGTTCGCCATGGGGAAGGCAAAGTCGCGCGTCAGCGCTTCGTCCGTTGACGAGTCCGCAAAGCAAGATAAAATGAAGGCTGCATCGTCGACGATGAGATCCGTGGTCTGCTCGTCGAAACCCATCTCATGGATGCGAGAGATTAATGAAGTGAGCCACCTTGTCGCAAATGTGCGCTCGAATGGATCAGCGCAGATGGCTGCTGTCGCCTCTTCGGCAGCAGCGATTCCATCTTCGCAGTGTCCCTCGCTTGGAGAAGCGTAACCGGAATCCACGAAAGTAGGGGTGGACACTGCCGGTACGAGCGGCTTCTTGAGTAAAGTGCTTGGAAGGATGGTCGGAAGGCGAAGAGGGCAGTAGAGGGTTGCGAGCGCCCTCAAAGCCGCTGTAATTTGTTCTTCGGATGCGGAAGACGAGGCTACGAATATGTGGCAAGCTGCTCGATGGTGGCAAAGGCAGGCAGGGGCCTGAGACGCTGATGCTCATTGGATGCGGCCATATAGCAAGAAAGAAAAATAGTAGTGGATGAAGTACTAGAAGAAATGCAAGGAAAACAGGGACTATAGGAAACGTATAACCAAGAAAAATATTTACTGAACGATGGTTAATTTTGGTATAGACACTATATTAGCGCATTAGAGGCTTGCGGTAATACCCGCCAAGGTTTTTGATGATAGATCATTCTAGACTTTAGCGCTTGGACAAAATCGGTATGACTAGGCATACCGCAACACAGCAGCCCGTGTAGCATTGCCTCGTCGCTGCGTCCGCACTCATACGCCAGATTGTCTATATCATTTCCATCAACGATCTCTCTACTTCGCCTTATACTCCCAATACCTCTGCTTTCGTAGGGAACAGAAATAGTCATGTCTACAAAGTATGGCCCAGACGCCCGAGCCGCCGTTGGGAGCGCCCCTGGCACGATATCAGCACACTAACAACTATTGCAGCCAAAACATGGACGAGTCTTTCGGCATGCCTGGCGTCGTTGTCACCTTCTTGCGTACGTTCTGTCACATAGCTGGAAACAAAGGTGCCAGTCCACGGACCACGATGTTCATTTACAATAAGCAAAGCCTCGTTTGAACGGACATCCTAACAGTGTTGGACAATAGTAGGCAGCATCTCTCACGCAATTTCTAAGACTGGCGCCGCTCCTATGGAGCGTGTCAAACTCCTCATCCAAAGTCAGGTCTGCTTTCTCAGTCGGCCTGCCTACATGCTTCTAGTGACGACGATCATCTGACGTTATTGAATAGGACGATATGCTCCGCTTTGGTCGTCTCACCAAGCCCTACACCGGTGTTTTCGACTGCTTGAAGCGTATCATCACTGAGGAGGGTACCGCCTCTCTATGGCGTGGTAACACTGCCAATATCATCCGTTACTTTCTAAATCAGGCTCTGAACTTCGCTTTTCGCGATACCTACAAATCTATGTTCGGTTATATCAAGGAACGTGACGGCTATTGTGGTGGATGCTTGGCAATCTCGCTTCTGGTGCAGCTACGGGTGCCACTTCTCTTCTCTTCGTCTACCCTCTGGACTACGTCCGCACTCGTCTTGCCAGCGACGTCAAGAATGCCGCCAGTAGCGAGCGTCAATTCAAGGGAATTGTAGACGTCTTTGAAAAGACCATCGCTTCTGACGGTGTTGCTGGTCTCTACCGCGGCTTTCTGCCGTCCGTTATTGGAATTGTCATCTACCGTGGTCTCTACTTTGCTATATACGACTCCATCAGGCCATTCGTGCTCACTGGTGGTCTTGAGGGTAACTTCTTTGTAGCTTTCCTCCTTGGCTGGACTATCACTATTACCGCCAGTCTCGCTTCTTACCCGCTTGACACTATCCGTAGTCGTATGATGATGGGATCCGGTGAAGTATGAGATGACAGATCTTCGCTTAAAGCATTCCAACACTGACTTGCATATTCCAGACCGTCAAGTACAGATCTTTCATCGATGCTGGAGGCCAGATCCTTGCTAAGGAGGGCGTCACATCTCTCTGGAAGGGTGCCAGTGCCGATGTTCTCCGTGGCATTAGCGGAGCCATCACGTTGTCCGCCTTCAAATTGGCCCTTTACCTCATATCCGGCTAGATCTTCACGACTTGAAGTCAGCGATGTACGATGCTGGTTCTTGTTGGTTATACATGCCCTCAAATTGAATTGCGAGCAAGTGGTATCCGTCCAGTCTAGTATCTTCTCTCCAGTCTGATAATATGACTGTTAGGCTCGCTTCTTACACGTCTCGAGGACCGCCGGAATTAGCCTAGGAGTCGTCACTTTACGGCATGTTTAAATATTGGATGGAAGCGGCTGTCTGAATCCGTCACATACCATAGCAGTATTTCTCAATCTCCACCTCCGCAGTTGGTTCGAAGGTCACTGGGAAGCTGCGTTTTTTACCTGCGCCATAATGAAGATAGACGAAGACTATCTCACAGCAAAGAGACTATACAGTATCGATGCTTCGGAGCGATCCTAGACAGCACCAGAAGCTTATCGTAAGGAGCTGACTGATTCTGCTACCACGACAGAACAACAAACAGAAACTTACTCGCCTCGAAGGTCTCTAGGACGAGATTGCAAGGTATTAGACGGCCGAAGATCCACCAAAAACCAAGGATCCCCGAGATTGGTGGATCAGGCACACAGTTTCGCTCGGAATACACAGATGCCTCTGGTCAGAGCACATACGTTGTTTCGCAGAGTAAAATGACGCCCCAGAGAGTCATCCGGAGTGTATATTTCCCATGCGCCTACAATTTATTCGGCGAGTAGTTGGTCGAGCAAGAAAATCAAGTTACATCATATGCGCATAGATAGTCAGAATTTCTTACCGACCTTCCGGCCGTAGTAACTCCCTATTGATCACATTACCCTATGTGGCAATCCGAGATCGCTACGCTAGTTGCAGCACGACGTTCGTTTAAGCTTTTTAGATTAACCATGTTCATAGGTGCATCTGGCGATCCTTACACTATTGGAAGACATGCTTTTCTTAGAATCCAGACCAGGTTTACTAGTACAGATATCTCAGAACATGCGCCCAGACCTCAGGGCCAATCTTGCAGCTTCTCGGTAACCGCTAGGCTATTAAAAACATGATAGGAACCACGACATCACAGATATACCCTATCGGGTTGCGAGTTATATGTATCGAGTGAACCGAATGCATGAATGAAAAAGCATACTCAGCTTGCCCTTACGCTATGATAATTGCAACTTAAAAGCAACATGTCCTTCTATCCGTACTCTGGGACGCTATTGTCACACTTGTTCAACTTGTACTTTACAACCAAAAGCCAGCTCTAGGCATGCACTTCTCAACTATCGCCACCTTGGCAACACTCGGTACCCTTCTGAGGCCCGTCTTGTGTTACGAGCTTACGTTTGTAAGTTAATTCCAACATCCTCAGTGCGTACGCGAAGCGACATTCTTATGTCTTCGACCATCACTAGCATTACGAGCTATGTGGCATTTCAGCTGATCCTTCAATTCGTGTTACTGATCTGCATTAATACAGTTCTCGGACCTTGACTGTTCTGAAGGCGCAAAGGACTTCAGGTGATACGCAAATTCGGAGATCTCTCGATCTACCTAGGCTCACGCTTCTGCAGCCATACAGATTTTGATTAAGGCGTAGCAGGCGACTGTATAGATACCGACTTCGATGCTTTGAGCTTCGTCTTCATCCCGGACTTAGGTGGACCATCCCATTAGCAAGAAACTGGCCTCTAAACTAAAGGTTCTAGCGAGAAGGGGTTAGGGTTAGGGGTTTATATTGGACTACTATAAAAGCTAGTCTACCTGTTTTACTAAGAGCAAAGTGCTTATATAAGATAAGATACATCATCTATATAAACTACATATAAGTCTATCCGCCTTTTATTTATTAAGTAATCTAGTTATTAGAACTCTACTCTATTAGTTAGAGTACCTTTATACTAAACTAGTTTAAAGCTATAGCATTCGTTCTAATCCCTAGCTATATCTCGATTTTTTATATGTTTTATAAATCGCTTCTATATAAGCTATTTACGAATAAATCTTAGAGAGTAAATATATAAGAGAAGTATAATTTTAAGATTAGTAATAAATTAGTTTAAGTAGATAATAGGTTTCTCTTATAGGTCTCTATTAATATCTCTCTTCCTCTTTAATAGATTCCTTAACTATAAGCCTTAGTAATACCTTAAGTAAGTATATTCTTCTTTAAGAGTATTAGACTAAATAACTTATATTCTTTATAGAATATAAGAACTCTATTTATAATCGAGTCTTAATAGATTCCTACTAGCTAGCTCTATTATCTTAGTTATATACTAGATTCTTATTTATTCTAGTATCTCTCCTTTGCTACTAGTAACTTTCTCTTTAGAGTCTATTCTAGGATTTAGTAGAATTCTTCCTAGATTAGCCTACTAGGTCTAGCTTTACTCTAGCCTTTCCTTAAGCTTATTTACTATTCGCTTTATAGCCTATTTATAGAATATTATAATTTTATTCTCTCTCTTTTTTATTACTAAATACTACTATTTCTTAGAAGCTTTCTACTCTACTATATTCTTCCTTTAAAGCTTTCCTCTAGTTATTAAATCCTTTAGTATTAAATTAGCTACTCTAGATAAGTCTTTTTAATATAAGAGTCGTTTCTCTCTAGATCTAATATCTACCTTTTATCTTATAGCCTACTATAAAGATTAAGTTTCTAATATCTATCTTCTTTACTTTAGTAGATTCTACTTATATACTATAGTATTACTTAGTAAGTCTATTTTATATTTAGACTAGAACTAGAGGTAAGAGTATATATTATTACCTTTAAGAATATAGAGCTATCTCTTACTTCTTAGACTCTTTTTAATATCTCTTATAATAGAGTTTTTACTATCTACTTAAGATAAAGCTTACTATCTTCTTATAATTAAGTCTTTTTATATTAATTTAGAATAAAGCTTTATATCTTCTTATAATAGAGTTCTTTACTATCGACTTAGAATAAAGCTTTATATCTCTTTATAATAGAGTTCTTTACTATTGACTTAGAATAAGGCTTTATCTTCTTATAATAAAGTTCTTTAATATTAACTTAGAATAAGGATTTTAGAGTTTAGAGTTACTTTACTACTTTCCCTTCTCTACTTTCTTAGTCTATATTATAGTACTATTACTTCTACTTTAAGCTACTATATTAATTCTATATAGTAATCTATATATACGCCTAAACTCTTCTCTATTTAGTAGGAAATCTATATCTATAAAGACTATCTATAGCTTAAATTAATACTATAGTCGCTTCTTTAATAAATACTCTCTAGCTAATAAAAAGTTAAAGTAGCTAATATAAGCTAATATCTTATATCTATACTTTATTATTTTATATTTATCTATATAAAGGTAATAAAGCTTATTATAAACTATCCTTATCTATAAGTAAGAAAGAACTTCTAATAGTGCTAGAGAGTATATAAAGTATTATTTATATACTATCTTTTAAAGTATATATATATTTCGAAGAGTATCTACTTAGTAAGCTTAGATAATATTATAGACCTCTATAATTTAGTCTTATATCGCTTTACTAAATAAGAGTAAAAGTACTATTATATATTTAATCTATTAGCTATATTACTAGACTAAGCTACTTCTCGAAATAGTTTATTATTAGTTAGATATATAAAAAATAAAGTAAGCTACTATTTTAGAGAAGCTATATAGCATATTAGGCTTATATTATTTAGTATACTAAGATTCGTATAGAAGATAGCCTTTAGTATCTAAAAATAATACTAGAGATCTTCGATACTTAGTAGATTTATAGTTAAATTTAGATATTACTTATTACTAGTAACTTAGCTAATAAGCTATTACTAAAGAGATACTATACTTTCGTCTTTATAAATATCTAGCTTATACTTAGTATATATAATAACTAGTAATATACTATACTTAAATATAGATACTAGATATATTTAGTAGACTCTTATATAGTAAGTAGGTTCTTACTTCTTAGAGAATCGACTAAGAAACTTAGTATAGCTAATAGCCTATCTTAGTCTCTCTTAAAGATATTCTAAAAGATCTATCTTTATTAAAATAACTAAGAAGCTTAAATATATATACTCTACTTATAAAATCTCTTAACTAAAAATCTAAAGCTTAGAATCTTATTTATAAGTAGGATTAGAATTACTAAGAATAGTAATATAGCTATACTTACTAATATTTAACTTTATATAAAAGTAAGTATACTATCTTTTAACTATAGTTAGAAGCTTCTATATAGTACTAAGAGACTATACTAATAGAGTATTATTATCTATATAGAAGAGAGTTAGTATTCTATCTAGACTTTAGCTATTATTTATATTTATATTTTTAAGCTTAATAAGTAAGCTATTTACGAAAAGATTAAATAAGTATAATAATAAAAGCAATTCTTATAGAATACTTCTTCTATAAGTAAATAGCTCTAATATATTACTATTAAAAGCTACTACTAATATTACTCTCTTAAATATTAGGCTAGCTATTAGCTAAAGTATCTAATTAGAATAGCTATATTACTATAAAACTTTAATAAGAATTATATAGTCTATAATATCGAAAGCTAAATAGAAATCTAGGAAGTAATATATATATTAATAGCTAGCTTCTATTAGTAAATATAGTATAGTAGTATTAAGATAAGTCGAATACTCTTAGTAGAATTCTATCTAAAGAGAACTAACTTTCGCTTAACTACTAAAGTCGAAGTAGCTAAGTAAGAAGCGCTTAACATATCTTATAAATAATTTCTATTATTATAATTAAGTAAATACTATTAGTATCTTTTAAATAGGTATAGTTCTTAATTAGTAGTATATAATTATTATCTTTTAAGAAGTAAAGAACTTTATCTCTTTTAAAGTATATATTATAGAGCTCTATTAGTATATTAATAAAAGATTCCTTAGTAGTAAGATAATAGATAAGTTATATATATATCTTATCTAGCTTATAAGCTTTATTAGTATTTTAGTATTTAATCTTATTTTAGACTTCTAATATAGTAAATAGTAGTAATCTTACTAAAGTACCTATATCTATACTTCGATACTTAATTAATAGCTTAAATATACTATAGACTCTTTACTAATAAGCTAGCTATAAGAAGTAATTCTTTAGATACTTTATAATCTTATTAAGTATACTTAGCTCTCTTACTTTCTCCTCTACTATTAAAAGTAGTAAGCTATTTTCCTATAAAGACTTTATAGCTTCTTTAAATAGCTAAATAAAGCTTATAAGATTATTACTAGCTAAGACTCCTATTATAGACTTATTACTATAGCTTTAGCGAATAGCTTTTAAGAAGATAATAATATACTTCTTCTTATTTATTAGTAAGTCTAGTATATAGCCTATACTTCTATTCTCTTTATTTAAGAGTTTTATTAGATTATTATTAGGCTTAATAATTATATATAGTTATTTATATAAGTTAGTATTAGTACTTAGCTAGCCTAGTACTTTATCTATAGCTATACTTACTAAGTTAAATTATATTAAGTAATTCTAGTTTATATATAGTAGAGAATTAGCTTAGTATTATAACTTCTATTACGCTTTAGTCTTAGTCTCTACTAAATTTAGTATAGCTTTAGTCTTACTTATATCTTAAGTACTATTCTTTCTATATTCTTTAACTCTCTTTCTCTTTATAGTAACTATAGTACTTAGGCCTTTCTAGTATATAAGCTAATAATATATATAAAGATATATACTTATACTCTTTATACTAGCTACTCTCTCTCTTACTATTACTAGATTTACTTCTAAGTACTTAAGCTATAGCTTCTTCTATATTATATATATATAAATAGTATATCTTATCTCTTAGAAGTTTAATATAGTATTATAATAGCGCTATATAGGCTATTTAGGCTAAGCTTATCTAAGTTATACTTATATTAACTACTAGAGTATAGAGATAGTCTATCTTAATTCTTAAATAATAGGTATTAAGTAGATATAAGTAGAAACTATAGTATATCTACTTTATAAAGTAGTAATCTAATATTAATTAAGTATTATATATATAGTTACTAAAGTTATTAGAAGTAGATAGAAGAAAGTAGTTATTACTAGCTAGTTATTAAATACCTAACCAATATGAGGAATGGAATCACCTAACCAATATAAGGGATGGAATTCAACTTGGATTCCAGCTTGGCTGTCACTCGATCCGGTAATTTGCGGGGGCGCACGGCTGATTTCTGGTTGGATTCCAGAGGTAGGATTCCAGTCGCGTGCCCGAGCAAGCTACGCGTCTACATGTCAAACAACAAATACTTTTGTCATCTTCAAGACCATACGAGTCGATTGCACTTTGTTTCATTAATATCAGATCAGTATCTGCATTATTATTGGTGTAGTATCTCACACGTAGCGTACGATGTTCTCGCCCGCTTACACCGATCTCGCGCGCCCGCGCGCAGCTGGAACTCGGGCTTCGGATGATCAAAACAAAGCAGATAGCAGCAAAGCAGATAGCAGCGAATTACTTGATGACGATGGTGACAGAATCACTGTAGAGAATGCGCATAAATTTCTAGAATGGCAAGGAGACTACTGCGTACTGATCTGCGTAAAGCATGGATATGCTGTCCGAAATCTCAGCTTTCATCTGCAGGAGTATCATAAAGGAACGGCCGGAGAGAAGAGAGCAGTTCTCGAACTTTTTGAGAGCTTCAAGCTGCGAGACGCAAAGGACATCACGCTACCGCCGCCGTTACAGGCTCCGATCGCTTCGCTTGGGAGGCCGTCTAAAGCATTCATATGTAGCGAACCGGAGTGTCAGCATATCAGCATAAGCCGGAAGGCGATACGGCTTCACTGCAATCAGAGGCACAAGTGGAAATCTTCAGCAGAGCAGCGAGAGAACTGGAATCTTGTCTGGGTACAGACATTCTTCAAATCAGCAGGTCTTCAGAAATACTTTACTGTCTTGTATGACGAAGAAGAGGACGCAGACAGGCAAGCAAGCGAAACAGGGACCGCTTCGCTCTTGAGAACTGTCGAAGACATTGCTACTACAAACACAGCAGACACGCAAAAGTCTCGGCAATCACAGCAGACTGGAAGAAGCAGGACGAAAAGCTGAAAGAGGAACTGGAAGTGGCAGATGCTGAGACTGCAAAGACAGATCACACTCTCTGGTTCAAGAAGACTGCTTGGCCCGAACACATCGCAGGCTGCACGCTGAAGCATCTAAGTCAAGCGAGCCGACTACCCGACCGAGATGAACAAACGCTTCTCGCAGCAGTGAAGCTGAATGGCACTCTGATCGAAAAATGCGTCAGGGGTCTTGGTTCGCTCGACAATGAAACTCGGCGCTGGCTCAGAAGCGCAAAGCACTCAGAGATCGATCAACGGCCGCTAGCAAGATTACAGAACAGCGAAAGTCAGCAGACGTACGCTGTTTACATGGCGCGGCTACTTTGTTACAGTCTGAGAGTGCTACAGAGTTGCGAAGACAGCGAGAGACTGGAATCGACAGCAGACGAGCAGGACACCGATACAGACAGTCGTAACGAATATGCTGAGGATGACGAAGGCGAGAGTGGAAGGGGCGTGAGAATGAAAGTGACGACGACGGCGACTTCGGCTCTCAACCCGCAGTCGATGTCTTTAAAGACGCCCGCAGGCTTTATCCGTGGCAGGATGTGCAGAAAGATTTGCTGAGACGAGTTCGTGAGAGCATCGAGAACGGCTGGGACGAGAAATCTCAGCTCGACGCTCTACTGAAATTCTACGAGTCGCTCATCTTTCAACACGTGCGAGGAGATACATTCAAGAGTGCGATCTTGCACTTTCTTGCCGTTCTAGGCATCGACGAAGAGACGAGACGGCTCCGACAGGCGAACGACTTTTCATACATGCTAGCAGGTGTCATATACTGCATACGGGTGATCGCCGTCGAAGTCATACTACCGTCAGAGGAGAGAGAAGATCAGGACGACAAGGACGACAAGCGCTTCAGGCAAACGAGAGACAGATTCTTAGCAGACGGCACGTATAGCGTTATGAGCAAGGCGCTCAGCATTCTAGCTTACGGAAAGAGCATCGCTATGAATCACAGCAACGCCGGCTCGATCTCTTGGTCGGATGATCGGACGGAGATGAGCTACAAAGGCACGCCGATCGACGTGGCTCGCTTTGGAAATATGGTCAGGGGTGCGATCGAAGAGGCGGAAGACAAGCTTTGGAAAGACTTGATGTGGGCGACGCGGGAAGAACGGTTCGAGGTCCCGCTCGACAAGCTACAAGACGACGTCACGTGGACGAAACGAGGAGTGTCGTTTGTCGACAATGCTAACAACGGATTGCAGGACAAGCGGGAGTGGATGACGAGGCGTGCACTGGCAGATGCTACGGGCAGGAAGATGTGGAAGCAGAGGCAATGGTCGAGGCTAGAAGTACGGAATTATCTACGAAAGGTCGATCGGTTTAGGGAGCTACTTCTCTTCTGCGTTCACGTCACAGGCGGACAGCCGGCGCGAGGGACGGAGATTACGTCGATCCGGTTCAGGAACGGCTTCCAGCAGGACAGGAACATCTTCGCGATACAGGGGCACATGGTGGTCGTCACACGCTATCACAAGTCTCAGTCGCAATTTGACAAACCGAAGGTGATCCCGAGGTTTCTACCGTGGAGAGTCGGGCAGCTGCTCGCCGTCTATCTGGCTTACGTTCAGCCGTTTCAGCAGTATCTGACCGTGAAGGTCAAGGGCTTGGGTCAGTCTGATCACGTCTGGGCGAACGAGTTCGGCCCGTGGGGAACGGATCGTTTGACAAAGATCATCAAGCGAGAATCTAGCAAACGCTTAGGCACGAGGCTGACGACGCTCGACTACCGGCATGTGGCGGTCAGCTTGGTCGAGAGAAGGTCGGAGAGCAATTCTCGCGAGGCTACGTCGAAGAGACGGCCGAAGTCGAGGAGCCGGAAGTCGACGAGGACGACCCGCTCGAGGTTTCGGCGGGCAGAGGCGGCGAGGTGGGAGCGAACCGGTACGGCGTGTCACTGGATGTGATCAAACATCTCAGCAGCCGGTCGATCGACACTTTCAGGCCGCTCTGTCAAAAGTGGCACGGTTTCTTAGGTTTAGCGAGCTATGGAGGGCGGGGCTGAAGCGACGGCTCAGTCGAGCAGCAGCGGTAGTGTTCGCACGCAGCTACAGTACCCGAATAGCAGCATGGCTGCGACAAGGCGAGCAACGGCATAAGAGGATGGACTGCTGCGATGAGCAGGTTGAGAGCGCAAGATCAAACACACAGCTCAACAGAAGCGGGATCGAACAACAGCTGGTACTTTGGAACAGAAAAAATCAGTACAAGCAAGGTGCCCGAGGTAGCAGTCAGATGGTGGTGACTACACCGTTACAGCAACAACGAGAACAACTGCCGCAGCTGGGACTGCAATCTACACCGCAAATTACGCCGCAGTCTGAGCAGTATTTCACGCCGCAATTCGGGCAGCACTTCACTACCGTACAGCAGTGGATAGATGGGCACGCCGGACCGCAGCAGACACCGCAAGCGTTCGCCGGGTTGGGGGTCGCAGCGAGTACAGGAGCGTATTTGCAAGAGTCTCCGCTATCAATCGGTCGACAGCACTATCGGCGATCAACCGCTGGAGAGAAGGTAGTATCGTCAGTGAAGAGCAATTGAAGAATGCGATGCGAAAAGCTCTCTGTTGCAGCGAAGTCTCGTTCCGGTCGGAGGAGCAGAAAGAGCTCTTCAGACGATCGTTTCAGGCGAGCAGAGGATACCGCTGGTCATAGTGTTGCCGACAGGTGGTGGCAAGAGCTTACTGTTCACAGCGCCGGCATGCTTAGACGACCCCGGCGTGACGATTGTCGTCGTACCGTACCGCGCGCTTTTGGACAATCTGTAGCAACTGCGAAGAGGGCAAAGATCGACTGCATCGAGTACAGACCCGGAGAGCAGAATCCGGCCGCACTCGTCTTTGTTAGTGCGATTTTGTAAGCGGCAGTCAATTTCTCAGCTACGCGCAGCTGCTAAGCGCAAAAGGCATACTCAGGAGGGTGTTCGTCGACGAGTGTCATCTCACATTCACAGCGAGCGATTGGCGACCGAAGCTGGCAGAAGTCAGAGCCGTACGCGGATTGAGAGTACCGGTAATCATGCTGACAGCAACGCTGCCCGTACTGCTCGAGTTTGAGCTGGAAGAGAGCATGGCAGCGCAGATGGCGAGGTACATCAGAGCGGTGACAACACGCACAAAGACGAGGTACATTGTCGAGGTCTGCAAGCCCGGGAAGCTGGAAGAACAGGTTCCCGAGCTATGCAGGCGGATGAAGAAGCATCTGGGTCTACAGAAAGGCGTCATATACAGTCGCAGCAGAGATCAGTGCGAGCGGCTGGCGAGGAAGTTGAGGTGCGCTTACTATCACGCCGGAGCTGCAGATAACGAGGAGAGACTGGGGGCGTGGCTGGAGTACGGCGGTTTGATCGTGGCGACGTCGGCTCTAGGGACAGGCGTAGACTTCCCGGGCGTCGTCTTCACACTTCACATCGATATACCGTACGGCATGATCGACTTCTCGCAGAGTCGGGGCGGGCAGGGCGCGCGGGGGAAGACGTTGACTCAGTCATACTCGTGGAAGAAGGCAAGGCGGAAAGGCAGGCGGCGAGTGGTAAGGGCAGGAGCGTGGACGAGAGCATAATGCGCGATTTCATCACGACGAGAGGGTGTAGGAGGCGGGTGATGGGATTGTATCTCGACAACAAGGAGGTCGAGTGTGGACAGGACGCGAGCTTGGCGAGATGCGACAGATGCGGCGAGGGAGTGACGGCACTAGAAAGGGAGTGCACGCGAGCAGCGAGAGAGCGTCAGTCTGTCGAAGAGACACTGGACGAGGTCACAGACGGCTGCGTCTTCTGCTTTGTCGAGTCGGCAGACGACCCGGGCGTGGACTGGACTCACAGGCCGGAAGCTTGCGAGAGGGCAGAATGCAGCAAGTGGCAAGATCTGGACGAGAGGTTCCGTCGACTGATCGAATTCGAAGAGAGCACTCATAGCTGCTTCAAGTGCGGTTTCAGTCAGAAGCTCTGCGGCACAGGCGCCGGCGAACAAGGGAGGTGTCAGTGGCCGAAGGTGGCAGCGTCAATTCTCAGAGGTGTGCCGTCGACCGGGCAAGGCATCGCAATTGTGAAGAGCGTCGGCTTCGATGGCGACACGGCAGACGCGAAAGAGTATGCAACGTGGCTGGGCTCGAGACATCGAAAGCGAGTCTGGGGGGAATTGATGAGCAACGCGAGCGCTCTGGTCATCGAGTTCATCGTACGATACGCAAAGAGTCGCTTAGAGGAGAGGGTCGACGCTTCGAAGGATGCTTGCGACGACTTTCCGGTGGACGCTTCCGAGGAGAGTTTCATGACCGTTCCCGACGACGCCCGCACCGAGCAGAGGGTCGATCACGCCGCAGAGGCAGAAGATGGAGCAGATGCGATGACAGGCGAGACGGAGCGAAGGGCTCGGGCACGGCACGAAAAGCGACGAAGGCTGGGGAAGCGGGTGGTCGAGTCATCCGTCGCGGAAAGCAGTAGAGCTGACAGCCCGGGCCGCAGCAAGTCGACTGCTCAGGTAGCCGACGCGAAAGCGAATGAGACGGTGCAGCGATGGGAGAGGGGGTGCATCGTCTGCCGAGCACGCGGCCGTCGAAAGCATCTGGAACACGCTTGGGAGACTTGCAGGCTCGACACGGACGCTACGGAGGCCGTAAAGCAAGGCGTGAGCTTTCTGGATGACATGCTAGCCCCGTACAGGACGCAAGGGTTCCGCTGTTGGGCGAGAGGGACAGGATGCCGTTGCAGGGCAGAATGCAGGCAGGGCGGCTGTTCGGGGGGCGAGGTTATCCGGCTGGCGGTCGCGGCACTACTCTTTGGAAATGCTGAAGCGCGCGAATGGGTTGAGGAGCAGAACAGGTTCGTGAAGTCGATCGACGAAGGTAAGGACAACCGGGCCGCATTAGAAGGGCTGCTGTCGAATCAAGGGTGGTACGACGGTGAGAGACAGGCCGGGCTGGACAAGTTTCTCGCGATGTGGGCGGTATAATCAGCAGATCATAGAACATGGACAGCAACGATCCGTATACGAAGCTGTCTTTCGCCGAATATCTGTATATATGGCTGTGTAATGAACGAAATGGAAATGAGCTGGGGTGGGGCTAAAGGGACCGATATGCTGGGCGAGTGGGTGGGGTCAAATGGTGTCCCCGTGACCCGAAGGTGTCAGCCGTGCCGCGAGGCAGTGACAGGATAATTGAAGGGCAAGCAGGGATGGCAAGGAGACGGAGAGAGGGTCACTACAGGCTGGGGCTAGTAGAGGGTTGGCATGTGAAGACGACGGATCGAGGCAGGCGTACGGCCGTCTGAACGTTCGGGTGTCACGGGGAAAGGTGAGGTTATGTAACCGTTCAGGTGTCACGAGAAAAGGAGGTTCAGCAGCCGCGGCGGAGCGAAAGACCGCTTATGCTGTGAAGGGGTAGGTTTGTAGGAACAGGAGCACGTACGAGGGAAAGACACGTGCCGGGGTAGACGCATTGCTGGTCAGGTGGGGCATGTAGATTGATCGAAGATGAAGGTCAAACCCGCTAACCGTGTCGATGAGATGAGAGGGAACACCGGTTAGAGGGAGTGAAGGGTGATGGATGGGAGACTGCGAAGCAGAATGTCGAAGCTTGATGCTTCGACAGAACACCGGTTGAATGTGGTGGTGGTGCGGGTGCGGAAGGGGAGGAGATATGGTTCCGTGACAAGGTTATCGTAGCGGGCGCAATCGTTAGTGCGGCAATGTAAAAGGCGAATGATCATTGAGAGAATCGATGTTAAGACCCGGCACGACGGTATGCATATGTGATGAGAGGGGGGGCGAGGCGCTAGGTAAGTGGCGTTACGGCGTCTTCGTCGAGTCACAGGATGGACGGGTGGGATCGAGTGCGCTGAGGGGGAAGGCGATGTCGACACCGCTGTGGGAACGCACTCGGTGAGAGCAGACGAGGAGAAAGGAGAACGAAGATGTAGTGAAGAGAAGGTTCGGACCGGAAGAGGAGGGTGGTCGGGAACAGCTAGTGGCGGCAGCGAGAAGGAAAGGGCGTGAGTAGGGTGGGATGGAGCAAGGCAAGGTCAACCCCGGCGTACGCACCGCGCTCCGCTGACAATGCGGACAAGCACTAGTGTCAAACTAGTGTCTGCGAA
>NOXB01000040.1:0-37989 GCA_002901145.1 Cladosporium cladosporioides
GCGACAGCACACTGTCGGAAAAAGTGCTCGGAAAATCTTTTAGAATTATGTCTTGAGAACATAGCGTCCAGTGTCCAGTACACTCGAAATAGAAGACGACTTCCAGTACACGACAAATACGTGAAAACTCCATGTCATGAGCACTTGACGCGAGCTAGTGGGATATTCTAGTTGAAGTGACTTGACATAGAGTTAGCACTAAAACACCGTGCATCAATTTAGCGCACGGTGAAAGATCGAACATGCACACGAGAACATGCGTGGTGCTGCTTGACGCGATGCTGGCACGTTTTCTCCTCGGCATCATGTTCGTGAGTGTAATACAAGGGACACACAATTTGTTAGCCTGGCCTCTCCTAGTACCATGGTGATCTTTGATATTGCGGGAAAGTAAGTGACCACTGCAGAATTCTGCGCGAGCCTGCCCTGCGGACTCAGCCACAACGTTCAGAGGCTCAAAAGGTTGCCTTCGTTGCGGGGTCGCACAAGCCAAAAGCTTCCTGCATAGCTTACCGCATCCTTTGTCCGAACCAGATCGATACAACGCGGCAGCGCGTCCGATGATGCAGTAAGCACCAAGGGTCCTCATCCGTCGGCAGCTCAGTATCTCAACCTAGCCTAGCCGCTCATATCTTGTGGCTTTTTGTTCACGGGCTTCAGCGCAAGATTCAAAAGCGCATATCCAAGACCAAAACGGCTAAAATTTGGTTACGGCCCAAGCCACCAGCATCTGCGTTCCGAGTTTAAACTACTCTAGTGTCATTGAAATTTCTCAATGACTTGTTAGCTGTTTGATTTATAGACGATGCAACTCACTATCTGAAAAGCCGTCTCTATGTATGAACATAACGTACTATTTGATGAAGAGATATATGGTGGCTTGAAGGGCGTTTTCGGGTCGACAGATCATATTCAGACAACGCCGGAATGCGGCAGCCGGGTGACTGCCAATGTATATACAGCCCTGCTGGCTGGCCCGCTAGCGCCTGCGGCGGTTCCGAGAAGTCTATCACGTGGCTGAGGAGCTAAGGGGAATGCCAAGATTTTTGGTTCCTCCAGGACTGTCCGGCTGTGTCCCTTGGCGTCACGTGCAGCGAGCCATGTACAAAAGTGAAATGCCAAGGGATACAGCCGGACTGTCCGGATGTATCCCTGGGCGTCACGTGTGGCGAGCCACGTCAGTAAGTACAACGCCAAGCGATACAATTGGACTATCCAAGTCTTCCCTTTGGCTTCACCTGAGACGAGCAGCCCTCAAAGATAATATCTGTCCTCTCACGCACGTTCTGCCAGGGGAGCTTGCGTGACATGTGACACAGCTTTTGATTTGCCGTTCGCCGCCAGCAAATATCGCCACTAGGAAGACCTGAGCCTGAATGGAAGCGTGTAATTTGTACTGAGTAAACACAAGTCCAACTTGATCTTAGTTCATTGCGATGCAGAACCCGCTTTCATATTTCCTGGCTCGAGCACTAATCAAAATCAAGATCATCAAAGCCATCGAACAGTCCATCTTCCACACTCTCCACCATTTCTTTCTGCGAGATAAGCTCCATATCTTCAGCCTCTTCTGCTCTTCTTGAGGTGATGAGGGTAGTTCCAGGATACATAGAAGCCGCTGCGTCGCTGTCTTCTTCACGCTGTGTTGCGATGGCAATCGATTTGGTACCATTATCTCTGAAGGTTCGATCAGATGGAGGCCACCCGGTGAACATGCCAGACAAGCTAGGCAGGGCTGTGTCAGTGCCATCCTCAAGCAGCTCAAGCGCCAGAAAGCCTTCAGGTAGAGGTTGTCCAGCAAGTGACATCCTTACCAACTCGTTCAAGGTCAGCCTAGCATGGTCATCCAGCGCTCGCCATGCCACATCGAGCAGACGGAGCCAGGAACCAAACCTTTCGATTGGCATTTTTTGAACGTATCTGTCGGAAACGCATTGCGGTGGCAAGGCCAAGAAGGCGCCGACACCACCGAAACAGTCTCGTATGTCAAGCCAACGCCTTCCTTCTCCTAGCCGATCACTCAGCCTTTTCCAATCGCTAAGTACCACGGACTTTTTCGCCTTGTCCGGTCTCTCAATCGTGGCATGCTCCGGATGTATAGCGCGAAAGAGGTGGAGGTTCGCATCCTTGGCCTGATTTCTACCTGCACTATTTTGTACCAGAGCTTTGCGGTATTGTGCCATGGCAGCCAGCTTCACGCGTCTGGTCACAAAGAGTTTGATGGCCACTTTGTCAAGAGTCTCTATCTGTTGATAAAGGGCGGAAAAATGAGCTAGGCCACCGTCACTTGAGTTGAATGTGCCGTCGACGTTTCGCATTGCCCCATCAGATCGAGAGACGCTGAGATCGAACTCTGATTCCAAGCTTTTGCCTTTTTGCCTCACATTCCTGCGCGCGTCGTGCACAAAGCGCCGAAGCTCTTTGATACCTTTGTCGCTGCCAAGAGACACTGCTGTACGAACCATTTTTTCCTGATCTGCCCTACTGAGTGAAGTGAAGACGGTGTCTCTCCGGGCGGCATCCCAGACGGCACTTTCGGTGCCTTCCAACCCGGGTACCACACTGGTCTGGCGCACAACTTCGATCGTTGAATGGGGAGAAGGGGTAGTAGACTTGAGTGATGGTGTCCTTGGTCCTGGGGTCGTCGGAGAGCTGGCTGTTCCCTTGGGTATATCGTTCGTGACTAGGCCTTCTTCACCCTCACCTGTGTCGCTCTTGCTACGCTTGTGTGGGCGGTCTCCTGGAGTCGAGGGACCGAAGGCTTCGCTCCTCGAAAAAGGCCGTTTCCTTGTTTCTTCGGCACTTCCGTCGTCGTTTCCTGTCTTCTTTTGCGTTTCGTGGAAGTCTGCAACCGCTCGATCTTCCATTTCGCCATCCACGACTCCTTCTTGCGAGCTCCCCGATGCTTCACCATTGTTTCCCGCTGCCGCTCTCTGATCCTCAGCCTCCCTAGCCTTTCGCACTCTGACAAGATCTTCGCTTCGCTCTTTCCCACTCTCGGTGTCTTCGGTTTCTCCCTCTCTTCCGCTCTTGTCCGTGAGACCATTCTCTTTTGTGATGGCACGCTCCTGCGCCATATTACCGACCTCCGCTCCATCACTTTCTCTTCCACGCTCTCCCGCTGTCTCCTTCCCTCTGTTTCTCCCCTCCTCATCTGCGATATCTTCATTCTGATTCTGCCATCTCTCACCTGACTCGTTTGCCTGCTCGCCCTGAGCCGGCTTGTCTGTTCTGCTATCCTCATCATCGTCCTGCTCATCTGTGTCTTGTTCGTGCTGATCTTCCGCTGAGCTACTTTGCTTCTCTTGAACGCGCTTTGCAGCCTTGTCTTCCTCAACGCGCCTGTCCATATGTTCTCTCACTTGGCCTACATTGTCTTCGTTGTCGCCGTTGTCTGTATCTTCATCTTCATCTTTTTCTTCTCCTTCTCCTTCTCCTTCTCCTTCTCCTTCTCCTTCTCCTTCTCCTTCTCCTTCTCCTTCTCCTTCTCCTTCTCCTTCTCCTTCTCCTTCTCCTTCTCCTTCTCCTTCTCCTTCTCCTTCTCCTTCTCCTTCTCCTTCTCCTTCTCCCCTTCGTCTCCTCCCCTTTCCTCTGCCTTTCCTCCTTCTGCCAAAACCTGAACGTTTTCCTCCATATCTTGTCCGCATTCATAATCATCTTTCTGTGAGTTGTTGTGCTCGCTTATGATGTTCTTTGCGGTTTCGTGCATCTCGCTTCCCCTGGCATTCTCGTCGTGGGAGTTGTCGTCCTTGTCGTGGTCGTCGTGGTCGTCGTTGTCATCGCTGTCGTCCTTGTTGTGGTCGTCGTGGTCGTCATTGTCATCGCTGTCGTCCTTGTTGTGGTCGTCGTGGTCGTCATTGTCATCGCTGTCGTCATTGTCATCGCTGTCGCCGTTGTCATCGCGGTCGCCATAGTCACCGTGTATGCTGTATTGGTGTCCATCTCCCGCTTCTTCCACGCTCTTTGACCTTTCATCGACAACGTCGTTTGACTCAAGGTCATTACAGTCTTTTGTCGGCGTGTGGCACTCCCTGGCAGCGAGTTTTGTGATTTCACGCTCCTCCGTGCTAGATACGATCACTTCATCTTCCTTGTCGTCGTCATGCGTTTCGCTTGTCTCCTCATCATCCTCATCATCATCATCCTCCTCATCCTCCTCATCCTGAAGGTCGTCTGTTTCCTCCTCTTCCTCGTCACTGGTGTCGTCTGTCTCGTTGTCACAGTCGTTACCCTTGCTGCCCGACTGCCAACCGCTTCCTCTCGCCTTTTGCAACCAGTGCCTGTCCCCCCGCTTCCTTATCCCCAACCTTTACACTTGTCCTTGGTTTGTGTGGCGTGGCAGCCTTAACTGCATGACGCGGTGTTGCTCCCATCTTCCTTGCGCCTCTGCCGTTCGTGAGAGATTCGTTGCTTGTGTCCAGAGCTTGCACAATCCACACGAGTCTTGTTGGACGTCCGGGCGATCGCATATCTTTATGCGAAACTGAAAAAAGCTTTACAATGGTACCTTCGCCGAGAATGGGCCCTTCGGAGCACCCAACATCGCAATGACGGAGGGTAGACTGCTCGAGGACTTCTGGCAAGTCATGTCTGGCTGCATTTTGAGGTAACGTGTAGGGTAGAGCGCTTGACACCACACGTGCGGTTCGTCGTGATCTTCGAGGTTGCTTCATCTCACCGGTGAGTTGGGGCTTTTAGGCGACAGGAAACCGACCAGAAGGGACGAGAAGCACGGTAAAGAGTGGACTCGCAAGCATATAGCCAAGCAGGCAGCCATCGGCCCAGGCGAGCCGTCATGTGGCCAAAGTGAAGCGACTAGGGCTCATGGCGTGCCAGTCTGCTGGGTCCATACGCCGTGACTCTTTCTGCCATGCGGTCGCGCAACATTGTCCTGGGCGTGACAAAAAGTCCATCGCAACATTGCGCTCATTGGCGCCATGCGTGTAGGGTCCGCCTTTTTCTTGTTTCTTCACTCGCTGCAAACGAGTTGACGGTCGTGCCTGTGCTAGTGAGGCGGTCTTGCCTGATGGCATACACAGCGCATGTGTCAGAACACACTGTGTTGATCGAACATCGGGACTGCGGATGGAGCGATCGTATCGCGCAGGAATATTAACAAGAAAACCCTCGTGCAGTGGCTCCTGTTCGAGCAAGCAAGCCAATCACGTCGATTCGAGCCAATTGGCTTGGGCACGAATGCGGCGGCCAGGATAAGCTTCGAGTAGAGACGTGTACTCTTTCTGTGCTTGCTTCCATTTGTCGTGCGGAGTGTTCATTATACTGTACTCACACATGTGATGATTCGGCTGATCTCGAATCTAGCCCAGCTTTTGCGTTCTCTTTCACAGCCGAGATTCAGCGTGGTCTCATCCGAGAGAGGTGGTTCCACTGGGATGTGGGAAAGGAAACGCGCCGCGCATCTGGCGGGTCCGTGCACATGCACCAGCAAGATGGCGCCCTTTCAAGCGCATTCCCATGTGGCGCAATGTCCCTTCACCCTCTACTGCACTTTCCACCACTCTACATCGAATGATCCCAACGTCACACGGAACGTCTCGGAATTTTACCTTACCGCACAATATACAAAAGACATGTCGAATGGCGATGAATATTACAGTGATGCCGCCGGTGATGCCGCCCGATATAATCAAAGAATATTGAGGAAGCTCGGGAGGGCTTTGGCACGTCAGCCTGACTTGGACTTGTCTTCAGCTCTGCCGCCTCGGTACCGCTCGATCCTGATATCCAAAAAGAAAGAGACATTGACAACGCACGACGGTATGGCATGCACACTTCAGAAGCCACGATGAAAGACCAACTTATAACAGAGCAGCAGCACCAACAAACAAGGCCGATACGAGAACTTTGAGTCCCACAATGTCTACAGCCACCCTTCAATCTCCAGATACTTCACGCACTCTCCCGCTGGTCGTCGATGTATCCTTGCCCGCAAATGTATTGTATCCATTGTCCGCTGAGGTAGAATCCATACTTCGTGGGAAAGAGCCACGATGGTCTGAAAGCGGAAATTTGTCACTTGCGGTATCAGACGTCCTGCACTCTGCGACAGTGCTGTTCAGATCGGAATCAGACCACAATCATTTTGTGGCTCGCTGTAGCGAACACATCACAGTGAAAGCAATCAGCACATCGGACTCTACAGAATACGAAGCGCTGAAGTTCCTGGAAAAGGTATCACCTACCTCTCTTGCACCGGTGCCGCATGGGGTCATTGCCATTGGCGAGGTTTGGTACATGTTCATGAGCTTTGTCCCTGGTGTCAGTCTAGAATCGGTATGGCATGGCCTCTCGGACTCTCAAAAGCGATCTGTCAGCCGTGACCTGGACGAAATATTGGTGGAATTGCACAATATTCCATTCGAACACGGAAACGCTCTCGGGGGCTTGGCGGGACAGGGCTGTAAAGACACTCGCAGACATACTCGCAAAGCCAGTGAGCCGATCTACTCCTGCGAAGGTGTGTGGGAGTTCATGTATGGTTGCGCTCGCAATATGGAAACGGCCTACGGCAAATTTCTTCGAAATCAGACATTTCCGCCGCGAGAACAAAAGATCGCATTTATTCATGGCGACTTCCGCCCAGCGAACATCATGGTTCAATACCAACAGGATGTCAATATCAAAGTCACTGGCTTGATTGATTGGGAAATGAGCGGGTTTTACCCCGAAGACCTTGAATGCGTCAAAGCATTGAACAATGTGTCCCCTATTGGAAAAGATGATTGGTACCTATTTCTTCCCAAAAGCATTTTCCCAAGGGATCACCTGGAGAGCTGGCACGCAGACTTGGTGTGGGAATCCCTACATCGCTTGAAACACCAATCTTTCACTGTGGACCGTAGTACTTCCTTTTGGCCCTCCTTACTCCTTTCTTGTAGTCTTCTTCGTCCTCGTCGAGCACACATTCCTCAGTAAGCGCATCCAAAGATTCTAGAACGAAGTCTTGACAGTTCCAATCCACCGTGTCGTTATCGACCTCGACCTGACCCATTATCGAGTGAAACTCCCTCATATCGCCTTCATTGATATCTCCAACCTCGATGCTTTCCACATGACGGGTTGTGCTTTCTGGCTTTGACTCAACAACATTCCGTTCGAAGTCGGGATGGCTTCCAGTGACCTCGAAGATCCTCGGCGGCTTGCTTTTGACATATAACGCCCAGTGGTAGTAGTTGCCATTCCTGGGCTTGTAAATTGCGATGTACACCTTTGGCATCTTCAAGAAGTCTCTGTGCTATGTCAGCAGATTCCATCGTCCAGGGGTTTGGGAACCTACTTCGGTAAGATGGACGTACGAGATTGTGAGCGAGCGAGTGTCAAAGTCAGTCCCAAGGTGTGTAGCCGCGATAGTAGATTTATACAGGCGTGGGAACACAAGATGTTCGGCCTGCGGTATTCATGGTCCTAGCGATTGGCCACGGATGCTCGGCTGCCTCTAGCGCTCAATGAAGGGCGCCTAAGTAGAGCCAGTATGTAGCCCATTGGCTGACGTCAAAGGGATTGGACATGCAACCCTTCGTCACCGCGCCGGGAGACGTGTGAAGCAAGTGGTCTGAAGAGCTTAGACCTTCGACTATTCTTAACATTTGTTAAGCACTCCGCGTCCCAGTCGTGTGTTTGGTCGAGCATCGTATCAGCTTGATCAGACTGGTATCGTTACTTGGACTATAATGTCCATCAAAGCAGAAGCTTGTGATCCCCTCGATCCCAGCTCATTTACGCTATCACCACTAGCCGTCAGTGATTGGAGCGGACCGCGGGGTTGCAGAGACATGGTCTGTAAGGAAGCTTGCGCATGCATGGTCGGTGCACGCAGGATCATGCGCCAAGAAAAGTTCGCATTCTGAGCAAACAATGCTTGGCATTCGAGTCATTGTCTGAATGAAGCCTGGTTGCGTAAGATCTCCATGTGATCGGAATTTCCTCAAAGAGTGAGAAATACACGGCCGTCAGTCAAAAGCGGCTTGAGCAAGCCTTGCTCTTTAGCTTCGAGGCTTGCCAACGAACCCCTGAGATCGTTCAAGCGACCCTTGCTTGAAGTGTTGACTCTCATCGCTGTGCAGTCAACATCGTCCGTGCCGTACTGTCCATATATTTATTCCTGCATTGCAGCTCGAGCAATCCCTCTACCATCTATCCCGGGCTTAACCATGTTGCCGTGATGGTCCCCCATTCTCGGCAGGTAACCTACGCCTAATATGGTCTTTGCACTGTCTCGTTAACATGGGAAAGCATACTCCGTTGTATCTGGAAAGTCGGGGTATTTAAGGTGTACACACGACTGCATCCCACTTCTGGCCAGCACAGGAGTATCTATCAACAGTTCAGGTCAGCGGCAGTAACAACAATGTGCAACTTGATCACCCATACATATCCTTGCGGTCACACAGAACCCGAGAAAAGCTTCTGTGAACCACAGTGCGCACTTGTCGCTACATGGAGGCAACCTCATCATAGTCCTTGTCGTGAGTTCCCACCCGCCAACACCTTGTCCCGTCCGAATGAGAAAACACTGATATCGGAATTTGACATTGAACGGTTGTTCTGATCCATCAATTTACAGGACCAGGATGCCTAGGAAGGCCCATATCACCCAAACCGATTGTGATAAAGAACGGGAGAATTTGGCAGGCGCCGATAGAAGATGGAGGTGATCTTCTGGATAGATCAAGATGACTTCCGCGTCACCACACATGTCACAGAGTCTAGAGGCCCGATGTTGGGCATGCTTGTAGTATGAGATACGCTTGGCTTGCGAGAATATGCCCTCTCTCTGTGGCTTCTTTGATGCGAATACCATATCCAGAAACGCTTCCCGCACGTCATGGGTTTCAATAAAAAATGCCGTTCTGTTCGAAAGCTTGCCAACATGGCATATCGCAGACGTTGGTGGCTGTTTTCTTAGATCTGCTCAAGGTCCATGTGTGGGTGGTATTGCGGCTGTACTCCTTAAAGGTGTCTGGGCTCGAGCCGGGAGTCGCCTGGCGACCCGGGCAGATAATATTGTCATAGTTGGACGTATCTGCAGCCGTATTATCAGCATTCCCTCGCTCTTTGACATTCGCTTCATGCGCTTGTCCAAATTGTTGAGGCCTCTTGGCTCTTTCAACTGTTTGGGTCCAAAGCCGACATCACCTACGATTGGACCTTCGTCGCCGACCAACGAGCGACAGTACTCTGCGACACAGAGACCAAAATCGAGGTGCGGGGTCTATCACGTGATAATTCGCAGTTTGAGCTATTGTTTGCAAGACTGCGTCGGCCACTGCTGTCGCCAACGAAAACCCGACAAGATGAATTCACTACGTCTCGAATTTCTTACCAGCGGACCGGCTGGCTTCACCTGGGATAATGATCATTTATTGTTGTGTTGGAACCACAGGTTTGCCAACGTCGCCTTGTCTTGTGTCCCTTTCCACCTGGAGCATTTGCATCCTGGCCAAGTTTTCTGGTCATACGTTGTAAACATCGCACCACACTCTAATTATCATATTGACGACATCGTCTCTGAAGTTGTGGCGACAGCACAGTCTATCAGCGATCAGAGAGCCCTGCCCTCCACGTGGCATTTCACCGCTCGCGACATACTTTTCCGTGACTCAAACACCCATGACTCGACTATAAGGCCAGAGAGGCACGAAAATGGCTCTGCCACTTCACAAAGGTCGGTGTGGATACCAGGTTATCGAGCTTCGCTTTTTCACTGACTGTAACCATCAAGGAGTTTGGAACTCGCGTACGAAGATCCCCTGACAATATATCAGCCACTCGCACAGCAGCCGAAAGATAACTTCCGTGTTTCGAATCTTATTTCTGAACTCATTCCGTTAGTACTGAAAGGAGGGAAGAACTTCGCGAAAGATAAGAGGACGCAGCTGAGCTGGAATGACGATGTGGAAGTGTTGAGACCCGATAAGACGCCAAGCTCCGAAGCAGATCTAATCACTGCTTTCGACCAGTATTCACAGGCAACTGGCAGACGTGCCTGGCAAGCAAAGTTTCTTCTGGGTTGCTCTCTGTTGAGTAGCCGGTATGCTCCCAAGAGTGTCATACACGCGAACAGAAGGGGTCTGATGTCACTGGCTCGTTGCATCATAAGCCTACTGAACTCGCTCTTCCACAACATCGGCGAACAAGCCTTCAAAGTCATACCGGCTATGTCTGGTGAGAGAATGTTTCAAAAAGTAAGACTAAGGGGCTGACTAGTATAGAGAGTCATCTTGAGTTTCCACCGTGCTCTCGCTTCGGCCAACTGCCAATAGAGGACTGCCATCTGCTAGGCGAAAAGCTTGCTTCATCGCTTTTGCACCAGCCTGACAGGATGTGGATGCATATCGATGTCAGATACACATTCGACCCTGCCGAACTCTTGCAGCTTAAGGATCGAACGTAAGTGATGTCAAAGAGGTGTCATTCAGCTTTCACTAATCAATTGTAGGCTTGATCAGACCCGAAAAACAATTGGTCTTTCTGCAAAGTTGAACAGATCGTTCGCATATCCGAAGGTAACCGCACACGAAGTTTCAAGAACAATTTCATCTTCACAAGAACTCCCGCTACCAGCAATTCTTCCATACGATTCTCCGATCTTCGTCTATGTACAACAAGGCGACATTGATGCCACGCGAGAACTCTTCTGTAACGCAGCGGCGCACGTCAACACAGTCGATCCTTATGGTCTCTCATTAGCCTACGTAAGTGTGCCAGTCAATTTGAAAGACATGATACTGACCAGACAAGTATGCTGCGTATTATTGTTGCCGTGCTTGTGATCTTAAGACTTCACATTCGACTTACATGACACTCGTCAACATGGGAGTGGACCCTGAGTGGAGAGACGAGATTTCAAAGTCAGTTACACATCTTGGTCGTGCGACCCGTAGCTAACCCTTTTTAGCACGGCGCAAGAGACTATGCTTGATTCTGCGGTGGCTCACTTGGCTATGGGAAAGCTACGCGCTCGACTTTTTCGGACGTGGTTGAGTCAGTCACATGTGTGAGCAGGGATCGCGTGGCAGAATGTGTTCGTTTCGAGCTTCTCCCTTGGTACCTTCGGACTCGTGCTTTCAGTCCAGTTCACCACGCGCTGTTGAATCTTGAAGGATCACAAGAGTCACTTCAGTCGAGGCTTGACGCCGCTATCGCTACCAGTGGATGCCAAATCGACGAAATGGATCGGAGCGGCCGTACTGCTTTGGCGTGGGCAGTCGAGTATCGGTATGTGGAAGGAGTGCAGCTACTTCTTCGCTTCGGTGCATCTGCCAATTTCGTTCGCAGTTCGGTTTGTGGCGATATTAAGATTCCACTCCTACATTTGCTACTCGCCGGTCCAACGAATGACAATGGTGCTCTCACCCAGATAGTGGAAGCCCTCACACGCGCAGGGGCAAATGTCACGGCTACGGACAATGAAGGCTGGACACCAGTGCACATTGCAGCATCATGGAATATGTGTGCCATACTACAAGCATTGTTGGGCTCGGGAAACCGGGACCAGCTCATTGCGGCAAGAACTCTTAGCGGCGAAACAGCGTACGATCTTGCTTGTAGCGCAGGATGCGACGAAACTATGCAACTGTTACTTGGACAAGGGGAAACACTATCTGCGACTCTGACATAGGAAGTTTGCCACTAGTGATCCTACGGAGTCGCGGCGGGAAATGGAATGTGATGTATTTGATCATGAAAAAGACAAAATCACGTCATCTTCGGGCCTCGATAGTACGTATCCCCGTTCTCGAACGCGGTTTTGGTCGATTAAGGATATAAAGACACACGTTCAAGTGACGTCCCGTTCACAGCCTGCCTTGTTTCAAATTGTAGTATCGACGAGCGCCAATAGTGTAGAGAAATCCCGACGTCGTTCGTCGGCGAATATCTCTAGATGCTTTCTTACAGCGCATAATGCTTGGTCGGGTATGAGACCCTTGAACTTAATCTGACATCAAGACCTTGGGCCCTGTCTGTCCGTCTCCGTCAAACATCGCGAGATTCCACCAAAATCGGCAAAGCACACAAAATGAGGCTCGACATCTTCTTCAGCGTCTTCCGGAGGCGACGTAAGACCGCTTCGCCAATCTCGGAGCATTTTTTCCACAGCTCTGAAAACTTTTGAAGAACAGCGCTTTGCTCTTCGTAGGAGACGGCTCCTGCTAGGTCCCTTTGCACTTGTCGAAGAAGAGACCGTTCCCCTGGATTTTCCCATCAGGCGACGTCGCTTGATATAGTAATGGTAACAAACTTACCAAGATGATGCCGACCATTGCTGTTGAATATTGCATGGAATAAAGCATGTGGGCCGCAGGCATTTTGCACGGTCTGAGACAGCCAGACCACACCGAGATCTCGGTCCGCGGTTGTTGGCTCGCGTGCGTCTTTGTGCTCTGTTTTCTGCTTCTCATAATTCAGGCGTGGTATATGTGAGGATCAACGCGACGGTTTGCTCCGGTAGCTGGCCGTTCAGCTCCAAAACATCCACAAAATGAAAATCCTTCGACAAACCCAACTCATGTGCGCCGGCTGTGAAGATCTCCGACGATGACTCCCAAGGTTTTATCGCGTACTTGTATGTTCTTGCCATTGCTGTCTGTACGCCGAGTCTCGGAGTAGGCTTGCGGTCAGGTGCGACGTTGGGTGTTGAGGCAGTAAGTGGGCACTATATGTAACCCCGCTTTGAGGGTTCAATCTTTCGCACAGCCCTACCGAGAACCCGATTAGAATTAGCAGCATGCAGTCCTTCCACTTGGCAACAACATTTTGAAGTCTGGCCGCAACACCTCGTCTGCAATTTAGTAGAGTAGGTTGCAGACTGATGGTAAATATAAGATAGTGCAAGGGATCATATTCACCACCTCCATGTCAAACAAATCGTCTTCATACCAAATTCAGCACACACGCTTTTGCAATAATGTCGTGCCCGCAACTTCCCCCGCAAGCGAACCCAAGCCACCAGCAGCGAACCACCCATCCCCGACGCCCTCGCACCTGCCCTGGTCTTCAGCCCACGATGGACTGCCGTTGTCAGAGTTCAGAGCGTTTCGGCCCTTGGACAAGGCGCGGGCAACCAACCAGTTATCTGCCAACATTTTGCAGAAGTCTGTACGAGTACATACAACTGGGTGTCAATTTCCGCATCAGACGTGCAAATACTTCACGCTCTGAATGTCCCTGTGCATGTCGTTCCAAGCGGAATGCCGTCTGGTGTTTCCACAGCCACTAGCAATGGACCAACGCCGAGGTAGGGTTTCAAGTCTTCAACCACCACCTCCAGATGATATAGTATCTTACATGCTTTCTCAGACATCAATCCGGCACTCCCCAGCCAACACAACTTCCTGTTGATGGTATGAGGATGGCCGCCTCACGTGGACCGGCTTTCTTCAATACTGGGTCTCAGGCTCGCGCGCCGCAGCCGCAAGCTAGTACGATGGACCCTGCGTCTTCCAAAGGTGCCGCAGGTGCCCCATATGAAGGAAGACTGATGCATGGGTACAATGGGCCGCGACGATAGTGCTGGATCTACTACCTGACTGGAATCATGTGCTACTCAGCTTAGCTACGTGCATTCGCATTATCAAATAGTAGCCGAATCCGAGTTACATACGCTCCTACGAGAAAAGATAAAAAGGACTACAGTAAGGCTTAACTTATACTGAATACAAACAATCTAGCCTGTAAAAGCGAACTACGCGATCGAGATATACTAGCGAGACGAACTTAGTAGTATCTCTAACTCTTATCCTTCGCTCTATCTAAAGCTACTTAATTTGAGAAAGAATGAGAATGATCTAGTGCGTATGTATTGAGTGGGGTGTACATCGTGATGCAGAATCCTCAATACATTGAAGCGTCATGCCTTAGGCCGCTGCAGCCAAGGCTCGCTTACGACGATTCGTATGTTTCTAAAACGCCAAGCGGAGTCAACACTACGCTTCTCGCTGAAGCGATGTTTGTACGACCGGACTGTCTACAAACTACAAGTCCCCAAACCCTACCATCAACGCCAGTCTCAAGGTGATTTGTGTATTACACAAGCATAGGTTGTCAGATCCGTGCAACTTGAGTCCCCGACTGCATTCCGCAAACTGTCATGGCCGACGAGAACCTCGAGCAGTTGCGCGTCATGGTTACGAAGGCCGCAGCATTCCAAAAGCAGGGCGACTTGGACAAGGCGAAAGACTTCGGAGAACTGTCTTCCATGAAACCGCTCGCCTCAAGGGCCCCGAGGATCGAGCGACCCTTATCTCTGAAGGACAATTAGCATTTACACTCTGGTGCCAGGGCCGCTATTCCGAAGCTGAAGGCGTGCAAAAGAAGCTCATGGAGCTGTTCAAAACACTCTTTGGATGTGACGATCCTGATACGCTTGGTGTCACCAGCCACTTGGTCGTCACTTACCACGACCAGTACAAATACCACGAAGCAGCTTGCCTTGCGACTGACTTGTTGAGCCGTCAGCAAAAGATTTTTGGATTTAGTAGCTCTGAAGCTCTCGACACACAGCAGAATCTCGCGACAATCTTCAGTGGCCAGGGGAAGTTCGAAGAAGCTGCAGAGATGCGACAAAGAGTGCTGCATGAGAGACGAAATGCCACGAATGTCAATTGCCTTCCAAAACTGGCGCACGCACTCGTGGGTTTTTCACAGTCCCTCAAAGACCTAGGCAAGGCCAACGGAGCGTTGAGTCTTCTGCAAGAAGCCTTGACGATCTACGGAAGCTCAGTGGAATTGGACACAATTGACTTTCTGCATTGCAAGGCAAAAATTGCGCAACTATACCACATCCAAGGACGTACTGGAGAGGCGATAGGAACCGGCCGCGAGACACTCGAAAGCCGGAGGCAGCTTTTGGGTGAAACACATCCTGACACCATAGTCTCTATGAGCGATCAAGCGACCTTCCTCGCCGAAGCATCCCGGTTGACTGAAAGTCAGAACGAAATTTGTTGTGCGGTAAAACTAGCGAGAGAGCATCTCGGTGATGATAATCACAACACCATCTCAGTTGCCAACAATGCAGCGAACTTATACAGGGACATGGGTCTCACAGACACCGCGGAAGAAATGTCCTATCTGAGCTTTCATGAGGCTCGGAGACTTATGGGTATTGATCACCCTGACACACTCTCGGCGATGTTTCTGCATTCGAAAATTCTGTTTCGACAGGGTCAGCACCTTGCAGCGATGGAGGGGATGCGAGTGTGCATCCTTCGTTCGAAACGGCAGCATGGCGAGCATCATTTTTTGACGATTAAACAGAGAACAGGAGCTGGCTGCAAATCTACAAAGATTGTCTGCTGTTCACCCATCTCGACAATGCACCCGCAAGTAGCCGCTGATGATGATGATGCACTTGTCGATGGTCAAACCAGCTCGCTCATCAGATCGATACATCAACCAGTGTTTGCTGTCAATAATATTCTCGAAAGGCTAGCGGCCGCGCCAACCTAATTGTCAGATATTGCTAGCCACGTCCATCTGGCGTTTGAGCTTGAGGGACTTGTCGGCATGTTTAGACGCAAAAATCAAAGCTCTCTACCGTCGGTGTCCGCGTTCGTCGGGCTTTCACAGTACTATGTCCGCCGCCATACTTCGATCAGTCTCCAAGCCTGTCCACCGGGCTCACACTGTACTAAACCCCATCTCTGGATCCACATCCTCCCAGTCCGCTTTGATCAAGTCCGCCGCCTTTTCCGCCACAGCATATACCGAAGACAAGCAATTGCCGGAGACATGGTTCGGGAAAATGCTGGCATCAGCGACACGCAAGTTGCACACGCCCCCGACGCGAAGTTTTGCGTCCACAGCGTCTCCTATAGCGCAAGAGCCGACAGGGTGGTACTCGGCAAGAACCTTGTTACGTCATCCGTGTTTCACGCTTGCATAGACCCGTCGCAATATATCTTGTTCTCAGAATAAATGCGTTTTAACGCGCACAGCTGACGTTTCAAAGTGTAGCGAGGAAAGATCGTGATAGTTTGGGCACGACACAAGACATGAATTGAGGGGATGCCAACAGCGGAACTGCCAATCCCACGCAGCACAGCTTTCGCAGGCGGGGACACTAAGCCGGGCAGAATCTAAGTATATAGAAATTTATATCCATCTTTGTCTAATTTGCTAATCGGTCTACCTCGTTGCTGCGTTCGTGACCACGTCCAGGAAACTTGCGGTCCTTGGATGCTGTGCTCGTTCGTTCCGGAGAGGGCCGAATCGAGTAATTTGTAATACCCATGAACGACCATATGGATACTGACAAGGCAATTAGTCCAGAGTAGAGCTGGGGGGAGCAGGACCCATGAAAACCAGGGATAACAGATTGCCAAAGATCAGGATTTTCAGGAGTGCCTTGTTCAGTCGATCTGGAAAGGTTTGAAGATCATCATCGGTGTTCTTCGAGGTGGCTTCGGGCCCATCATCAGGGCATTGATGCGAGGCTTTAGATGCCGGCATGGTGCAGATGATGGCGATTGGTCTTGCGAAAGAAGCGAGGTATCTCGATGGCAGATTAGAAGCGGACAATTCGATATCGCTCTCTCGTCACAGCTGGAGTTTGGATAATCATGCAGACGAGGTGACAAAGACGTGTTGATCAGAGGAAGCTTAGGAGCAAAGATGAGTAGCCGAGGAACGGTCCTGCCAGCTTGTGCTAAATTGTCTTCACGTGCCTGTTCCTAGCCTCTATCTCCGCCCAAAGTGGCGACGCAATGTTGAAACATTCTCAACAACTTTTAGCCGCATGCTCATCCTGTGCGACAATGGCGCGAGCGTACTTTTCATCTAGGTTGGCTTCTCCACCATTCCTCCATCACACAATGGTTATCGTCGAGGTCAATGTAGTGAGAGCGGCGCTCCGAGATCGTGACCGAGCGCGCGCCCACATGGCAATCACATGGAGACAATCCTGCGAAAACCATGTGGGACTGCTAAGGGTGTCTAGCGATATGGTGCAGCGATCGGCAAGGATCTGAAGAAGGATCTCATTGTGTCGGTTCACTCGACGGAGACAGCGGCGTAGCCGGGGGTCACCCGGGATATCCACCAGTGGCGCCGTTAGCGTCCCATGCAAAGGTGATGGTGACTGTAGGAAGCGCGCCGTTCATGGCGGATTTCGGAAGGAGCGCGACATGACTCAAGGGTGTGGAACGAAGGAACGTCAAGCGGCTGGACGGTCTGTTCCTGGACTGCACCCGAGGATAGCACGTTATCGGTGCTCACAGCCATGGTAGGTACTGTAGGCCTAGGAGCTTTTCTTGACGTGTTCACGCGCTCCTTGTCATGCAATCGATATTCCACTTGTCTAACATTTGAGCTGGTTTGGAAAAAAGACCACTTTTTAGGATCGGCTACTCTGTTGCAGCATCTTCACAATGTCAAAGACCTCGACCAACGTCAAGCCTTTCTACTTGCCAAAGCGGCATAGCACGCGAAAGTAAGAAACGTCGCCGACTCGGTATCTTTCTTGATGCCCAACACCCAAGCGAGATTGCAATAAATCCTATCTACGGTTGACGAGTTAAGACGATATGCTAGCACGATTTCACGGTGATAGCATGTAATGGAATGACGAGTAAAGTATTAGCCGGACTGCGAGATGCTTCTTTGCACCTATACTAGCTTCCTCATACCTAGCTCTGAACTTTTCGAGAAGTGGTGAACCGCTTTAAGACTTCGGAAGATTTCCGGTAGGAAGCGGGGCTGTGGATCATTTACGATCCACCATGCCATAATGCCAGCAGCACGCAACATGTTTATGTAGCTTATGGAGACCGCGGGCGGCGTGCCCTCTCTAGTTTGCGCTTCAGCCATCTCGGACCGTCGCAGCTTTTCGACAAGGTTGACGTTTTACTTCAGGTCAACGCCACAAAGCAAGATAGCCTCGTGCACCATTCTTGCATGATTCCGTTCTCCAGACGATGGTAGATCAGCCTTGATCACTTTTGGAAGTGCTATATGAATGCAGCTCGAATAGACTCGACACTGCATGCCACGTATCACCGACGCGGGACGATACTGTCGACGAGCCGCGCGGGAAGAGTTGCATATCAAAGACACTAAAGTGGAGTGGCGACATCTGCAAAGCATGGTCCTCTTCTAAAGTACAATCGCCTGCACCCTTAGCAATAACCGTCGGAACGCCGATTCGGAGCCACAGCCACCGAACAAGTACTGCTGGCCCTCCATACTCCGCGACTTGTATGAGGCTCATCTCGATTGAACAACACCTATCATATCACGCAGAGCAACGGCACAAGCTAGCATCTTCCAGTAGAAAGCACGATCTGCTGGACATCTTGTTTTCACGGCACTAGAAGCGTCCACCGTGGGCGGGAAAGCGTCGCGCCTTGACCATACTGCACACTTTGCAGCAATGACGCGACCCAGCACATTCGACTTAAGCACCCAAGACATAGGCACTCCAGCCGTCTCCAACAGGGAGCACTGCGATGCTGAGAGCTCACGACATCCGTTTGGCACCTCTGACCGTCGTCTGCAAGATGAGAATTTCCAGAATGCTGCAGGTTGGGAACACATGGTAGAGGGATCTCCCCCAACTCTATCGAAAGGTGCAGCCTCTACGTGACTGGAGGCAGGAACACAGAATTACCCGTGCCAGAAGGGACGCCCCAAACACCACGAATATCGAGCGACGGCATGCCACGATACGATACCACACAACGGGGCTATGATCAAGTGCGCAGCTCGGAACCGACAAATGTCATCCAAGCTACAGCATGCTGCGTGATTTTGAGGACGATCAGCTTTCCGTTCGACCAATTGACCGTGTTGGATACCTTGCTGCCAAATCTTCCGAACGATTTGTCGTGGAACGATTCTAACCACATAATCCGCTCCATCAAAGTCGACTGGTGTCGCTTGAGGGCTTTCAGGGCTCTGATGTCAAGACTTCCCACAATCTTGACGGTCTCGGAGAAGGATCAGGTGCTGCGGAACTTCACTTCATCGTACTATCGCAACAAGATCATCTCACTTCTAGACGACAGCTTTGATAATTTGCCGGAGGGAGCTTCTAGACGACTGCTTTGACAATATGCCGGAGGGAGCAGATGCAGCAGAGACGAGCCACACTTGACGGCAAAGACGCCATGATTGCTTCTAGCAGGTGCGCATAGGGCGCTTATTGGAACCTGGACCATTTTGACGATTGGAGGTATAGAATCATCGTGGCGGACTGGTTGTGTTGTCTGTGGGACAAATCTCTGCTGCGACTTCAGATGTCACGGTGTCATGGGTCACGGTGAACGATGCGCGGTGCTAGTTGCGTATCAGAGCCCGCACAGTCAAGTAAAGTCAATCCCACTGCTACGCCCGCGGTTCATACTACTACCTCAATCGCAACGATCCGGGCTTTAAAGGTACGACAGCACGTTTCCTTGTCGCAGGCTGTGGTTGTGTGCTCACGAACTGTGCGAGCATGAATGATTCTGCAAGCGGCGCTCTCTAGCATCGGCGTGTCACATTTTTAAGGGTCTTTGTGGGGAAATGAACTTCGCGCGACCTCTCAACGGCAGTGCAAATTCGAATCCCTGAGACGGACAAATTATTGCACACTACCCGTAATTGTGATCAAGGTTTCACGTCAAAGCAGTGCGCCCTTATCATGCTAAGGCTGTGACGCCGCACCTGTGCAGTTGTGTACCACACTTGACCCTGGTCTAGGTGCCACGGTCATAATCGACCTGCATCCGTAGTGCACCGGCTCAATCTTCAAGTGTCCGGACCGGGTGCGCGAGCCGCTAACGTGGTTTCTAAACCGATTGACGTGTGGTCCCGATAGGGCATACACTCGGGTACATATTGGCATTCCTTCACAGACGCAACTTCGGGCCGTGCTCCTTCTGCACGCTGTCACAGGCATCGCGCTTAAGCTCTGGCCGCTCCACAAAGCGGTCTGCTCCTACAATATCCATTTAAACGGTTGATTTCACATTCTCGCCAGTCTACAAGCTAATTACCGCAGCGAGCAGCTCTTGTCGACGACTCCGACTTGGGGTAACGCATCACGCCTGAGACTTGTCCCGTTTGGAACGACGTGATTATCGCCGTTTCTGCATTGACGCGATGTTAACATTTGTGCTATACTCAAAGCGACTGTTTAGCCATGCGAACATCTCCTGACACCGCGGTCCGCGCAAATCAAGCGACAGCAGACTCCGGCGTACCACCACAAGATGATCGTCCGATGCGTCCAGTGCCATCGTCTGGGGAAAGTGATGCCCACGGCTCCCCTTCGAATTTGACTGGTCATTTCATCGATCAGCAAACGCAGCATGCGTTCGAACACGGTGATGACTTCGAGATCGAGCGTCCTCAGGGCCGCAGCGAGCTGGGTGAACTAGAAATCGACGTACGTACACTCACAATTCGGGCTCTCCATTTCGCAATAGTTGTTCTGATTGAGCACTCTAGGAAGCAGAAGATTCTGCTTTGGGAAGTGATACGTAAGTACAAAGGTAGAGGCCAGCGCTGAACATATTTAATGACCAACTGCGCAGTGAAACAATAACTAGAACACTTGATAGCTCGGTATGGAATTACCGCGAAGAGTATGGGAGGACGTATCATGGTCAGAGCCAGTCCGATCGACAACTGTACCAGCGAGTACTCTGCTGACAGCTCACGCAGGTTACAGGGACGGCAAATACTATTTACCGAACGACGAGGTATGCCCTCAAGATTCTCAACGGCTAGTGCCCACTTCGAATTTCTAACTCATTTTCAGCCTGAATCAGACCGGCTGGACTTCATGCACGTGGCTTTCCGTCTGACTTATGGCTTGTTCCTTTCGCCAGTCACAAAGCTTGAGTATGCTTTGGACATCGGCACAGGTACGGGGATCTGGGCTATAGACCTGGGTGAGTTCTGCATGCTTACTTGCATAAGTTGTGTACTGAGACATGTTCAATAGCCGACGAACACCCGGAGTGTCAGGTCATAGGCACCGACCTGAATCCAAGCCAGCCCGACTTGTGAGTAATATCGGACCCTCGCTCGTTTTACCGTGACTTATTGATGCAGGGTCCCTCCTAATGCTCAGTTCATGGTCGACGATGCAGAAGACTCTTGGGTCTTTCCAAATAAGTTCGACTTGATCCATGCTCGCCTCATGGCCGGCAGTTTTGCTGACTGGCCCAAGTTCTTCCTCGAAGCATATAGGTATGTTAGTATGCCAAATTCCTCGAATTCGCTTTTGACCACGTTACAAGAAATCTTGAGCCCGGCGGTTGGTTGGAACTCCAAGAATTCGTTATGCCGGTGAGCTCGAAAGATGGCACGCATGAAAACACTAACATCGTGAAGTGGGGTCAACTGTTGTGCGAAGCTTCTCGAAATCTGGGAAGGCCGATGGGAAGCGACGTCTGCGATCTGTTCCCGCAGCAGATGCAGGACGCCGGATTTGTCGATGTACAACAGCGTGACTTCGCCTGGCCCACGAATAATTGGCCCAAAAATCCGTTGATGAAAGAGCTAGGGTTGAGGACACTCATCAGCTGTACGGACGGTATGGAAGGATTTTGTCTCGCCCTTTTGACAAGGGTCTCGGGTGGACTAAAGAAGAAGTGGATGTTTTTGTGGCCTTGGTGAAGAAGGATTTCAAGGACCGCAGTATCCATGCGTATATTCCAATGCCCGTCATCTACGGCCGGAAGCCTTTTCTGCATGAGACTACGACGGTTTAGCTCGCTAAGGGTTCAACATGACATTTCCTATCAATGCTGGCTCCATCTGGGACTGAGAGTATCATGGAACTGTATGGCTCGTGGTAAGGCAATGTGGTCACAGAAGAGTTGGCCTGTTCCAAGCAGGCAAGAGTGTACGATAATGTAAATCCTGCCCGCGAGTTTACGTTAGTGGAAAGCGCGCTCCGAGTGATCCGAATCCTTTTCACGAATCCGGTGTTCACCATCGTTAATGCCAATATTCTTTTGCCTCTGGATGTGTCGGAGACATGTTGGACCTCAAATAGCCATTGGAGGACCTTGTCCAGACTTTCGGTCCATAGTAATAAAGCTGCGAGACATCTCGATGATTACGGGTTGTACCCTATTGGGGTTATATCACGTCCGTATATGGTATCCACTTGTCTTTCCTAAAGTGACCGTTCAGCAGTTGAGCACAGGGACGATGTTAATGTGCTTTTCGTGGCCACCAAGCCATGTATCTAGACGAAGGTGATAGCCTAATTCTTTTAGAAACGAGCATACGAACATGGTGGCATTGGCGAGAGAAAACCTACGAATGCGGAGTTGACGAGGAAGCCGGGGCAACCGATGAAAGTGAGCAGACGTTTGGTGAGCGCTTGTGCAGCTAGGGCTATGGGTCCAATTGAAGATGGCTCTAAATCGAGACGGGCAGCAACTATCTGGGTGTGCCATTGGTGCAGCGGTCTTCACGATTGTGCGAGCAGGAGCACGTCAATACCGGTCAATGATAACGCCTCGGCTGCGTGTTATAATTTTCACGCTTCACGTGGTGTGTTTTGATCCGATACAATATGGTGCGGAGAGAAAAGTGGCTCACTCATCCTCCCATGATGTTGTGCCTCAAGCATGTTGGCCCGGCTGAACATGTCCACCGGCGTACTCGTGAAATTCGTGTAGCGCGTCCAGCGCGTCCGCTTCGTCCAGCGCGTCCGGTGCGTCCGGTGCGTCCAGCGCGTCCGCTTCGTCCAGCGCGTCCGCTTCGTCCAGCGCGTTCGCTTCGTCTAGCGCGTTCGCTTCGTCCAGCGCGTCCGCTTCGTCCAGCACGTCCGCTTCGCCCTTCTCTCTCCACATATAGTGCTCCTCACACACCTTGACGTTGATCTTACCAGCTTGTCATGGCGCGCGGCAGCCAAACCTGCAGTGTGTGCAAACGGCAGATTCCGGGCGGCAACCGTGGACGTCATATGCGAAGGTGGCACCGTCAAGACCTATCATCACAGCTACCGCCGCCGTCGCTCGAGTATAGTATGACTGTCAGCGACGTCCTCGTTGCTTGTGGTTTCAATTCAGGACAATTGGGAAGCTGGGATTCCAAGAGTCTGGACTTGCTGCCGAACATTCGGAGCCACAAGCCTACACCACGTCGTCACCATACGCAATGGCAAGTTGTCTCGGACGAAGGACCGTCCAAACTCCCTAGCCTGGAAATCTTCTTGTTGACGTCGCGAGTCGCTCTCGAAGGAATTGTAATATGACCAAAGGCACGGAGCTGTGGCGAGAAAATGAACGCACCCAATTCACCTCCCAGGAGTGGGTAGTTGGAGCAAGCAAATACTTGAGGGTGAGCAGGTATTCACGCGCGTTCTGAATATGCCAGTGGGTTTTCTCCGCCCAGAGGTGAGCCAGAGCTACAGCCGACATGCGGCAGACACTATACAACGGCATCTACCCGACTTGGGAGCACATGGTCTCCGTCAAAACCATGCTAATGCAAATATCACACCACGTGGAACGAGAACAGAGGTGCACCACGATTCTCAACATCATGTGTCAACCGCAGTCGGGCTGAATAGTCGCAGGAATCGTCCGCTAAAGCTGTGGTTACTCTGGCCATCTACAGAACTTCGACACCTTGCTTCTTGCTACGGTGACACAAACGCCGCCTTAGCTTGCATGGATCACGGCTCTTTCCTCGTTCAGATGCCGGGCGAGTCAGTTGTCGTGCCACCGAACTCTCCCCATGCCGTTTTTGCCCTCGAGTCTTGTTACCTCTACGGGCACACCTTCTCCGCTAGGGAATGGGTTTATGACCCATCCACCGTCATCGCAGATGTCAGAGCAGGCGATCCTGTCGACAGGGCTTGTAGTAGGCGTATCTCACAATTACGCCTTGGGCTGTGTAGTAGCGCCAAGCTGCGACAGGCTTGTGTTGACCAATTCATCGAGACATGGGCATTAGATGCGGCGCTTTTCCGTACACGAGATGATTCGTTTGAACAAGTTGTCGCGCTTTGGGCGACCGACATGCGCGACCGTAGGTCATGTGCTTGGTGCGCTGCTGCAGGCGAGCCAGGACGATCTGTGCAAGATAGCCAAGAGCACGCGCGTGCTCATCTGGAGAGTCGAGCGCTTCCCACCATGAGTATATCATGCTATACTGCTTATGCATAGTATATGGAGTCCGTTCTGGCTCTGGAGTTGGCTTTGGGGTTGGGGTGCTGGGCCTAGGTCATGATTTTGCTTTTTTGATGCTTTCCTTTTTTGTTCAGCGAGGCAATCTCTGGTCAACGTGCCAGTATGGTAGAGCTCTAATACGATCAAGTGAACCTCAGATGTGCTGCGCTGGACGCAAGCGTATGGAACACTCTGCCGCCAACGATTGTGAACGATTGTGATAATGTGATCAAAATGAAGAGGCTCCGCACAGTCTTGGCATTCTCGTCAGTGTCAATCTGCCGCCGTGTTCTCGGAAAATCGTGGTCTCCCGCTCGAGAACCCTTGCACCCCGAAGCTTTTCTGGCGATAGGCCCCTCGAAATGAATTCACTGTTGCTCGTGAATGGCTGTTCACACTTTGGCTATGGATGCTTATATTTCGAATGAGAGGCCTTGGTCAGCCCTGGGCTAGTTCGACGGGACGCATGTCGTTGAATGTTGACAAAATCCCGTACGCACATTGGAATTGACAGAGCTCAATTGCGGTGAACTATTGTGTTCTCAAAAAGAGCACTTTATTCACCTCAACGCAAGCGTAGTGAGGCCCGCATAGCCATAGCTTTCTTGCGAAGAAAGTCAGGTCTTCCGGAAGCTGGTTTCTGACATCACTGTAGAGCCAAATGCCCACTCCAAAGCTCTAGTGCCCAATAAATAGCAGCCGCGCTCCGCAAAGCGGCAGCCGGGGTTCTATTGCTCATGTTTCCAAGCCCCCTGTTGATTCCTCTTTTGTCGAGACAGAATGGTTCCCTTGCATTGGTTCGTCAAGTACTGCACTATAATTTTGATTCACTCACTCTTCGCACTCTATACCGGTAACTGCCAACAGTCTGCCACGACTGGCGCGAGTCTCTCTATCACACGTCCGTTGCCGAGGCATGAATCGAGAAGAGCAAGGCAGGATATCAAACAACAATACGATTGACGAATCTCGATTCTATTCGAATTATTCCTATCACAAAACATGCTACAGCTGTCGCTGGTTATCATTACCCTCGCAGCGACTTTGATCGTCACCGGCTCTGCCACAGATGTCTTCGCTCATTTCATGGTTCAGAACTCTTGGGCCTACGACTCGGAGCAATGGAAAGAGGACATGCTATCCGCCAAGTCTATTGCGTTGACGCTTTCGCTATGAATTGGATGCCTCCAGACTGCCATGACGACCTACAATGGCAGGAGTCCCGCATTGATGACGCTTATGAGGTTGCAGAAGAGGTCGGATTCAAGATCATTCATTCTTTCGACATGTCTTGGACCGGGTGCAGGGTCTATGGAACACTACCTTTATGGCTGACATGCTCAAGAAGCACGCAAGTAGCACGGCCACCTACCGCTGGAACAATAGCATGCTTGTCACCACATTTGGGGGCGACAGTGTCAAGCAGTACGGTAATCTTCTTTGAAGACCTCAAAGCTAAGATGAAAAGTCTGATAATGCGATCTCGCTCACTCCAGCTTTGACGCAATACTCCACAAAGGCTCAGAAGATGCCCGCCCAAGCTGCGGAAGAGATGGTCCGTGACTTTCCTACCGCTGACGGCTACCTCAACTGGCAGGCCTGGCCCATGGAGGGCAACCTCAACAACACCTGCAAAGCTGATGAAGCCTTCCAAAGTGCCTTAGAGAATGCAGGCAAGACTGGCCCGTATATCATGGCTGTTTCTCCCTGGCAGTTCAAGGACCTTGACAACGGCAACGAAATGGATGCCTGGGTCGCTCCCAGCGATTGGCTCTTCGTCAAACGGCTGCAAGCGGTTGCTATGGGGGACGTCAAGCCTGATATCATCGAGCTCTTGACTTGGAATGACTGGTGCGAGTCCCACTACCTTCGAGACTTGCCCGGAAATTCCACCTCCACCTCCGACTATGTCGACATGGGCTCCATGAGAACGTATGTCGCCGGTCAGAATCATTCCCCTTGGCGTGTCATCGCCAGATACTACATCGCGTGGTGGAAGAAGGGGAAGCAGCCTGAGATCGAGAAAGACCAGGTCGTCTTCTGGTACGTGTGCATGCAAAAAACGCTCAGTGTAGTCAAGGCTCCGAAAGATCCAATAGTGACCTGCTCGAGGATGCCGTCTTTGCGTGGGCCGCCGTTATGAAAATCAACCATCTCCATGTCTTTTGGCAAAAGAACTGCTGCAGTTCCACGCCGACGCCTCAAGTCCGACCCTTGGCTCCGTGCCTTTCCCTGAGGACCTTGGTGATGGCGGAACGAAGCCAATGATTGCCGTCCTCAGAGGGAACGAGACAATTTACCAAGGCACAGGACCCAAGCCTGTGACCTCTTGGTGCACCACCAAGAACTTCAATCCTGTAGTTGGCCTCGTCGGCCAGGGCGATGACGACCGCAGCCGCGAATGAGTTTCCCCATAAAGGTGCTTGGTTCTTCACTCGGTTACAGAACATGCAAGAACGTGTTGGGCTGATCGCGCCAGCTTCGCCCGATACAAGGCCTCGTGTCTGGCACGTGAGATGTGCGGTCTCAAAGATGGTACATGCGTACTTTTGTAGAAGTGAAAGTGAAATGGAGGCTCTAAGCTCGTGAAATGGGTAAGGAGAAGCGATTGTCGCGACAGTAATTTAATTTAAGAGATGACGGTGCGCATTGTACCGTACGATGAATCGATACACGTTCTTTCCATTGGTCTCACTCTGCTTCCGCATGACATTGCTGACACGAAAGGGAAAGCAGAGCCGCGCTGTTTAGGCGCTCGCGCGACAGTGAGCCAAGCTGCACTTTGCCGCTGTTGCACGGGTAGCAGGCATAAAGCGATGCGCCTGGCATTCGGGTGTTGCAACTGGAAACGTGCACTATCCAGACATAGGGCATCGTCCAGAAATTCGTCATCATAAATCGCAGTGATGCGAAGCACAAACAAACCCGGGTATAAATCGTTGGTCAAACGTATACATATCGTTTGCATGCATGTTGTTAATTTGGCTTCGCAGGTGCGCGATCTCGGGAGATTACTTTCGGCCGGCCATGGCAAGCAAGTTGGCAAGGAGCGGGGACACAGGCTGGCGTTGTTCGCGTCCCCTGCTTTGCTCTCGGCTTTCACCTCAGCTGCAGCGACCACATGCTCCTCCCAACACAGCGTCCCGATCGCCATATCGCTCTCCAACGCCTAACTTGGACATGGTGAATTTGGCTGCGGCCCACACCTAGTCTTGTCGTGCTAAGCGGACTCGGGCCCCGCCACTACGATCCCAACTACCTTCAATATGGGATACATCACGACGTCAGAGGATGTTTGGGAACTTGCAGAAACCAAAAAGACGCACCCTAAGCTCAAGAAAGTCGCCCACGCCTGGAACTTGGAGTATATCGACATGTACAAGGAGTGGAAACACTTGAGCTGCTCGAGAGATTTCTTGATAGCGTTGACCGCACTCTCCAAATTGGTCCGTGACTACAAGAAAGCTCAGCATATACTGATCGACTGAGAGAAAGGATGAGGGAGACGGGAGGTGGGAGAAAAGACTGGATATTGTCAGATGTCAACTCGGCGGTCTCGAAGGCGAAGGCATTGGGCTACGGGCAAGATGTCGCCGGTACAGCTCGCGCACCAGAGATGGAAGGCGTGGTTCAAGAGATAGAGATGGCAGGATGCAACACTCCCGATAGCGCTCGGCAGAGAGGAACGAGGAAGCGGACGCGAAGCGCGATGGAGTTCAGTAAGGTCGAGGGAATGCCTCGGACCGCAGGGTGTGACGGTACTGGGACGCTCGAGTACGATGCCTCAGCGATGAAGCTGACACATTGGTCGGTTTCTTTGACGCAGGCGTGCGCGACTACGTAGAACGTCGCAATCATACTACACGTACACCTGGCACGACCTCTCAGCAACTGCCTCCCACCCCAACCTCTGCAGCGCCATTCAATGCAGAGCCTTATCTTATTCTCGCAGCAAATAACTCAGACTCTTCTTCTAATCCGCCTGAAAATGAAGAGGTCACCGAGCAGAATCAGGCCTTTGTCTCTCATGCAAGCGACCAACAGGCCCCCGAGGACGATCCTCCCGCTCCTTCGGAGGCGCATCATGCCCCCCCTAGAGCTGACATCGCTGAAGACACACAGCCAGTCATCCTTCGCATCGATGCGCCGCCCGAATGTACGGATGACGACCGCACCAATATCCTTTTGCAATCCTTCAACCCTGATCCGTCGGTCTGGTACATCGTGCCACCCAGAAGGTGGAGGTGGGGAGTGGTGAATGCAGCGCTTCCAGACCTCACGCGTGTTGAGTGCTTGCCGAAAATGGCACTCATCCCGATGCGCGGCGTCGATGAAACACAACATACTCTGATAGTTCTCGATTGCACACGAGCTCACGGTCTGGTATTTGACGCTGGAGGTTGTAAGGAAACTGCTGAGGTCTCTTGGAATGTTGCAAAGGACCTCCTTGCACACATGGGAATATTGCAAAGAGAAGCTTCGGTGGATTTCAACCCGTTCCCCTTAGTGCGTCCGAGTGAGGATGTCAGTCATGGTATCCTCCTCATAATTTTAGCCCTCAACCGACTTCACGAGAAGGAGATTTCCCGTGTTTCGCCAAGGCTTTGGCGTATCTTGCTTGCTGGATTTTTCCCCAACGGATGCGATACATCCCAGGAGCGGCTTAGCAGACTCCTTGCCGATCTCAAAAATCCTACGTCCTCGGAGTCAGCGGAAGATGTAGGCATAGAGGGGAACGTCGAAGACGCCGAATCTATCGATGCAATGGAGAGCGAAGCCCAGTCTTACGCCGAGGAAGCGAGGCTGCTACTCGCATTCACCGAGTCCCAGCTACAGAGGATAGAACGGCGGAAGCACTTAAACGGTGTCTACCAGTGGCTGTTGGCCAAGCCAGATCACACGGATCCTGCTTTAGATCACCTCACTCTAAGGGGAAAGATGCAAGTCGAGTCCGAACTTCAAACGCTCCCAAACATATCAGACCGGTGTGAGCACCAGCTACATCTGCTCAAAACTGTCTGTGAGCACGCAGCGGCCGAATGTGAGCGAGCGAGTCTCGTCCTCGAAGAGAGGCGCAAAGCTGTGCTGCAAAAGACCACAGCCAAGTACGAGCTGCTTGGGACGAGACTCAGGTCACTATATCGTTGAGTGTGTCGTGGCCGTGTTGTCCGAGGTCATGTGGCGAGATTGTGCGACGGTTCTTATGAACGACGTTCGCCAGAGCATTGAGCCTGATGCGAAATTCCAAGTTTCCGTCACCGCTGCTTACGAGTCAAATGCCCCTTATGCACGTGCGGCTCAAGTATATGTGGGTGTGACCTCAAGAAAGCTTTGGTCATTTGTCTACAAGACCGATGTATCTGATTTTCGAAACCACAGCACTCGTCACTCATTGGGCATGCCTCTTCTCAAGTTCTCGTACCGGCTTTCGGGATAATCCAGGCAGTTTTCGCTCACCTCCATGTCTGCGCCGCCCTGCCCACCCAAGTTCTCAGCTGTAATGTCGATCAAGCTGGCCCCACTTGAGCAAGGACGATCACCTGAAGTTTCCCACCACATTGCTCCACCTAGGCCATTCTGGCGGATGTACTCGGCTTTCTTTGCCGCTATTTCTGGTGTATCGTACGAGATCAAGGTTTTTGAAGAGTTGTCGTACGACCACGACGCGATGGCTTGCGGATCAAGGTGTACCTCAGCATTGGGTTGGGGTAGAGCCTAAGGAACGCGACGCATTAGCCTCGGGATTTTCAGGAACGCGCTGCATACTCTGCATGTTGGCAATCCGCAGGGACACGCTTTCCTCAAACGAGCAGATGGACCGCCTTGCGGGAACGAGCCTCACCTTGTAATCCCATATTCCATTCTCCCAGCTTCCAGGACCTACGCCGTCATAAAAAACCCCAAGACCAGTTGTTCCCTGAAAAGCGCGGCCGTACAAAGGCATGCCTACCACGATCTTGTCTGCTTGAATGCCTTGGCTTGTATAGTATTTGATCGCGGCATCCGTGCTGAAAGGAGTTGTTGTTGGAGCCGAATCGGACGCGAACACGTTCGCTTGGTGTCCGGTCAACTTGTCCCAGGCGCCAGTGTAGTCGTATGCCATCATGTTCCAGAAGTCCAGATAGCGATCCATGTCTGCGAAAGGATAGTTCGGGAATTTGAGCGGTGCGGTGGGAGAGGCGACCGTCAAGAGGAAGTGTGGCCGGGATGGTAAGCAAGCGGAGTATGCATCTAGCTCGTCGCGGATCGCTGCAAGTAGGGTGACAAAATTCGCACCCTCTTGTGGAGTCGCTGGATACTCCCAATCAATGTCTAAGCCGTCGAATGGATGATTTTTCAATAAAGCCACTGCGCTGCGAGCGATTGTTTGTCTACCGTCTGCGGTGGATGCCGGCACGGCAAAATTTTTGCTGTATGTCCAGCCACCTATCGATAGAAGGACCTTCAGGTTTCGGTTACGCTTCTTCAAGAGGTACAGCTGCTTCAAACAACCGTAAAGATCAACAGTAGCGTTGTTCTTGGAGTCAGTGGGATAATGCTTGTTTACATCGGCTTCGAGATCCGTCAGGTAGACTTCTCCGGTTTCTGGGCGCAAATTGGCGAATGCGTACAAGACGTGAGTGAGTTTTTCGGCGGGCAAGTCTTGTGGATTGTGGTTCCGGCCATATATCGCCCAATTCTGGAGAGAAGTCAGTACTCTGGTTCACAGGAGGAAAATCTCGTGCTGCCCACAACAAAGTATGCCACACTCCTGTACCCATTCCGTGGAGCAAGTGTCTGACTATCCGCAGAACCATTGATGGCCGATACTCCTCGAGGGCCAAGCGATGTACCGCGTTCTGGTATGGTTAAGAATGGGGTGGCCTGTGTCAAGTGCAGATACCATAGTGAAGTAAACAAAGCGAGGCGACACAGGAACATTGTTCCCTGACTCTGCACGCTTGGCCACCAAGATAGTTATGATCAAGGATAGACCGCAGTTTTCGTGGTTGATGGTAATATATAAGCTCGCACCAGCATGAAACAAGGGGCTCGAGATGCACCTGTAACCTCACAAACGGTCAAAATGCATGATTGAGTTTAGCCACCCCTCTATTGTCATTGCAGGGTGCATATATTTAGACCATGGACCTTGTTCCATTTCGGGAAATTGCGCGTGTGCTAATCGTGTATCACCGCAGGGGATTCTTGCACCGTCGCATCGTGGAATGCTGAGTGAGGTGCGTACTTGTAAGATTCTGGAACATGCGTGGAAGATATGGTATGGAACGATATCTTGACCAAGGCAGCACAGAGGGCGATGAGATAACAAGCGCTGTGGCGCCACGAGCGCTCGGATGGCAATATAAAGATGTGATTGAAAGCCTCTATGATACATCGAGTATTTAGTGAAAGACTTCACACGAAGTGCGAACCAACCGAACGATTCGAAAAACGTTCAAAAGCGCTGTGTATCTCAAGTCTCAGTTCCAGACGAAGGCGTTTCAGCTCAGCCTTCAACCATAAATTTTCTTGGTCCAACAATGCCTGCGCTTTGGAGCCACCACAAATTCTTTCCATCGGCAGCGAAGTGACGTTGTCAAACGTCGAAGAGCCCAGCCCTTGATCAACGAGTCGGTTCCAGTCCATTCTACCTCTCCATATTTTCCAGTCCTGCTTCAATGACTCATTCTCCAATCTAGATCTTTCTAAGGCTATTTGGTCCCTCAACTCAGGGATCAAGCATACACGGCACACTGCGTGGTCGAACATCGAGATGTTTAGCCCCATTTCAGCTTCCACTGTCGCCGTAGCGATTTTGATGTAGTCCCGAATCGCATCTGATCTAGACGTTGCAGATGTTTGACATCGCATCAACACACGAGCCACTGCTTTGCAGCTCGCGAAGAAAAGCGCATCGATACTCAGATAATTCGATGCATAAACCAAATCAAAAACGTGGGTAGTTGGTAGGCTGCCGAAATATATCTCATCACATCGCTCCAAGGAAGCTGAAGAGTCGGAGGATATTCTGATGACCGATTCTTTGCGGTGCTCATACCATGCGAGGACTTGTTCAAAGACGTTTTGGTTGATCTGAATTGCATTTGAGAAGCATGCTAAGTAATCAAAGAATCATGCTGACGTACTTCGGAAAGCGGTAGAACGCACCTCTCGTGGGTTTGCATGCCGTTTGGGATCAGATTAGAAAAATGGACGAAATCGTACCCTGAACCTCGTGGTCAGAAATCGAAAACTTCAGATCAGACACTCCGGTGCGCCGTAAAACCTACCAACAGTCATTTCTTTTCCTTCACAGCATACCACAACGAGGTCTCTTGTGGCAACGACATTTCGAGCTTGTGGCTGGCTGTGCGAGAAACTTTGTAGTTGCGATGAATTAAGAGCTGTACCTTCAGGATACTTTATCTTGCGGAACCGTCTCCATTTGTATACTCCAAGGCACAGGTGGGTCGAAGCGTTCTCTAACGCATTGGTCTCGATCACGGCCATTAAGTCGCTTGCTTGTCATAGAGGCACTGACCAGTAGAGAGTCTAGTTCAACCACCAAGAACATGAGTCAGTTCATGATGATAGGGAAGCCGTTCTTCGTCAGCCAACTGGCTCCAGTGTTCGACACTCCCTTCGGCTAGGGGCACACGCGCTTGTAGGGTTGGTTCCTTGATGGCTAGACAGTGCCCTATGACGTAGAGCGACAATAGGTTTCTGATATTGACCACGTATCGCACGCACTCTGCGTCTAATTGTTTACCGTGCCTTTCTCCACATTCGTCACGAGAAATTATTGTTCCAGCAACTACACATCGCTATCTCCGGCTGCAGCAAAGATGAACACGTGGAGGAGAAAACGCGAACAGCAGAATATCTTCGCAGGGAGTGCTATTGCCCTGGAGACTGGCATAGCCTGCGCCTCAACATTGTTGCATGCTTCTGGAGGGCAGCAATCTACCTTTCGAACGGCCGGCGTTGCTAATCTGACTTTTCACGGGTATGTATCTCGTATCTTTCAGATATCAGCTTGCTGACAGATCTACAGAACTTTTCTCTGCATTTGTATAGTCTGCGGAGCGGTCACAAAAAGATTCGAACCTCGAGTCATTCTCTCTGTCGCAAGCGTAGGATTCGCCGCTTACATATCAACACTCTGGATACACCAAATACATGGCCACATTGCCCTGCTGATACTAGGCGCTATACTACGCGGCACATGCTCCGCCGTCTCATGGACTTGTTCGACGTTCATATCCTATGGCTACGCGGTATGCAATCGCGAAACTGGAACCGTGTATGTGCAGAGCCGTAACTGATATCTTCGAACAGAGCAACGCACTCAAAGGACGATACATTGCGGCGAATCTAGCAACGGTGAGTATGGTTTGTGAGTATGAAGCCACCACCACCTTATCGTCCGCCTACTGATTCCATCCAAGCGACAATCGCTAATCTGGTAGCACTGGGACTGTCGTTCGACAGGAGATCTTGGCAAATGATGACAAACCCTGTATACACTACACTCATGATTGCAACATTAGCGGCAACATTACTTGCAGCCTTTGCCATAGTACCGATGGAGAAGGTCCTACCATCGGTTCCAGGCCAGGCTGTAAGCTCAACTTTCTGGAAGAGACGAAACTCACTCTGATGAGTTTCAAAGACACGAGCCTGCTGATGTTGATCCTGCCTTGTTTTGCTTCCGAGATGCCGACAGTCGCGATATCCATCGCAAACGGTGAGTAGACTGCATTTCATCGCATGGCAACCATATGTTGCTGAGATATCTGCCAGAATCATATTTCGGAGCTCGGACACGCGCGATGAATTCGCTTCTATACGCCGCAGCTCAAACAACAGGTACCTTGCTTTTGTTAGCAACCCTCGACTACAAAGGATCTGGGGATTTCAGGCGACACCAAATTATCGTTGTTGCCGGGGTCGCCTTTTGCACAACATTGTGCTGGGTCACATTCTGGTCTGGAATTACCGATACGCCGATGAGAATGGCTTACAAGATTGGGATTTTCCTGGGTACACCCTGGCTTGCATGTCGATGATCCTGCATGGCTTGAATTCGGGCGTCGTGAGTATCACGTTGTCGCAAAGTGTCCTTCCATTGCTCACCGTAAGCAGTATCGGATCGTTACTCAATACTTCGTGTCAAAGGCTTGCCAACGCCAGGAATTGACCGCCTCATTCTCTGCCATCACTTGCGCAGCTATTGGTGCCGGATTGCTTTTCGCATCCGGCATAGCAGCAAGTGGTCTGGGAGAAATAGTTTCGAACGGAATCTGCTTTGCTGTTCAAGGCTCAGGGGTGTTGGCAATGGCTTTCGCGGCCTCGGAATGAGTCATTAAGGGGTCGAGAGAGCGGATTGACCAGTCGTTCATGGCGTGCAAAGGACCATTTCTCAGGATTGGGATCAACGTCAGATGCAGTTTGCAGACACAAAAACTCACTGCGCCGGTCGTGCAGTTTGGAAAGCATACAATCAGACGATGCATCCCAATGAGCAAAAATCATCACTGATGTTGGCGGGGAAACGCGAAGTGCAGACATGAGAGCACGTATTTACCTATTGGCGCTACAGTATGACAGCATCCAAATGTAGATTTCAAGCGCGCACTGAAAATCCTTCACGGTGAAATTCAACAATACCGTATGGTACAACAAGAAGAAACGCAATTACTCCTCCACGAAGACAGGCGATCCGTTCGCTTGCCACACACGCTGTTTGGTACCTTCAAATAAGCCCAGCCTTGTTCCACTGCACTATTGAACCAATTCGCGAAGTAGGCAGTAGATGGAGTCTTCTACGACGCATCAATCTTGTTATTGTCGCCGCTGGGTGAAACTCGTCAGCAATAATCTTTGTCAGGTAATGAAACTGTGCCGACTTACGAATCTGCCAGTCAATGCAGCCCAAACTAACACAACAACGACAACGACAAACAACGCGAACACGCAGACCCCTAAGCAGATCCATTTTCTTTTGCGTGCGGCTCTTGCTTTCACGATCGCACCGTCGAGATGCACATTGCCTCGTTCCATGGCCTGTTGTGTGTCCGTGGTCCTCTGCTCTAGTTCTTGCACCATAGGCTCTTGTTCCACAACAACTGTGTCCAGATCCTGGAAGATTTCTTGGAGCTCAGATATTGCCCTCTCGATCTGTTCAATAGCAGCTCGACGCTGACGGGCGTTGGAAAGCACACCCAGGGCTTCACTGCGACGGCTGGAATTCAAGAGGGCCTGCTGGAAGATCTGAGTATCCAATCCTCCGCTGATTACTTCTTTCACTTCATCTTCCGTGGCATCAGGCTTGACAATGCGAAACTGTCCGCGCTTTCGATCCTCTATATTCCGCCTGAATTTGCTCTCCGATTGCTGTATGTAACTACGGCCTCGCGAATCAGCCGGCCAAGCCGGTCGACTTGTGCTTTGTTCTTGAGGTCACGCGATCCAGGCTGAGATTTGAGGCGGTTGATGCGACGCACAAGCTGGTGAAAGTCGTTGATAGCGTCGGCAAAAATGGCCGCTTCTTCTTCGCGATCGCTAGCTTCAAGAGGTTTCAGACGGGAGATTATCTCCTTTATTGCAATGCCAATGTCTTGACATTCGGTGAGAATGACATTGGGGTCTGGAGGGTCTTTAGTACATGCGGACCATGTGATTGACCCATATCTTGCATGCCCACCGCTCGTTGATCAGCGAGAACTGTAGTTGTTGCCATCGGGTAGCGAGCGGAGGCATCTGTTGGTGGACACGTGGAACGAGGTGGACACGTGTTACTGGTTGGCTCGAACTAGCTTCGGCCGTCCTTGTGGTAATTGGGCGCTCTGCTTTGTCTTAGTGTGACTGCTTGAGCGTGTGGCATACGGCCACTTTTATACTTGGAGACAGCTCCACTCCTGAGGTGGCTCATGAGGTGACTCCAGACCTGCCCTTTGATACACTCTTACGGTAACTTCACAACTTAAATTACACGAGTAATGTGCGAGGAAGGCTCAAAGGCTAACCTGAGCATTGTACAATGTTGACTCCATGAGATCGAAGTGACCAGCAGAACCAATTGCTTATATATGGTTCCATGGGACAATATCTCTTCTGAAACTATCCCCGATATGTTCTCACCACACACTAGACCGAAAACCATGTCCAAACAAAAGCAAATTCACCATGCTCGGTTCCAAAATAGACTTGATTTTGATCTAGAATTAAATCTCTGCCACGACTTAATGTTTCAAACCAACCACATGAAATGCCGTGAACAGGCATAAAGTAATGCCTTCGCAGTATCAATCTCAAGATAAGTACCTGGCACATATAGCAAGCAACCAAGACGTGAAGCAGAAAGCAACCAGGATGATGAGCCGTGTCCGGATCAAGCGTAACCAGTTCGTCCAGACAAGCGTGAAATGATCGTCTTGCAGGCCAACCTGGCTTCCAGTCGCTCCAGAGTTAAGTCCGGTAGTCGACATCGCACTCGTATGACCCGCCCATCAAGTTCCTTCAGCTCGATCGGTATAGATGCTCCGGGGGGTAGAAGGAATACTTCGCGCTCCTCGCCCCGCTCGTTTCTACTAGAGTCAAAATTGAATTCTGCAACAATAAGAGTTGAGGGGGAAACGATGACTTCTTACCCGGCAATCCCTCCAGCAGCCAGGAAAACATCTTCGAAATCGAATTTTGTAATGCGTGCAGGTTCAATAGAGAGACCGATGGCACCGTAGCCCTGTAAAGTCGAGGATTATTCTTGTATCAAAGTGCTAAGTTAACACACTTGGCCTCTTCTATTTGTTCCAACATGAACACGTCGATGCTTGCCATGTTCACATGACAAGCAATGGGACTACGGGTCAACGGGCCCCTTTCCAGTGCCATCTACTACAGTCTTGATAGTAAATGAAGGAGAGGGGCCAAGAAACGTGCAGCCACATCTCACACGTTAGCACCCCAACTGAGCGCAAACGACACCCCCTAGCGAATTTCACACCGACTAAGTTATGTGGCGACCAAGGGAAACGTGACTTTGGTTACCCTGATTTGGACGTTTGAGATATAGAGACACGTGCATAGCATATTCACTTCACATGACGGTTTTCCTTACCACCTGCTGTCTGGTTTCAATACAAGATCCCTGTAATACTCAGAGACGTCAATTAAGGCCGCGAAGCTGTTATTGACGGCGACGGAAATCTTGTTGCTAGTGAAGGGGATCTACCACCATTCTGTCGCATACTATACGTCTAATGCTGCCAGTATTCCTTGCAATTCCTTGTCGGTGTTAGAAAAACCTTCTTGGGCTTTGCTTTTGGCCTCTGCATAAGTCTGACAATCTATTGTCAGCCTCCGGGCTCCGTCTCTACTCTGATTAGCGTGTTTCCTGCTGACTTCCACCTCGTGCTCAAATTTCACATTGAGCACGCCTGGCTTCCAGTCTCGTTCACGCTCTCCCACCAGTTTGATACAGGTATCCCTTCTCGCAAGCGCCTCGTCCAATGCCACTTGGCGGTCTGGCGCTTTGCCTCGAACATTTTGACATCCTCGGCCCATTGCTGGCGCAGTTTCCTGAATTTTCTGCTTGATTGACTAGCTTGCCAAGCTCAAGCGCGCTAAGGTCTTCACCGCTCCTGTGCTTTGTTTCGTGAGATTTTTCAGGCTGTCAACGCGTTCGTAGTCTCCTTCGTTGGGAACTGCGGTGCCTTGTCTTCAAACTTCGACCTTTGTAGAATTTCCTCATCCGTCCATTGTTTGCGACATTTCGACTTGCTTCCACACGTTGCCGTGATATCCCCGTTGATTGTGCTTCTCGAACTTGAGGGTGATGAATGACTCGCTGTGCTGACGGAACTAA